>CM040934.1:41132831-41702831 GCA_023029165.1 Gobiocypris rarus
CATCCAGTCAATTTTATCCGTGTCATCCAGTCAATTGTATCCGTTATCCGTGTTATCAGTCAATTTTATCCGTGTTATCAGTCAATTTTATCCGTGTCATCCAGTCAATTTTATCCGTGTTATCCAGTCAATTTTATCCGTGTCATCCAGTCAATTTTATCCGTGTTATCAGTCAATTTATCCGTGTTATCAGTCAATTTTATCCGTGTTATCAGTCAATTTTATCCGTGTTATCAGTCAATTTTATCCGTGTTATCAGTCAATTTTATCCGTGTCATCCAGTCAATTGCATCCGTTATCCGTGTTATCAGTCAATTTTATCCGTGTTATCAGTCAATTTTATCCGTGTTATCAGTCAATTTTATCCGTGTTATCCAGTCAATTTTATCCGTGTTATCAGTCAATTTTATCCGTGTCATCCAGTCAATTTTATCCGTGTTATCAGTCAATTTTATCCGTGTTATCAGTCAATTTTATCCGTGTCATCCAGTCAATTGCATCCGTTATCCGTGTTATCAGTCAATTGTATCCGTTATCCGTGTTATCAGTCAATTGTATCCGTTATCCGTGTTATCAGTCAATTGTATCCGTTATCCGTGTTATCAGTCAATTGTATCCGTTATCCGTGTCATCCAGTCAATTTTATCCGTGTCATCCAGTCAATTTTATCCGTGTCATCCAGTCAATTGTATCCTTGTTATCAGTCAGTTTTATCCGTGTTATCAGTCAATTTTATCCGTGTCATCCAGTCAATTGTATCCGTTATCCGTGTTATCAGTCAATTTTATCCGTGTCATCCAGTCAATTTTATCCGTGTTATCCAGTCAATTTTATCCGTGTTATCAGTCAATTTTATCCGTGTCATCCAGTCAATTTTATCCGTGTTATCAGTCAATTTTATCCGTGTTATCCAGTCAATTGTATCCGTTATCCGTGTTATCCAGTCAATTCTGTTTTAATGACTGTATTCCGTGATTCCGTCCATGTTATCCGCGTCATGGAAACCATCGGGCCCTAGTGATGTATTTCTCCTCTGACAGTGAAATGTGTGTGTGTGTGTGTGTCCAGGCGTGGCGATTTACCCTTCACCATGCGCCGCATCGTCAGCCGCTCGGGAATCGAGAGCGATGAAGACCCAGAGGCCAAGAGCGAAACCCGAACCCAAACCAGAGTGAAAGAAGCCCGACTGCAGCGATCTCACACACACACACACACACACACACACACACACACACACACACACACACACACACACAGAGGTTCTCTTGACAATCACACAGCTTCACTCACACTGAGGACCAAACTTGTGTTTCCATGTCATCTAGAATAGAAAAGAGCGGAATGATATTTTGTAAGGACACATTCCTCAATGATAGTCCCGATCTGGATCTATTTTTCTAACTGAAGTAAAAGACAAAAATTATTAAAAAAATGAAGAAAGAACATATCTGAAGGGGACCAAAGCACCGTTGCTTTCTACACACGTGTATTTTATTTGCCAGTTTTTATAATGGTGTAAGGATGACCGTAGGCTCGCTCTCTGGTAAATAAGAGATCGAGATGATGACTACAGTTACGCTTCTGGGCTTTACACACACATTTAGTAATTCAGCACGGAGAATATTAGCTGGTCACCGTATATGCACATGAAATGGGGAAAGATTCGTGTCTCTGAGCAGTTAAACGTGTTGAAGGAATACAGATTAAGAGTTGGCAATGCACGAACTCATTTAGACTATGCACTATCGCCTTAAATCTACTATTTGGATATTTTCCGAAGCTCTTTTCCTCCCAGTATACGTGTCTTTATTAATGTTCAGGGCATGACGGGTGGATGGGTTGACGGTTTCTCTCACGCACACACTGTAAACGCTGAGCACGGCTGCGCGGGAGCGGGAATCCGCTGTTTGGCGGGAGTTTTTGAAACGTGGAACGCCGGTTTCCGTGGCTACCTCTGATCACGTTTAATCCCGGATCTGTGTGTGTGCTTCCCACGGATGGGGCATGGCGTCAGGGATCTCGCTCCTCGAAGCTCGTGCTCAGTTTCCGCTTTTTCGCTCACACTGCTGGGAAGTGAGAGAAATGTACTATTATTGATTATGTTATGGAAACATTTTTCTCTCATTCTCATCGTCTCCCAATAATGACTTTGTGATGTTATGTTTTCTCTCTCTCTCTCTGCAGCTCCTAAATGATATCTGGAGAGATTTGTCATGAATCGTTATAATGATATGCAATAAAAATGGCTTTTCCAAAACTGTGTGACTCTCGACTTGTTCTTTATGTCACTTTTATTGTCCATATATTTCTAGCTATGGTTAAAAACAGGCCCTATAAACTACACTGAAATGGTTAAATGGACATACCGTTCTTCCCTACCTCAGCGTTTCCTACTTCCAGGTGTTGTGCCGGACTCTGACCCCCCTGCAGGATTATTACCCCCCTAGTATTGATAGGTTTAGGAGTAGTTGGAGAGGGGTTTAGATTAGGGTGGGATTAGGATCAGGTAGCGACTTCAACAAGGGGGGTTAAAATTCGGCACAACCCCTGCCAAATGATTACCCCCCTCGTTGAACTCGCTACCTGATTGCCTAATCCTAACCTCACCCCTAATCCAACCCCACCCCTACTCTTAAACCTACCAATAGGGGTAATAATCTGGCAGGGGTCAGAATTCGGCACAACACCGGCAAATGCACATTTAATGGCCGTTGACAAGACGTCCTGTCATGGTTGAGGAACAGCTCCTAAATGAAAGTTTAACGGACGAATCTGAATGCATTTTTACGCTTTCTGTAGCTAAGAATGCCAAAGCAAGGGAAACATTATCTTGTTTGCGTTCTTTTAAAATCCCCTTTAATTTAGTCTCTTCTTCTTGCCTTAGCATGCTCCAATTGCTCATATATTTTACTTGTGTTTTCTTTCCTTTTATATCTTTGCTTGTTGTTTTTTCCCTCTGGTGGTTGTTCCTGTTCTGTTGTGCTATTTGTTATCTATCTCCGAAGTCGAAACATGTTTTCTTGAAGCCTGATGTTTTTCTACGTGCTTTTGTTTAGGAGAATGCCCGCGCTCATCGATGCATCTGTTGCTAAGCAGATTAAACCCTTTTGCCAAATATGTGGATGGAACCTTATTTATTTATATATAAATATTTATGTTCACCATGAATCGCATTATAGCATAAAGTACTACTTTAAGCTATATAAAAAAATGGTAGCACAGGCATGGGTCAAAAACAAACGAAGAAGCATTAGGATAATCCCATACAGAAATAATATTCATATATGTGAAAACACTTAAATATATTAAAATATATTTTGAAAACGCATACATAACGCTTTTACTAATAAAACCATGGTTAATTTTCGTAAGGGTTTCTTTGCAAGTTGTTGGAGAAATTATAAGAGTTTCCCCTCCGGTGTTCATATTTTGGTACAGTCTGTTTTGACCGTTACTGGGTTCTGCCACGAGAGCGCGCACGATCGCCTCACTGCAGGCCATGTACTGGTTTTGAGCGGATTTATCTGCTTTACATTGAAGCAATTCATACCATTTAAAAATGTGTTTTATCATTGTGTTTCACTGAGATTGTTTTGTTTTACTATTTTTTTAAATAGTAAATCGTTTTTTGAAGTGGTACAGTCTGTTTTGACCGTTATTGGGTTTGAATTTATAGTAGCATTTAAAAATCTGTGATTTTTTAAATTATTTTTTTTTAGCTGTCATTTTCTTGTGTAAGAGAAAATAATTTTCTCAAAGTTGTGTTACATTTGGGCACTGATCCAGTTGGTAACGGGCCAATCAGATTCAGTGTACCACACACCTTGCATCAGGCCACGCCCCTTTCTTTTATCCCTACCTGTGGAGCGCGTGACAGACAGACAGACGTCCGTGCAGTGTGTGATCGTCCCGGCCGACACTTTCTGTTTCTCTTCTTGTATTATTTTTATTAAGCTTCACTATCGAGGTCGTCTGGGAGTATTTTTCAACATTTGCAGCAGCGTTTATTGGAAACCCCACTGTGTGACCCAGAGACCCGCAGCACATCAGAGACTATAAGAGGTGAGCTCAGAAGTTCATTATAACTCAGCAGCTCTGACTCTTAATTTAAAACCTCATCACTTGAATCGTGAGAAGGCGCACACTAATAGAACACCGCGTGTGTGTGTGTGTGTGTGTGTGTGTGTGTGTGTGTGTGTGTGTGTGTGTGTGTGACTCAGTCAGGTGATGTGAGGTTTGTGTGGGATTAAGGAGATGCGCTCAGTAATTCACTCTCAGATCCCTGTGGTGTTTTCAGAAGCTGCTCATCTCAAACATCATGGAGTTCTTACTGGTAAGTCTTTGTGTATTTGTGTTTTGTTGCTTTTTGCAAGCGTTACATTACTCAAAAGTTCTGACACTGAATTTATTTTGTTTCTCACAATTGCGAGTTAAAAAGTCACAATTCTGACTGAGAAAAAAAGTCAGAATTGTGAGTTTATATCACGCAATTGGGAGAAAAAAGTCAGAATTGTGAGTTTATATCAGCACTTGCGAGAAAAAAGTCAGAATTGTGAGTTTATATCATGCAATTGCAAGAAAAAAGTCTGAATTGTGAGAAAAAAGTCTGAATTGTGAGTTTATATCACACAATTGCGAGAAAAAAGTCTGAATTGTGAGTTTATATCACACAATTGCGAAAAAAGTCTGAATTGTGAGTTTATATCACACAATTGCGAAAAAAAGACTGAATTGTGAGTTTATATCACACAATTGCGAAAAAAGTCTGAATTGTGAGTTAATATCACACAATTGCGAGAAAAAAGTCTGAATTGTGAGTTTATATCATGCAATTGCGAGAAAAAGTCAGAATTGTGAGTTTATATCACACAATTGCGAAAAAAGTCTGAATTGTGAGTTAATATCACACAATTGCGAGAAAAAAGTCTGAATTGTGAGTTTATATCACGCAATTGCGGGAAAAAAGTCAGAATTGTGAGTTTATATCACGCAATTGCGAAAAAAAGTCAGAATTCTGAGATAAAAAGTAATTACTCTATTTTTAAATTTAGTGGCAAAACGGGCTTCCATACAATGTGTTCCCTACAAAACTTTTGCATTACCTTGTTGTTTTTTCTTCCGACCTCATTATAAGAGTTTAGAGAGAACGCAATTAAACGTTTTTTCGTGTGCAGAGAAACGCAACCGCTTTGTGTGTGAACGCAAAGATTCTCAGATGGATAGGTAGACCAGGAAGGCTACATTTGAAACACCTCAAATAACTTGCGTACGCAACAAGACTGATCTGAGATATTCGCTTCGCACATGCTTATTAGCGTAAGAAATTTGCAGTACATTCGCCTCTCCGTTCCGAAGATATTGGCGAACGTTTTTTTTTTTTTTTTCTACGATAAGTTTTTAATTTCACCCTTTGAATAGCTTCTCATCCTCACATGCCTGTTAAAGTTAACTCAAATTTTCATAAAAAAAAAAGCTGCACTATGTCACTTTTCCGTCCGCTAGAGGGCGCCTGTTCAAAACAAAGGCGTAGTTTGATGGCGCTGAGATTGAGCGCGGGATCTTGGGACATGTTATTAATGTTACTGTCGTGAAGCAGGGCGGAATAAACAGAATAAACCCGGTAACCGAGGGTAACGCAGATATGATGTCACTGACAGGCCACGCCCTCACACGTCCCGGTTCGTTGGTTAAAAAAAGCAACTTCTCATCGATTTATAAATAGTTGGAAACATTTGGGATATTGTAAGAACTCGACTGAACAAAATATATAACCCTGGCCTGATGGTGTTTGGATATTTGACTGAAAAAAATCTGTTTTAATCTGTGCTCTAAAAATTGCCGTATTGCATGACCTTGTGTCAAAAGGTCATCGTAAAATCTGCAGAAATGTTCAGCGGGGTACAGTTGAGACACACGAGTTATGTTTATTAGGTTATTGTTTGCATGTGATCTGTTTTATTGTTGCTGTTTGCAATTGTTCAAGGAATTGTTTTTACTGTTACTATTAAAATGGTTAACTAAAATGTATTTGTGTCGCTGTGCCATTACTATACAATGTTTTACTAATTAACTACTAAACAAATAATCAAATAAAATACTGAATGGAAATAAAAACAGTTGAGTTCTCGTTTTAAAGGTATTTTGCATGTGAGGTGAATTGGTTAGGCAGCTTTACGGCATTACGGATGAGTCGCTTCTTGTGTTTATGAACTAATTGGGGCAAATATGACCAACTTATGGGTGTTAATAATTATTAACATCTTAGTAGACAAAGTAAAGGAAACGTAATATGAAAAAATCACTTATTTTCCGTTCCTAGTTTTGGTGTGGTAAAGGAAAAAAACAACCAACTAGTTTCTCATCTGTGTGTCTGTCTAGCCCCGCCTCTTTAGAACGTCACCATGGAAACCGAATGTTTAACAGAGGGCCGCTTCACACGGACCAATCAGAATGCGAGAAAACAAGAGGCTTGGCTAAAGCCCGCCCCTTCGGAGGATCCGCTTTACTGCTTCACTTTTGCAAACGCCTGAAGTAAACAACAACAACAGCAAACTCTGAAATCTTTATAAACACTCTATATGACCAAAGCGTAACGGACATGTTAAACCTCATGGGGTTGAGAGACGACATAATAAACCTCCCGCCTCGAGATACTGCAGTCAGAGCCGCGGTAACTATCAGTCATCCTGCCGTATCACTAACCAGATAACAGGACTGATGTGACCTCGAGACGGATTGAGTCAGAGGTCAGAGTTCAGAGGAAACTGCAGAACAGGCTAAAGTAAATGTCTACATAAGTTAGTCACTGTATTGATTTTGCGCCATGTAGCGTATAGCCGACTATCATGAGATTGGATGAAAATAATTATATCGAGTTGCCCCGAGAGGCTCGTGCGTATTTTGAAAGGGTTATTTATTTTATTTTATTAAGCGTTTATATTTATTAAAAATATTTGATTCCATTTTTATTTTAGTTTTGCTTAATTTCATTTTTTAGCTTACGTTTAGTATAATTGATTATAGTATAGTATATAGTAATATTGTGTGTTTTTGTCATTTTTTAAAAAATATGTCTATATTAAATAAATTGCCTGTATATTTATATTTAAATTGTAGTTGTATTTTGCAAATTGTAAAAACTTAAACTGAGAAATGTTGCCATGCATGTTTTATTTATATTTTATTTAACATTTATTTAATTTCAAGTCGTGAATCCCCAACATTTTTTAGTTTAGCATAATTAATATAATATTATAGTTTTAATATTTTGAATTATTTGTATATTTTTACTTTGGTTTAAGTGAGTTTTGGTATATTTACTATATAATATTTATCAAATAAATAGTTTTTAATTTAGCTTTTGTTATTTTAGTACTTTTATTTTGTAAAATTAAAAACGTAGAATTCTACTACATCATCACATGCTTATCATTCGCTTATGACATCATCAGTGTGTCTGTGACGGCCGAATAAACTAACGCGTGTGTAACGGCGTTGTTTTCATATCATCGGATCGCTATTAATATTTTGAAAGCGTCCATTTTTATTTTAGTTTTGCTTAATTTCACGTTTAGTATAACTGATATACTATTATAGCATTTATATTTTTCAAATAGTTTTTCAAGTAATGTGTGTTTTTTGTTTAAACATGTCTATATTAAAATGAAATTAATTAAATTGTAGTTATATTTTGCAAAATGTAAAACTTAACGGAGAAATGTTGCCATGCCAACAAGCTAGTTTTATTTATATTTTATTTAACGTTTATTTTCAAATAGTGATTTTTTCCCCCATCATTTTTAAGTTTAGTATAATTTATATACTATTATAGTTTTAATATTTTGAATTATTTTTCATATCTTTAAGTTTTTAATATGTCTAATATTTTACTATATATTTTTTATAAAATAAATCGTTTTTATTTGTTATTTTAGTTCTTTTATTTTGTAAAATTTGGAATTCTACTAGAAATAAGTTTTATTTCCATTAACGTTTATTTCATTTATAGTATGGCGTAAGTTTAGATTTCGTTTCCCATAATCGTAAGTTTAGATTTCGTTTCCCATAATCGTATTATATAAACACAAATGTATTTAAGGCAACATGACATCATGAACCGATGAAAGCAGCTGTTGAATATTGTGTGTGTTGTGATCTAGGCTCATCCCGCTGTGAAGGCGTTCATGTGTGGCTCTCTGAGCGGGACGTGCTCCACGCTGCTCTTCCAGCCTCTGGACCTGGTGAAGACGCGCCTGCAGACCCTACAGCCCGGGTCAGTCCACATGCGGGACGGGTTTGATTGACAGGTTCAGTCTGGTGATGTTTGAATGAACCGTGTTCTGTGCTTCAGGTCGGGGCGGGTCAGCATGGTCGCGGTCTTTGTAAGTGTCCTGCGGACGGAGAAGCTCCTTGGGCTGTGGAGAGGCGTCTCACCTGTGAGTGGCACACCTGATTTGATACGATACCTCTCTGTTTGTGTTTGTTTGGTTATATTCTCGCTCTCTGTCTCCGCAGTCGTTTGTGCGCTGTATTCCGGGAGTCGGGATCTATTTCAGCACGTATTCCACGCTAAAGCAGCGGTTTTGCACCGATGGGGCCCCGGGGCCCCTACAGTCAGTGCTGCTGGGAGCCGGAGCCAGATGTGTCGCGGGCGTCTGCATGCTGCCCGTCACGGTCATCAAAACACGCTTCGAGGTGTGTGTGTGTGTGTGTGTGTGTAGATAAATACAAATGACAGTAAAGATGTTTATTTTGTTACAAAAGAGTTCTTTTTCAAATAAACAGTTCTTTTGAACTTTCTATATTAAAGAATCCGGAAACATAAAATCATCTTGCAATTCTGACTTCATTTCACAAAATTCTGACTTTACATCTTGCCATTCTGGCTTATATACTCGCAATTCCGACCTTGTATTTTACAATTCAGATTATTTCTCGCAATTCCGACTTTATCTCACACTTCCGACTCTATTTCTCATAATTCCGACTTTATCTCACACTTCCGACTCTATTTCTAATTCGACTTTATCTCACACTTCCGACTTTTCTTAATTCTGACTCTATTTCTGGTAATTCCGACTTTATTTCTCGAAATTCGGCTTTTTATCTCACATTTCCGACTTTCTATCTCAAAATTCTGACTTTCTATCTCACAATTCTGACTTTATTTCTCGAATTTCTGGCTTTTATCTCACATTTCCAACTTTATTTCTCAAAATTTCGACTTTACATCCTGCAATTCTGACTTATAAACTGCAACTCTGACTTTGTATCTTACAATTCTGACTTTATATCTCACAATTCTGACTTTATTTCTCACAATTCCGACTTTATTCTCAAATCCGACTTTGAATCTCACAGTTCCGACTTTATAACTCACAATTCTGACTTTTATATCTTGCAATTCCACTTTGTATATCACAATTCTGACTTTACATCTCACAATTCCGACTTTATATCTCACAATTCCACCTTTTATATCTTGAATTCACTTTATTTCTTGAAATTCCGACTTTAGATCTTGCAATTCTGATTTATTAACTCGCAATTCCGACTTTATATCTCACAATTCCGACTTTATTTCTCAAAATCCCGACTTTTTATCTCACAGTTCCGACTTTATAACTCACAATTCTGACTTTTATATCTTGGAATTCCGACTTTATTTCTTGAAATTCCGACTTTACATCTTGCGATTCTGATTTATAAACTCATGCAATCCCGACTTTTTATCCCACAGTTCCGACTTTATAACTCGCAACTCTGTTTTTTATATCTTGGAATTTCGATTTTGTATCTCACAATTCCAACTTTGTATCTCGCAATTTCAACTTTATTTCTCGCAATTCCGACTTTGTATCTCGCAAATCCGACTTTATATCTTGCAATTCTGCCTCATGAGAGTGTGAAATCGTGTGTGTGTGTTTCAGAGCGGCCGCTATCAGTACAGCAGTGTGGCCGGAGCGCTGCGGTCCATGTGCGGACGGAGGGCGAAGGCTCTGTTCTCGGTCTGACCGCCACGCTGCTCAGAGACGCGCCGTTCTCCGGGATATACGTCATGATCTACAGCCAGGCCAAATACTCGCTCCCACAAGGTCTGTGCACTGAGAGTGTTTGAACATACTACAAATATGTGTGTGATTTCTGGTTCATTTTACTTTTCAAAAACTTCTGGCTCATAATTATTAGCTTATAAAACACATTAACCCTATGTGAGTGAACACAATATTTCTGGGGTAATCCTGAAGTTTGCAGAGCGCTCTATGTTTTTATTGGGACGCAAAAGTTTCGCGATTTTATTTTTGCAAGCAAATGCAACAGCTCTCGGAGGAAGGCAAAAATGTTGCAAGTGGACGCAATGTTTCTCAGGAGAAAGCAAAAGTTTTGTGACCGAAGTTTTTTTTTTTGGAGCAATGCAAAGTTTTTGTACGCAAGTGTGGCATTTCTCAGGGGAATGCAAAAGTTTTTATCTCTCAAGATTCCGACTTTATATCTCACAATTCGACTTAATCTCCCACAATTCTGACTTTATAACCATAATTCCGACTTTTCTCTTACAATTCGACTTTATACCTCACAATTTCCGACTTTATAACCTGTGAGTCTGACTTTCTATCGCAATTCGACTTTATATCACGCAATTCCAACTTTATCTCTCGAATTCCAACTTTATATCATGCAATTCCGACTTTATATCTCACAATTCCAACTTTGTCTCTCACAATTCCGACTTTATATTGTGCAATTCTGACTTAATCTCCACAAAATTCAGAATTTATATCACGCAATTCCGGCTTTATCTCTTACAATTCCGACTTTATACCTCACAATTTCCGACTTTATAACCTGTGAGTCTGACTTTCTATCACAATTCCGACTTTATATCACGCAATTCCAACTTTATCTCTACTTAATTCCAACTTTATATCATGCAATTCCGACTTTATCTCTCACAATTCCGACTTTATATCTCACAATTCCGACTTTGTCTCTCGCAATTCCGACTTTATATTGTGCAATTCTGACTTAATCTCCCACAAAATTCAGAATTTATATCACGCAATTCCGGCTTTATCTCTCGCAATTCCGGCTTTATAACCCGTCATTCTGACTTTATCTCTCACAATTCCGACTTTATATTGCGCAATTCTGACTTTATCTCTCACAATTTCGACTTTATATTGAGCAATTCTGACTTTATCTCTCACAATTTCGACTTTATATTGCGCAATTCCAACTTTATCTCTCACAATTTCGACTTTATATTGCGCAATTCCAAATTTATCTCTCGCAATTCGATTTTGTAACCAGCGTTTCAACTTTATCTCTCGCATTCCAACTTTATCTCTCACAATTCGACTTCACCTCTCACAATTCCGACTTTATTTCTCACAATTCACTTCACCTCTCAGAATTCAGACTTTATATTGCGCAATTCCAACTTTTTCTCTCACAATTCTGACTTTATATTGCGTAATTCCAACTTTATCTCTCATAATTCTGACTTTATATCATGCAATTCGACTTTATCTCTACAATTCCGACTTTATATCACGCAATTCCAACTTTATCTCTCGTAATTCCAACTTTATATCATGCAATTCCAACTTTATATCTCACAATTCGACTTTGTCTCTCATTCTGACTTTATATTGTGCAATTCGACTTAATCTCCCACAAAATTCAGAATTTATAACACGCAATTCTGACTTTATATCTCATAATTCCGACTTTGTCTCTCGCAATTCCGACTTTATATTGTGCAATTCTGACTTAATCTCAACAAAATTCAGAATTTATATCATGCAATTCCGGCTTTATCTCTCACAATTCCGGCTTTATAACCTGTGATTCTGACTTTTCTCTCACAATTCTGACTTTTTTCTCTCACAATTCTGACTTTATATTGCACAATTCTGACTTTATCGCAATTTCCGACTTTGTGTGATTCTGAATTTTCTCTTACAATTCTGACTTAATATCGCAATTTCCGACTTTATAACCTGTGAGTCTGACTTTCTATCACAATTCGACTTTATATCACACAATTCCAACTTTATATCATGCAATTCCGACTTTATCTCTCGGAATTTCCGAATTTATAACCCGTGATTCTGACTCTCACAATTCCGACTTTATATCTACAATTCCGACTGTATCTCTCACAATTCCGACTTTATATCACGCAATTCCGACTGTATAACCCATGATTCCGGGTTTATTTCTCGCATAATTATGACTTTATAACTCGTGATTCGACTTTATCTCTTGCAATTCCGACTTTATATCTCACAATTCTGGCTTTATCTCTCGCAATTCTGACTTTATAACCCGTGATTCTGACTATCTCTCAATTCTGACTTTACATTGTGCAATTCCGACTTTATCTCTCACAATTCCGACTTTATCTCTCACAATTCCGACTTTATATTGCGCAATTCCGATTTTATCTCTCACAATTTCGACTTTATATTGCACAATTCCAACTTTATCTCTCACAATTTCGACTTTATATTGCGCAATTCCAACTTTATCTCTCGCAATTCCGATTTTGTAACCCAGCGTTTCATACTTTATCACTGCATAATTCCAACTTTATCTCTCACAATTCCGACTTCACCTCTCACAATTCCGACTTTATTTCTCACAATTCGATTTTGTAACCAGCGTTTCATACTTTATCACTAATTCCAACTTTATCTCTCACAATTCCGACTTCACCTCTCACAATTCCGACTTCACCTCTCACAATTCCGACTTTATATTGCAATTCCAACTTTATCTCTCACAATTCCGACTTCACCTCTCACAATTCCGACTTTATTTCTCACAATTCGACTTCACCTCTCACAATTCCGACTTTATATTGCGCAATTCCAACTTTTTCTCTCACAATTCTGACTTTATATTGCGTAATTCCAACTTTATCTCTACAATTCGACTTTATCTCTCACAATTCTGACTTTTATATTGTGCAATTCCAATTTTTCTCTGCAATACCGACTTTGTATTGTTTAATTACAACTTTATATTGTGCAATTCCAACTTTATCTCTCGTAATTCCAACTTTTCTCTATAATTCCGACTTTCTATTGTTTAATTCCAACTTTATATTGTGCAATTTCAATTTTATCTCTTGCAATTCCGACTTTATTTCTCACAAGTCTGACTATCTCTCACAATTCCGACTTTATATTGCGTAATTCCAACTTTATCTCTCACAATTCCGACTTTATTTCTCACAATTCGACTTCACCTCTCACAATTCGACTTTATATTGCAATTCCAACTTTATCTCTCACAATTCCGACTTCACCTCTCACAATTCCGACTTTATTTCTCACAATTCCGACTTCACCTCTCACAATTCCGACTTTATATTGCGTAATTCCAACTTTATCTCTCGCAATTCCGACTTTATCTCTCACAATTCTGACTTTTATATTGTGCAATTCCAATTTTATCTCTCAATACCGACTTTGTATTGTTTAATTACAACTTAATATTGTGCAATTCCAACTTTATCTCTAATTCCAACTTTTCTCTCACAATTCGACTTTCTATTGTTTAATTCCAACTTTATATTGTGCAATTTCAATTTTATCTCTCGCATTCTGACTTTATTTCTCACAAGTCTGACTATCTCTCACAATTCCAACTTTATATCATGCAATTCCGACTTTATCTCTCGGAATTTCGAATTTATAACCCGTGATTCTGACTCTCACAATTCCGACTGTATCTCTCACAATTCCGACTTTATATCACGCAATTCCGACTGTATAACCCATGATTCCGGGTTTATTTCTCGCAATTATGACTTTATAACTCGTGATTCCGACTTTATCTCTTGCAATTCCGACTTTATATCTCACAATTCTGGCTTTATCTCTCAATTCTGACTTTATAACCCGTGATTCTGACTATCTCTCAATTCTGACTTTACATTGTGCAATTCCGACTTTATCTCTCACAATTCGACTTTATCTCTCACAATTCCGACTTTATATTGCGCAATTCGATTTTATCTCTCACAATTTCGACTTTATATTGCACAATTCCAACTTTATCTCTCACAATTTCGACTTTATATTGCGCAATTCCAACTTTATCTCTGCAATTCCGATTTTGTAACCAGCGTTTCATACTTTATCACTGCAATTCCAACTTTATCTCTCACAATTCCGACTTCACCTCTCACAATTCCGACTTTATTTCTCACAATTCCGATTTTGTAACCCGCGTTTCATACTTTATCACTGCAATTCCAACTTTATCTCTCACAATTCCGACTTCACCTCTCACAATTCCGACTTCACCTCTCACAATTCCGACTTTATATTGCGCAATTCCAACTTTATCTCTCACAATTCCGACTTCACCTCTCACAATTCCGACTTTATTTCTCACAATTCCGACTTCACCTCTCACAATTCCGACTTTATATTGCGCAATTCCAACTTTTTCTCTCACAATTCTGACTTTATATTGCGTAATTCCAACTTTATCTCTCAATTCCGACTTTATCTCTCACAATTCTGACTTTTATATTGTGCAATTCCAATTTTTTCTCATAATACCGACTTTGTATTGTTTAATTACAACTTTATATTGTGCAATTCCGACTTTATCTCTCACAATTCTGACTTTTATATTGTGCAATTCCAATTTTATCTCTAATACCGACTTTGTATTGTTTAATTACAACTTTATATTGTGCAATTCCAACTTTATCTCTCATAATTCCAACTTTTCTCTCGCAATTCGACTTTCTATTGTTTAATTCCAACTTTATATTGTGCAATTTCAATTTTATCTCTTGCAATTCCGACTTTATTTCTCACAAGTCTGACTATCTCTCACAATTCCGACTTTATATTGCGTAATTCCAACTTTATCTCTCACAATTCCGACTTCACCTCTCACAATTCCGACTTTATTTCTCACAATTCCGACTTCACCTCTCACAATTCCGACTTTATATTGCGTAATTCCAACTTTATCTCTAATTCCGACTTTATCTCTCACAATTCTGACTTTTATATTGTGCAATTCCAATTTTATCTCTCATAATGCCGACTTTGTATTGTTTAATTACAACTTTATATTGTGCAATTCCAACTTTATCTCTCGCAATTCCAACTTTTCTCTACAATTCCGACTTTCTATTGTTTAATTCCAACTTTATATTGTGCAATTTCAATTTTATCTCTCACAATTCTGACTTTATTTCTCACAGTCTGACTATCTCTCACAATTCCAACTTTATATTGCGTAATTCCAACTTTATCTCTCGCAATTCGACTTTATCTCTCACAAGTCCGACTATCTCTCACAATTCTGACTTTATATTGCGTAATTCCAACTTTATCTCTCGCAATTCCAACTTTATCTCTCGCAATTCCGACTTTATCTCTCACAAGTCCGACTATCTCTCACAATTCTGACTTTTATATTGTGCAATTCCAACTTTATCTCTCGCAATAATGCCGACTTAATCTCTCTCGCAATTCCGGCTTTGTATTGTTTAATTCCAACTTTATATTTTGCAATTCCAACTTTCTCTCTCAATTCCGACTTTGTAACACGCAATTGCATGTTGATATTATGACAAAGTCAAAATTGTGAGATAAATAGCTGCAATTACCTTCTTTTTTTAATTCAGTGTTGGAAACAAGCGTCCATAGAACACCAAAATCTTTCTCGCGAATGCAAAATAGTTTGGCCATCTAATGCAACATTCCCCAGGGAATGCAAAAGTTTCTCAGAGGAAAGCAAAAATGTTGCAAAAAAAGGATTAAATGCAGTTTTTTCACATCCCCATGACCTTCTGGAACATGACCTGAGATAGCAGGGAACGGGAATATTGCTCATGATGTGCAAATGTTTCTCCATAGGAGATAAGAGTGGTTCTGTCGGCTCAGACAGGAGTCACAGTGACGGTGGGTTGTGTAACAGCTGTGCAGATCATTTCACAGACTGCACTGATAAACTCTCTCTCTCTCAGAGATCAGCCAGTCGTCTTACGCTCCGCTGGCTAACTTCAGCTGCGGAGTTCTGGCCGGCGTCCTGGCCTCCGTCTTGACCCAGCCGGCAGATGTGGTGAAAACTCACCTTCAAGTGAGTCCAGACGTCTTCAGCAGGACGTCAGATGTGCTGCGATACATTTACCAGGTAGCAGACGCTCATCTTACACAGATTCTCCCAGCATGCACCATTGATATGACAAACACATGCAACACAAATAATCAAATAAAAACGAGTGGGAAAAACTGAGTCCTAAGATAACACTGGTCTGTCTGTCTGTCTGTCTGTCAGAATCACGGGATGGGGGGGTTTTTCCGTGGCGCGGTTCCTCGCTCTCTGAGGAGAACCATGATGGCGGCGATGGCGTGGACTCTGTACGAGCAGCTGATGGCACAGATCGGCCTTAAATCCTGAGAGCCATCAAACCACACCACACACTGGAGGAGATCTTCACACGGGATGTCCTGAGGCTCACGGGCCGTCTGATGTTTTAGTGTTTGACTCTGAGATCCTCGACGGTGAGGATCATGCGAGAGACATGAGCCGACCCGTGATCATCGTGGTTCGCAAAGCGGCTTTGATTCTCAGTCACGGTGAACTGAAGAGCATCTCGAACACAGATCTTCAGCTTTGAAATGCACTTTAATATCTCAGCTCAGCTTGTCTCGTCTGTTTTTGAGTAAACTACGCCGCTTATGTTCTGCTCTAATAAAGTTTTACAGTGTTGCTTCATGAGCTGCTTTTATAATCTGCTTGCTTTTATAGTTTTATGTTGCAGGTTATGATTGACAGGTTACCTTCAGATGTGTATCATGTCAATTATTATTAAAGTCAGCATGAAATGGAAGTTGCGATCATCTTTTCTTCCCTATTATTCCGTAAATCTGAGTAAAACGGCTTCAGGAATACAACAAAAGTAGGGCGGGCTTGATTTTGTCTGTGGGAATTGATTGGATGGTGCTGGTTTGCTATTGGTGGATCTTATGTGAGTGACAGCTGGCCCCGCCCACATCATCAGAGAAGAGCTGCAAGAGGGAGAGGTTATTTTGATTCAAGTTTACGAGGGCACATGAATAATAATGCACACGGATTAATAATATAAACTGCAATATTGTAAAATTTGATTTAATGGTGACTTTAAACACTGAGTGTGCCATCACAAACATTTACAGACAGTTTGTTAATTTTAGATGCAACGATCATGCATAACATTATAACAACTGACAGGTGAAGTGAATAACACTGATGATCTCTTCCTCACGGCTCCTGTTAGTGGGCGGGATATATTAGGCAGCAAGTGAACATTTTGTCCTCAGAGTTGATGTGTTAGAAGCAGGAAAAATGGGCAAGCGTAAGGATTTGAGAGTATGACAAGGGCCAGATTTTGATGGCTAGACGACTGGGTCAGAGCATCTCCAAAACTGCAGCTCTTGTGGGGTGTTCCCGGTCTGCAGTGGTCAGGATCTATCAAAAGTGCTCCAAGGAAGGAACAGTGGAGAACCGGCCACAGGGTCATGGGCGGCTCAGGCTCATTGATGCACGTGGGAGCGAAGGCTGGCCCGTGTGGTCCGATCAAACAGACGAGCTACTGAGCTCAAACTGCTCAAGAAGTTAATGCTGGTTCTGATAGAAAGGTGTCAGAAAACACAGGGCATCGCAGTTTGTTGTGTATGGGGCGGCATAGCGCTGACCAGTCAGGGTGCCCATGCTGACCCCTGACCCGCCGAAAGCACCAACAGTGGCACGTGAGCATCAGAACTGGACCACGGAGCAATGGGAGAAGGTGGCCTGGTCTGATGATCACGTGTTCTTTTACATCACGTGGATGGCCGGGTGTGTGTGCGTCTCTTACCTGGGGAACACATGGCCCCAGGATGCACTATGGGAAGAAGGCGAGCCGGCGGAGGCAGTGTGATGCTTTGGGCAATGTTCTGCTGGGAAACCTTGGGTCCTGCCATCCATGTGGATGTTACTTTGACACGTCCCACCTACCTAAGCATTGTTGCAGACCATGTACAGCCTTTCATGGAAACGGTATTCCCTGGTGGCTGTGGCTCTTCCAGCAGGATAATGCTCCTGACACAAAGCACAAATGCTTCAGGAATGGTTTGAGGAGCACAACAATGAGTTTGAGGTGTTGACTTGGCCTCCAAATTCCCAGATCTCAATCCAATCGAGCCTCTGTGGGATGTGCTGAACAAACAAGTCCGATCAATGTTCGGTGTAAAGACTGAAATCTGTTTTTAAAGTTTTTTTTTTATTAATTTTTTTTATTAATCCCGGGTAATCTTGTTTCTCACATTGCTCATAATTGCTCATAATTTGATTCCGACGGTAGATTGTCCTCAAGTCTGAACTCACCTTGTACAACTTCTATAAACATCGCATCCGTTGGGGCTGCCATTGTTTGGCGGGCTGTGTGACGTCAGAGCGCGTAGCGTGAGTGATCTAGTACGAGGTGGGAGTCACGTGGGGTTTAACTGCCGTTTTACATTAGTCTACATTTATTTAAAATAAACATTATATTAAATAAACGTAGCATTTTGTTTTAATAAATAAACTAGGATATTATTAAATATAATTTCGATTTTAGATAGTCTGTTATTTTAATAAATTAAATACAGTTTTGTTTATGTATAGCGTTATTCTATTATTTTAATATAATTCCGAATTATACTGTTAATTTATAACACTGAAATATTATTTTATTAAATACAATTCAGAAACGTAATTTTAATGAATAAAGAATTAATCAATCCGTAATCTTTGTTAATTAAAAATAAAATATTTTAATAAATACATTTTATTAGTTGTACTGCTGCAACAATAATAACAACATTATGGAGCAAACTATACTATAATAAACTATATAATCATGATTAGTTTTGTAAGTGAACACCTGTTGTCTATAAAAGGCTCATTGTGTTTTAGTTTTTCAGAGGGCACAGAATGACATTTTAACCCAGATAAATAAGGGACATGATGACCATCAAAGCACTGATTTACTCTTTAACCTCTACAAGAATAACCTCATTTGATAACACACACACACACACACACACACACACACACACACACACACACACGCACACACACACACGTTATTGTCCTCATTTTCAAGTTCCAAGTGCACTTTCACTTTTACTTCTCTTATTGAGGTGTATATATATCCTTATACAATTTTTAAAACATGACTTTAACATGTTTGTGCCCTGTGTAAACCCTCGTGACACCGTGATTTAGGACAGAATGTCTCTCAGCAAACAGAAGTTGCGACAGAATGTACACAGAGTTTATTGGAGAAGTCATTCCGTGTTTCGCCATTGTCTTAATATGGTCTTTGTCTTAATATGGACAATCCATCCCGTGTGTCTTAATATGGTCCACCCGTCCGTCACAGCAGCGCCACCTAGCGTACAGGACAGCCACCCACAGAAACCCCAACACTGAAAACGAGCGCCACCTAGCGGCGTGCTCCTGCTAGTCATATAATTAGAATATCATCAAAAGTTTATTTATTTCTCTAATTACATTCAAAAGTGAAACTTGTATATTATATTCATTTATTACACACAGACTAACATATTTCAAATGTTTATTTCTTTTAATTTTGATGATTATAACTGATGACTAAGGAAATCCCAAATTCTGTATCTCAGAAAATTTGAATATTGTGAAAAGATTCAATATTGAAGACACGTGGTGCCAAACTCTAATCAGCTAATTAACTCAAAACACCAGCAAAGGCCTTTAAATGGTCTCTCAGTCGAGTTCTGTAGGCTACACAATCATGGGGAAGACTGCTGACCCGACAGCTGTCCAAAAGACGACCATTGACACCTTGCACACGAAGGACAAGACACAAAAGGTCATTGCAAAGGGAAGAAATTTGGTTCGATATCCCTTAAGATCGACCCAAAGTTCTCGCTGAAGGCGCTGTTTGTGGTGATTCTTCAGGAAGAAGTGAGTTCACAGCTGTGATTTTAACCGTTATTAAGGACTTATTCAAGTATTAATGCTGTTTTATGAGTTTTACTCATTCTGAATGGTTGTTTTAGTTGTGCTACTTTCAGTTTTGCTGCTATTAACAAAGCACATCATTGGTTGCAAAGGAAGCCATAAACAAAATTTAAGACAAATAGTTGACTACACTCATCACCTGACCAAAACTGGTCTTTTGTTGTTCATCGATAACAATGGTTCTCACACAAAATATTGACACTTGGGAACAGTTTTGACATGGTCACTGTAAGGCTATACTTACTTGTGTGCAGCTATTTTTACAATAACAGCTGTATGTTAAGTTATTTTCAGCGGACAGTAAATCTGCTATACAAGCACCTCACCGACTACTCTAAAATATATCCAAGCTTCATTTCTATAGTATTATCCCTTGAGATGATAGGGTTGCTGAAATGTAAGGGTGTACTCACTTCTGTGAGATACTGTATTTGTTTTCCCACTAAATTGTATTTCTTATTATTTTATTTATACAATTATTTGGAACTCATGATTTTTAGAATAGCTTTTCCTGCTGAAATCCATTAACCTATTTTTTTATGATAGCATTTCTGCTTAAGATTATGAATATAGACTTCTCTTACTGTGGCTGTTTAACACTGTTACAAAACTACAAACTCACATAAAAAGCCAAGAGTCAAACTGCCCAACTAAAGGAAACACTGATCTCCATAATGGTGAGCAAACATTTTCAATGAAACCGTAACATCTAAACCTCTGTTAATTCTCAAAAGACCTGACAGAAATAAAGCCAGTCTGGTTAATAATAAGAGATATTTAATTTATTTTGAGTTGATTTCATCTGATGTGGCTGAGGCTGAAGTCAGTTGTAGTTCAGTTGTTGTGGAAGATTGCAGCCATCTACTGGAAAACAAACACTTTTGCTAGTTCTCAATTAATAGTTTGTGCATGAATAAGATGCAATTACTCTTGATAAAGTTGGGGTACTGAACTCTGACTCAGACTCAAGTCCAATTTTGAATGCACCCGGACTTGCCACGCACTTGGGGAATTTGTACTCGGACTTGGACATTTTGTACTCGGAAAATATTCAGAGTGCAGTTGAGTCCGTCATGTGTAACAACAAAACCGCCATAAAACAAGAAATTAATTAACGTCTCCCCACCCGTGATTTTACTGCACCAAACCGGTAGGCAGCAGTAGCGTCATCTTATGCTTGCAGACAAACACACATCTCACACTGGATCGCAGTTGCTTGGACAATGTCTTCAAAGTCAGCAATAATTTGTTTTGCCTATGAAAATCAAAAAGAATTTATCTGCAGGAAAGCGGTAAAAAAGAAGCACTCTGCGTATTGCAAATCAGGTCTTACTGATGTGTCTGACTTTCTACCGACATGTTCACAGAAAACCTAGAGAAATGTAAGTTGCTTACTATAACTGAAATCCAATTAACTTAGGGCTGGGCATGGGCATCGGAACCATTGTGTGTAAAAAAACACTTTTACGATCAAATACACTCAAAAAATTATTCAGGCCCTTCATAGATATGACACATTTAAATTGTGTTTACTTAAACATATCTAATTTTGAAACTACTTAATTTAATTGTGTTCAGTCAACCTAATATATTTAAATATGAAGTTTACTTAATTATTTTGTGTTAAAACTACATGAAATATTTGTGTTGACTTAACTAACTGGGCAGTGGATCTGTAGTTCCCAGCATGCTTTGCAAGGGACTGCATTAGGAGAGTAAATTTAGGGATTAAAGTGCTATTTTATGTGTTTTTCTGTAAAGGGAAAGTTGTTGTTAGTTAATATTAGTGTTTAATGCTCAGTTATGTTGGACATTTAGAGGAGTTTCTGTAATGTTTTTAAATTTTGTGGTTACCATTGTGCTGAAGAGTGGCGCCTGTGCTTAGTCTGTGGGCACTCAGTGATCAATGCCAATGTCAGGAGTTACACCAGCCTTTTCTTAAATTTGCGTTATATAAATTGTGTATGATGATGAAGTCTGGCAAATTCAAAAAAGTCATGTTATAAGTATATAAATATAATTTAAACTGTATTTGATAAAATTGAGTTGGACCAACTCAATTATATTTAATTGCATGAATTAGTTTTTATGAGTTGGGGCTACACATATTTATTGGATGGAAAACCTGCCCTCAATTAAATTGAGTTTGTCCAATGAGTTATTTTTTGAGTGTACCCTCACGACGCACCCTGGACGCCATGACGGCTGACAATGTAAACAAGCCGCTTCTTCTTCTGCTTTTGCCTTGATACTGCGGGTTACCATCAACATGCCCGTGGACACTGCCCACTAGCGGTCTGCATGTGGAATTGCACATTGACGCGACAACTACACAGAAGTATAAATGAAAACCAACACGTAACTTGCGCCGTAAAGGATACGGCGTGAGGTCCGACGCAGAAGTATAAATCAGCGTTTGCCTCTACACTACTGCCGCTCCTAGCTATATGGCGAATTCCATAATATTGTCTTTCCGAACTATACATTTAGGAAGCAAAGCGACATATTTGTACCCTAATGTAATTGGCATCTACTCCAGTAAAAATTTCTGAGGACCCACCCATATTTTTTTGCTTCCGACGACTATGGGGCTGGGCGATATGATAAATATAGGCTTTATCAGATTTTTGTGTGCAGACAGAAATGAGGTGCGCCTCATCGTGCATCATCAGTAATGGTTTACACTTCAAATAAATTCACATAAATCATCTCAAAATGCAAGTCTGACAGAGTATTCATGTAAACACCGTCAGTTATGTCTTAAGTAAATGTAAACAGTTAATCGTCAATATAGCAGTCCAATAAACCTGCTGCTGTGATGTTAATCAAAAGACAAAGAGAAAAACACTCACTCACTCACTCTACTGATGACTAACTTTAGTGCATTTAATAAGAATCACTGTACATGTTAATGTTTGTTTTATTTTACATCTAATTGTTTTATTCAATTTCTATTCATAGATGCCACCTACGTTCAGTGTTGGGCAAGTTACTAAAATTTAGTAATTACAGTTACTAGTTACTTCTTTTTAAAAGTAATTTAATTACTTCACCAATTAAGCCCAATTTATACGTTTGAGTCGAATGTACGCCATAGCTAAATGTAAACTAAAAACATAATCATCTTTATTATAACTAATGATGATCTTACCGGTACTTAGGCGCGCTCTCTCATATCGAGATCTTGAAATGAGCTGACGATAAGATGCAGCTCGAATCTTTTGCTTTATTTCATTGACGTTATAAAGTATTTCAGATTTCGTTGTTCCCGGGACATCCGGTTTTAATAATCTGTTCCCGACCGGAAATGTCCCCGTTTACAGCTGCGTTCCAAACAACCTCAACAAGGTGCGGGATTGTTTCCAAAAGTTCCGCAGACACAACGCAGTGATTACCACACATCTGAACTATAACTTAAACCCTAACCCCAAACAATTACATGAGCAACAATACATGTGCAGAATACATATACTTTCTGCTTAAAATAATCTAAAATGCTAAATAACAAGACAAATTAAGGATAGTAAGAATTATTTTCACGCACAAACGTAACAACTTTTGAAGTAAAAAAGAAGAGATTTTTATTGTAGCATATAAACTTAAATTCAGTTATAAAATGTAATAATATTAGTTGAATAGTTATCATTTTTATGTTTTATTTTTGTAATGTGTTAAGTCATGTTACAATATTGTTTTGAACTGTTTATTTACAATGATTATCTTACCATAACCGTTTTCATTTGGGTTTTTTGTATTAAATCCAGACTAAAAATCAAACTAAATCATAATAATAATTAATGTTAATAATAATATAGGGACTCACAACAACAAAAACATTACAATATTTATTGTCCCTGTTTTTAATTAAAATATGATTAATTCGATTTTAGTGATATTTTGACCACTCAAATAGGAAATGTCCCCGATTCCATTTCAGAAATATTGTCACTGTTTTCACTACATTAGTTTGAATCACTACATTTTAGTGATGAGAAATATTTGCAATACATGTAGTCATTGATTATTATCATTTAAAATGTTTAAATAGTTTTTTTTTTCAAATGTTTGAATTTTGCATGTGTTTATCTGTTCCAAAGTTGAATAAATCAGACACTGATGGCACAGTGCTCTGTTTTAAGTCTTTATTTTTATTTTTCAACCAAAAATGCTTTGTGCTGGTTAGGGGTATTTGGCTGAAAACAATTTCACAGGGTCATCACTGAAAGAAGGTTGAGAACCACTGGTTTATATCATCAGCCATTTTTAATGAATACAAATATCATGAACACAATGACAGAGTAGAATGGACTGGACTCAGGGTACAGTTTTTTTAAAACACAACCAACATATAAAACAATCAATACATTTAAAAAAATTTTAAAAAATGTTTCCAGTGTTTCCACAACTTATGGTGACGTGATAACGTGCTAAAACTTAATACAAGGGCACTAGGTAAAATCTTGCCTAGGGCAGCAAATTGGTCAGGGCCAGCCCTGATTTTCTCTATAGACTATTTCATTTGAGTTTGTAAAAACAGTCCCAGATTGGTCTACATTGCTTTATATTTCCAATCCTGTTTTGGGGGTCTTTGATGTGATTGAAAAATCTGGAATTCAGGTTTTTTCTTGTTATAATTTTTTTTTTCTTTTAAAGCCTTTTATAGGGCCAAAAGACATCAATAATCTACATATTAATCACATCAATGGTGAAAATCTAAAGTTTTTCATGACCTCAGTAGCTTGTTTTGTGATGCTCACTGATTCTTGATGTCTGTGTCAACATGATCAGTTTCTCTTGATTGGCTCAGAGAAAATCAACAGGCATGGTCTCTCCAAGGTTAGTGTTGGTTGAGCTCTGTTCCTAACCAGAAAAAGTTTCCCAAAACATCCTGATAACATGTCTCTCAGTGAGAGGTACAGACAATATTATAGGCCATATTAGTACAATTCTTTAGGGTTTCAGTAAAGGAAATATATATATATATATATATATATATATATATATATATATATATATATATATATATATATATATATATATATATATATATACATACATACATAAATTTAAAAAGACAAGCCAGGGTAAGAGAGCAAGCACTGTTACTGCACTCCTGTCAGGTTAGTGTGTTACCTCCAAAATCCAGACACGTGTAAGGCCGCTGAAATCGCTCCAATGGCGGCAGCGAAGAGCGGGTGAAGGATTTGCGCGTTCGGTGTTCTCAGCTGGGCAACATGGATCTAATTTCAATTCCTCTTTATCTGACTCCATTTTTATCATAATTTAGAATTTAGATTAGAATGCCTATTTGGTCATTCATATTTAATAGTTAGCTACACATTTAATTATTCCGTTTAACCCTTTGTGGAAAGTACCCATTAATAATTCCAGAGTAAGTCAGAATAAATCAAAATGTAACAATTTATTAAACAGTCAGGGACATGTATAATTCCAATTACATAATCAATTCAAAGATCCTCATACATAACATATAATACTCTGAAGTAAAGAGTGAAAGATGGGTTCCTGACTTTCCGTAGGCTCACGCGTTGACACACAACGTTACAGGCGAATCTGAATTACAATATTGCGCCCGAACTTTCTGCTACATCACCTTAAGTACTCAGACCAGTCTGTCACCTCTTTCAAATGGAAACATATGTTAACAAAGGGAATTTAAATTCAATCACTCTCCATTTGCCTGGATTGAAAGAAGAGACCAAATGGCTCCAGAAGCCACACTTATTAGAATATGCAAGATATTTCTAAACTCTTAAAACCGTTGTTATCTTCTTAACGTTTCTTAACGTTAACGTTCCGATAGTCACGACATGAGGGGCCAAGAAGGATGGGGAGAAGCAACTGAAAAAATACATGTAAATTAGAGCCATTATTAGTTGATTCACTCAGCGTGAAGTGAATTTAATTAGGATGTATACAATTATATTGAAGCGGCAGTGGATTTCAGAATCCAACCTTTCAACACTATTTCAAGGCAAATTCTGCCAATATTCAGTTCATGCAGTGATACTTAGGTTATTTATATGACAGACCTATAGGTTCAAAAGTTTTGTCAATGGCATGTATTCCCTTAAAAAAAGTCTGATAACTTGTGCTCTGTGATTAAGAAGATTAAGTAAATGTAGATGATAGTTCTGGTGGAGGAAAGGGCCTCATCAGATAAAGTGCAAGGGCCTCTGATAGTCTTATTGTGGCTCTGAAAGGCTGACTCTTCTGTGGCTGTAGTCACGGCTGACTCTTCTGTGGCTGTAGTCACGGCTGACTCTTTTGTGGCTGTAGTCATGGCTGACTCTTTGTGGCTGTAGTCACGGCTGACTCTGTGGCTGTAGTCATGGCTGACTCTTTTGTGGCTGTAGTCATGGCTGACTCTTTTGTGGCTGTAGTCACGGCTGACTCTTTGTGGCTGTAGTCACGGCTGACTCTTCTGTGGCTGTAGTCACGGCTGACTCTTTTGTGGCTGTAGTCATGGCTGACTCTTTTGTGGCTGTAGTCACGGCTGACTCTTTTGTGGCTGTAGTCATGGCTGACTCTTTTGTGGCTGTAGTCATGGCTGACTCTTTTTGTGGCTGTAGTCACGGCTGACTCTTTTGTGGCTGTAGTCACGGCTGACTCTTCTGTGGCTGTAGTCAAGGCTGACTCTTTTGTGGCTGTAGTCAAGGCTGGCTCTTCTGTGGCTGTAGTCACGGCTGACTCTTCTGTGGCTGTAGTCACGGCTGACTCTTTTGTGGCTGTAGTCAAGGCTGACTCTTCTGTGGCTGTAGTCACGGCTGACTCTTTTGTGGCTGTAGTCAAGGCTGACTCTTCTGTGGCTGTAGTCAAGGCTGACTCTTCTGTGGCTGTAGTCGTGGCTGACTCTTTTGTGGCTGTAGTCATGGCTGACTCTTTTGTGGCTGTAGTCACGGCTGACTCTTTTGTGGCTGTAGTCAAGGCTGACTCTTCTGTGGCTGTAGTCACGGCTGACTCTTCTGTGGCTGTAGTCACGGCTGACTCTTCTGTGGCTGTAGTCACGGCTGACTCTTCTGTGGCTGTAGTCACGGCTGACTCTTCTGTGGCTGTAGTCACGGCTGACTCTTTGTGGCTGTAGTCAAGGCTGGCTCTTCTGTGACTGTAGTCATGGCTGGCTCTTCTGTGGCTGTAGTCACGGCTGACTCTTTGTGGCTGTAGTCAAGGCTGGCTCTTCTGTGACTGTAGTCATGGCTGACTCTTCTGTGGCTGTAGTCAAGGCTGGCTCTTCTGTGACTGTAGTCATGGCTGACTCTTCTGTGGCTGTAGTCAAGGCTGGCTCTTCTGTGACTGTAGTCATGGCTGACTCTTCTGTGGCTGTAGTCAGGCTGACTCTTCTGTGGCTGTAGTCACGGCTGACTCTTCTGTGGCTGTAGTCACGGCTGACTCTTCTGTGGCTGTAGTCAAGGCTGACTCTTCTTTAGTTGTGGATTTGGTATTTGGCAGTCCTTTGACCGCACCTGCACCGACAGCCCTACTGCACCTACAGCCCCTACTGCACCTGCACCCACAGCTTCTAGTGCACCCACAGCCCCTACTGCACCAGCACCCACAGCTCCTACTGCACCTGCACCTACTGCACCTTCAGCCACAGCTCCCACTGCACATGCATCCACAGCTTCTATTGCACCCACAGCTCCCACTGTACCTGCACCCACAGCTCCCGCTGCACCTGCACCCACAGCTTCTACTGCACCTGCAGCCACAGCTCCTACTGCACCTGCAGCCACAGCTCCTACTGCACCTGTACCCACAGCTCCTACTGCACCTGCACCCACAGCGCCTACTTCACCTGCACCCACAGCTACTGCACCTGCACCCACAGCCTCTACTGCACCCACAGCTTCTATTGCACCCACAGCTCCAACTGCACCTGCACCCCAGCTCCTACTGCACCTGTACCCACAGCTCCTACTGCATCTGCACCCACAGCGCCTACTTCACCTGCACCCACAGCTCCTACTGCACCTGCACCCACAGCCTCTACTGCACCCACAGCTTCTATTGCACCCACAGCTCCCACTGCACCTTCAGCCACAGCTCCTACTGCATCTACTGCACTTACTGCACCTTCAGCCACACCTCCCACTGCACCTGCACCCACAGCTCCTACTGCACCTGCGCCCACAGCACCTTCAGCCACAGCTCCCACTGCACCCACAGCTCCTACTGCACCTTCAGCCACAGCTCCTACTGCACCTGCGCCCACAGCACCTGCACCCACAGCTCCTACTGCACCTACTGCACCTGCACCCACAGCTTCTATTGCACCCACAGCTCCCACTGTACCTGCACCTACTGCACCTGCACCCACAGCTCCCGCTGCACTTGCACCAACAGCACCTGCACCCACAGCACCCGCTGCACCTGCACCCACAGCTCCCGCTGCACCTGCACCCACAGCTGCTACTGCACCTGCTGCCACAGCTCCTACTGCACCTGCAGCCACAGCTCCTACTGCACCTGCACCCACAGCTCCTACTGCACCTGTAGCCACAGCTCCTACTGCACTTGCACCCATAGCTCCCACTGCACCTTCAGCCACAGCTCCCACTGCACCTGCACCGACAGCTCCCACTGCACCTGTACCCACAGCTCCTACTGCACCTACACCCACAGCTCCTACTGCACCTTCAGCCACAGCTCCTACTGCACCTGTACCCACAGCTCCTACTGCACCTGCACCCACAGCTCCCACTGCACCTTCAGCCACAGCTCCTACTGCACCTTCAGCCACACCTCCCACTGCACCTGCACCCACAGCTCCTACTGCACCTGCAGCCACAGCTCCTACTGCACCTACACCCACAGCTCCTACTGCACCTTCAGCCACAGCTCCTACTGCACCTATACCCACAGCTCCTACTGCACCTGCTTCCACTGCACCTGCACCCACAGCTGCTACTGCACCTGCTGCCACAGCTCCTACTGCACCTGCACCCACAGCTGCTACTGCACCTGTAGCCACAGCTCCTACTGCACCTGCACCCACAGCTTCTATTGCACCCACAGCTCCCACTGTACCTGCACCTACTGCACCTGCACCCACAGCTCCGCTGCACTTGCACCAACAGCACCTGCACCCACAGCACCCGCTGCACCTGCACCCACAGCCCCGCTGCACCTGCACCCACAGCTGCTACTGCACCTGCTGCCACAGCTCCCTACTGCACCTGCAGCCACAGCTCCTACTGCACCTGCACCCACAGCTCCTACTGCACCTGTAGCCACAGCTCCTACTGCACCTGCACCCACAGCTTCTATTGCACCCACAGCTCCCACTGTACCTGCACCTACTGCACCTGCACCCACAGCTCCCGCTGCACTTGCACCCACAGCACCTGCACCCACAGCTCCCGCTGCACTTGCACCCACAGCACCCGCTGCACCTGCACCCACAGCACCGCTGCCTGCACCCACAGCTCCCGCTGCACCTGCACCCACAGCTGCTACTGCACCTGCTGCCACAGCTCCTACTGCACCTGCAGCCACAGCTCCTACTGCACCTGTAGCCACAGCTCCTACTGCACCTGCACCCACAGCTTCTATTGCACCCACAGCTCCCACTGTACCTGCACCTACTGCACCTGTAGCCACAGCTCCTACTGCACCCATAGCTCCCACTGCACCTTCAGCCACAGCTCCCACTGCACCTACACCCACAGCTCCTACTGCACCTACTGCACTTACTGCACCTTCAGCCACACCTCCCACTGCACCTGCACCCACAGCTCCTACTGCACCTGCACCCACAGCACCCGCTGCACCTGCACCCACAGCTGCTACTGCACCCTGCTGCCACAGCTCCTACTGCACCTGCAGCCACAGCTCCTACTGCACCTGTAGCCACAGCTCCTACTGCACCTGCACCCACAGCTTCTATTGCACCCCACAGCTCCCACTGTACCTGCACCTACTGCACCTGCACCCACAGCTCCCGCTGCACTTGCACCCACAGCACCTGCACCCACAGCTCCTACTGCACCTACTGCACCTGTAGCCACAGCTCCTACTACACCTGCACCCACAGCTTCTATTGCACCCACAGCTCCCACTGTACCTGCACCTACTGCACCTGTAGCCACAGCTCCTACTGCTGCACCCATAGCTCCCACTGCACCTTCAGCCACAGCTCCCACTGCACCTGCACCGACAGCTCCCACTGCACCTGTACCCACAGCTCCTACTGCACCTACACCCACAGCTCCTACTGCACCTTCAGCCACAGCTCCTACTGCACCTGTACCCACAGCTCCTACTGCACCTGCACCCACAGCTCCCACTGCACCTTCAGCCACAGCTCCTACTGCACCTTCAGCCACACCTCCCACTGCACCTGCACCCACAGCTCCTACTGCACCTGCAGCCACAGCTCCTACTGCACCTACACCCACAGCTCCTACTGCACCTTCAGCCACAGATCCCACTGCACCCACAGCTCCTACTGCACCTTCAGCCACAGCTCCCACTGCACCTGCACCCACAGCTCCCACTGCACCTGCACCCACAGCTCCCACTGCACCTTCAGCCACAGATCCCACTGCACCCAAAGCTCCTACTGCACCTTCAGCCACAGCTCCCACTGCACCCACAGCTCCTACTGCACCTGCACCTGCACCCACAGCACCTTCAGCCACAGCTCCCACTGCACCTGCACCCACAGCTCCTAGTGCACCTTCAGCCACAGCTCCTACTGCACCTGCGCCACAGCACCTTCAGCCACAGCTCCTACTGCACCTGCACCCACAGCACCTACTGCACCTGCACCCACAGCACCTACTGCACCTGCACCCAAAGCTCCTACTGCACCTGCACCCACAGCTCCTACTGCACCTGCACCTTCAGCCACAGCTCCCACTGCACCCACAGCTCCTACTGCACCTTCAGCCACAGCTCCTACTGCACCTGCACCCAGAGCTCCTACTGCACCTGCACCCACAGCACCTTCAGCCACAGCTCCCACTGCACCTGCACCCACAGCTCCCACTGCACCTTCAGCTAGTGCTCCCACTGCACCTGCACCCACAGCTCCTACTGCACCTGCACCCACAGCACCTTCAGCCACAGCTCCCACTGCACCTGCACCCACAGCTCCCACTGCACCTTCAGCCAAAGCTCCCACTGCACCTGCACCTGCACCCACAGCACCTTCAGCCACAGCTCCCACTGCACCTGCGCCCACAGCACCTTCAGCCACAGCTCCCACTGCACCCACAGCTCCTACTGCACCTTCAGCCACAGCTCCTACTGCACCTGCGCCCACAGCACCTTCAGCCACAGCTCCTGCTGCACCTGCACCCACAGCACCTACTGCACCTGCACCCACAGCACCTACTGCACCTGCACCCACAGCACCTACTGCACCTGCACCCAAAGCTCCTACTGCACCTGCACCCACAGCACCTTCAGCCACAGCTCCCACTGCACCTGCACCCACAGCTCCTACTGCACCTGCAACCACAGAACCTTCAGCCACAGCTCCCACTGCACCCACAGCTCCTACTGCACCTTCAGCCACAGCTCCTACTGCACCTGCACCCAGAGCTCCTACTGCACCTGCACCCACAGCACCTTCAGCCACAGCTCCTGCTGCACCTGCACCCACAGCACCTACTGCACCTGCACCCACAGCACCTACTGCACCTGCACCCATAGCACCTACTGCACCTTCAGCCACAGCTCCTACTGCACCTGCAGCCAGAGCTCTACTGCACCTGCACCCACAGCACCTTCAGCCACAGCTCCTGCTGCACCTGCACCCACAGCACCTACTGCACCTGCACCCACAGCACCTACTGCACCTGCACCCATAGCACCTACTGCACCTGCACCCACAGCTCCTACTGCACCTGCACCCAAAGCTCCTACTGCACCTGCACCCACAGCACCTTCAGCCACAGCTCCCACTGCACCTGCACCCACAGCTCCTACTGCACCTGCAACCACAGAACCTTCAGCCACAGCTCCCACTGCACCCACAGCTCCTACTGCACCTTCAGCCACAGCTCCTACTGCACCTGCACCCAGAGCTCCAACTGCACCTGCACCCACAGCACCTTCAGCCACAGCTCCCACTGCACCTGCACCCAGAGCTCCTACTGCACCCGCACCTTCAGCCACAGCTCCTACTGCACCTGCACCCAGAGCTCCTACTGCACCTTCAGCCACAGCTCCTACTGCACCTGCACCCACAGCACCTTCAGCCACAGCTCCTACTGCACCTGCACCCACAGCAACTACTGCACCTTCAGCCACAGCACCTACTGCACCTGCACCCAAAGCTCCTACTGCACCTGCACCCACAGCACCTTCAGCCACAGCTCCCACTGCACCTGCACCCACAGCTCCTACTGCACCTGCACCTGCACCCACAGCACCTTCAGCCACAGCTCCCACTGCAACCACAGCTCCTACTGCACCTTCAGCCACAGCTCCTACTGCACCTGCGCCCAGAGCTCCTACTGCACCTGCACCCACAGCACCTTCACCCACAGCTCCCACTGCACCTTCAACTAGTGCTCCCACTGCACCTGCACCCACAGCTCCTACTGCACCTGCACCCACAGCACCTTCAGCCACAGCTCCCACTGCACCTGCACCCACAGCTCCTACTGCACCTTCAGCCACAGCTCCTACTGCACCTGCACCCAGAGCTCCTACTGCACTTGCACCCACAGCACCTTCAGCCACAGCTCCCACTGCACCCACAGCTCCTACTGCACCTTCAGCCACAGCTCCTACTGCACCTGCACCCAGAGCTCCTACTGCACCTGCACCCACAGCACCTTCAGCCACAGCTCCAACTGCACCTGCACCCACAGCTCCCACTGCACCTTCAGCCACAGCTCCCACTGCACCTGCACCCACAGCTCCCACTGCACCTTCAGCCACAGCTCCCACTGCACCTGCACCCACAGCTCCTACTGCACCTTCAGCCACAGCTCCCACTGCACCTGCACCCACAGCTCCTACTGCACCTGCACCCACAGCACCTTCAGCCACAGCTCCCACTGCACCTGCACCCACAGCTCCCACTGCACCTTCTGCCACAGCTCCCACTGCACCTGCACCCACAGCTCCTACTGCACCTTCAGCCATAGCTCCCACTGCACCTGCACCCACAGCTCCCACTGCACCTGTACCCACAGCTCCTACTGCACCTGCTCCCACTGCACCTGCACCCACAGCTCCTACTGCACCTGCTCCCACTGCACCTGCACCCACAGCTCCTACTGCACCTTCAGCCATAGCTCCCACTGCACCTGCACCCACAGCTCCTACTGCACCTTCAGCCACAGCACCTACTGTACCTGCACCCACAGCTCCCACTGCACCTACACCCAAAGCTCCTACTGCACCTGCACCCACAGCACCTTCAGCCACAGCTCCCACTGCACCTGCACCCACAGCTCCCACTGCACCTTCAGCCACAGCTCCCACTGCACCTGCACCCACAGCTCCTACTGCACCTTCAGCCACAGCACCTACTGCACCTGCACCGACAGCTCCCACTGCACCTGCACCCAAAGCTCCTACTGCACCTGCACCCACAGCACCTGCACCCACAGCTCCCACTGCACCTGCACCCACAGCTCCCACTGCACCTTCAGCCACAGCTCCCACTGCACCTGCACCCACAGCTCCTACTGCACCTTCAGCCATAGCTCCCACTGCACCTGCACCCACAGCTCCTACTGCACCTTCAGCCACAGCACCTACTGCACCTGCACCCACAGCTCCTACTGCACCTGCACCCAAAGCTCCTACTGCACCTGCACCCACAGCACCTTCAGCCACAGCTCCCACTGCACCTGCACCCACAGCTCCTACTGCACCTGCACCCACAGCACCTTCAGCCACAGCTCCCACTGCACCCACAGCTCCTACTGCACCTTCAGCCACAGCTCCTACTGCACCTTCAGCCACAGCTCCTACTGCACCTGCACCCACAGCTCCTACTGCACCTGCACCGACAACACCTTCAGCCACAGCTCCCACTGCACCTGCACCCACAGCTCCCACTGCACCTGCACCCACAGCTCCTACTGCACCTTCAGCCACAGCTCCTACTGCACCTTCAGCCACAGCTCCCACTGCACCTGCACCCACAGCTCCTACTGCACCTTCAGCCACAGCTCCCACTGCACCTGCACCCACAGCTCCTATTGCACCTGCACCTGCACCCACAGCACCTTCAGCCACAGCTTCTCCAGTTTCAGTCATGGTTTCTGCCAGTCCTCCTCCTCCAATCTCAGTTATGGTGTCTGCCAGTCCTTCTCCTCCAATCTCAGTTATGGTGTCTGCCAGTCCTTCTCCTTCAGTCTCAGTTATGGTGTCGCCAGTCCTTCTCCTTCAGTCTCAGTTATGGTGTCTGCCAGTCCTCCTCCTCCAATCTCAGTTATGGTGTCTGCCAGTCCTTCTCCTCCAATCTCAGTTATGGTGTCGGTCAGTCCTTCTCCTCCAATCTCAGTTATGGTGTCTGCCAGTCCTTCTCCTCCAATCTCAGTTATGGTGTCTGCCAGTCCTTCTCCTCCAATCTCAGTTATGGTGTCTGCCAGTCCTTCTCCTCCAATCTCAGTTATGGTGTCTGCCAGTCCTCCTCCTCCAATCTCAGTTATGGTGTCTGCCAGTCCTCCTCCTCCAATCTCAGTTATGGTGTCGGCCAGTCCTTCTCCTCCAATCTCAGTTATGGTGTCTGCCAGTCCTTCTCCTCCAATCTCAGTTATGGTGTCTGCCAGTCCGCCTCCTCCAATCTCAGTTATGGTGTCTGCCAGTCCTCCTCCTCCAATCTCAGTTATGGTGTCTGCCAGTCCTTCTCCTCCAATCTCAGTTATGATGTCTGCCAGTCCTTCTCCTTCAATCTCAGTTATGGTGTCGCCAGTCCTTCTCCTTCAGTCTCAGTTATGGTTTCTGCCAGTCCGCCTCCTCCAATCTCAGTTATGGTATCTGCCAGTCCTTCTCCTCCAATCTCAGTTATGATGTCTGCCAGTCCTTCTCCTCCAGTCTCAGTTATGGTGTCTGCCAGTCCTTCTCCTTCAATCTCAGTGATGGTGTCGGCCAGTCCTTTTCCTTCAGTCTCAGTTATGGTGTCGGCCAGTCCTTCTCCTTCAGTCTCAGTTATGGTGTCTGCCAGTCCTTCTCCTTCAGTCTCAGTTATGGTGTCGGCCAGTCCTTCTCCTTCAGTCTCAGTTATGGTGTCTGCCAGTCCTTCTCCTTCAGTCTCAGTTATGGTGTCTGCCAGTCCTTCTCCTCCAATCTCAGTCATGATGTCTGCCAGTCCTTCTCCTCCAATCTCAGTTATGGTGTCGGCCAGTCCTTCTCCTTCAATCTCAGTTATGATGTCTGCCAGTCCTTCTCCTCCAATCTCAGTTATGGTGTCTGCCAGTCCTTCTCCTTCAGTCTCAGTGATGGTGTCGGCCAGTCCTTCTCCTTCAGTCTCAGTGATGGTGTCGGCCAGTCCTTCTCCTTCAGTCTCAGTTATGGTGTCGGCCAGTCCTTCTCCTTCAGTCTCAGTTATGGTGTCGGCCAGTCCTTTTCCTTCAGTCTCAGTTATGGTGTTTGCCAGTCCTTTTCCTTCAGTCTCAGTTATGGTGTCGGCCAGTCCTTCTCCTTCAGTCTCAGTTAGGGTGTCTGCTAGTCCTTCTCCTTCATTCTCTGTTATGGTGTCTGCCATGTTTTGTGGAAACTGTTCACGAATATAATCTGTAACCGGTTCATAATGAATGGGTTTACCATTGTTGTCAAGAGCAACCACAACATAATCATATCTTTTTTCAACATTTAGAACACCATTTATTAATTTGACATCATAAATATCCATTTTGATCTCGCTTCTGTATAAAAGTCTGTTATTAGACGATTTAATTTCAAATCTGGGCTCAGATTTGAAATTTTCACCAAATGTTCTCTTTCATGAAGGATTGTATCTTTGGTGGTTTGAACTTTTCGGGGTTCTTTAAAAGATTCTTTCTATAATCCATTGCAGAATCCCACACTTTCTGCCAATAGTTGTTATCAGACAGAGGTTCGGGGTTGTCCAATAAATGCTTCATTTCAAAATCTTGAAGTGTTGGAGCACGTCGGTATCTGATGTGCAATTTTGTGCAAACACACAAAAAATCTGACTGTGTACTGTTGGAACTTATAGTAATGTTTGAATAGTATCCTCCAGGAAAAAGTTGGCTTTCTTTGTCTTGTTGAAGCACCATGAAACTGCAGGTTTTTTCCACCTAAAAAGAAAAGTTTACAATTCATGAGACCATTGTGACCATATTATGTAAACATGTATGCCAAAAGTACTTGAAAAAGGACTCCACCCTTGATCAGTTAAGTAAATTGTCTACTGCACCATTATAGTGTTCATTAATAAAATTGAATTGAACACATTTTTGTGAAATATATAATATTTAGTGAAATATACAGTATAGTATACTTTATGATCCCTGAAGTGTTTTTTCTTTAATAAGAATATTTTACCACCATTAAAACCCACTAAATGGATTTAGTAAAAAAGAAGAAATGTGTAGGTTTCACTACTCTACTTCAGATTTACTGTTACAATTACATTAGAAGTTGGCACACAACACGACAGAGTAGATATATAAAATGTGATTTGCAATCAACTGTATACGTGTTAAACTATAGAACTTGTGTGATATGAATCAGCACATTATCTTATGGTGATATATCATCTTTTATTTGATATGTCATGCACATTTCACCTAATTATCATGTACAGTATGTCCTGACAGGGTGGGTTGTAACTCTACTGTCCATGCAGAAAAACAATATTTAATAAACATGCAAAAAAAAAAACTCACCTTCAGTGACAGACTCTCCAGATGCCATTTTTCAGGATTCAGTGGCACGTTTTCACTGACTGACAGGTTTACACTGGGGCAGGGCAACTTGGTCTGCAGCTGCAATGTTGCGCAAAGTTTCCCTGATCCAAGGTGTGTGCTCTGATTCAGAAATGGAGGAGGACAATTGAGGGGAAAGCCCCCAGAGAGAGGACAGAAGGCCAAAAAGAAGTACAGGATGATGCCTGTCCTTGTCATTTTGGCTGCTGAACTCAGTTCTGATTAGCTAATGGATGAGTAAACCCCTGGGTGCCGGTCAGAGCACAAATAATGAGGAGACAGGTGATCAGCTTGGACCACAGATGAATATTCAGTGATATACAGTCTGGAAAATAATAAGATAAGATAATGAAGCATAAGATAATGAAAACACTAATAATATAAAACAATAATAATACATGTTCATACGTGTTATTTTACTTATCTGTGTGTTTATTTTTGTCATTTTATTCTGTTTGAGTTAAATTTGTCATATGTTGAAATGAAGCACATGGTGACAGTTGTACATCATATTCATTTTAGGAATCGAGAGTGACTCTCATTGCATTAAGAGGCTGTTTTTATATTTGTTCATCAGGATCAAAGATCAGCGAAACTGCGAATGCTGTCCTGTTCTTTTTCCAACACACACAACACAACGCAGAGAACAGACCAGTTACATATGTGCATTTCTGAAATGCACAACGTGAACAAATCACTTTAAATTGTAATGTAGATGCATGCATTTTCCGTAAAGCTTTTTCTTTTATATGTTTATATGTGAAAAGCGCTGTACAAATCAATGTTAACTGAATTTAGGACTGATTGACCAGAAGCAGAGAAATGTACTCACATCAACAGGTCTGCTGTGATCGGTCAGATGGGAACTTCTGCAGCTTGACCTCACTTCTGTTCTACAACAAACATGTGACAATATATTTACTGATATATCATAATGTGTGTCATTTCATATCCAGTAAACACTTCATAATATATAGATGAACATGTGATCAGATATAGCACTGCATGTGTATAATCAGAGGTGTAAAAGTACTCAAAAATGTTACTCGAGTTGAAGTACGAGTAGTGAGTGAAAATTTTACTCAATTAAAAGTAAAAGTATCTGTCCAGAAACATACTTGAGAAAAAGTAAAAAGTACCACATTAAAATTGTACTTGAGTATTAAAAAGTAAAAGTAACAGCAAGAATGAAAACTAGAGGTTCTTTTTTTAAAGCAAAGCATTTGTGAAGCCACAACACGCACAACCTTGAGGCGGATGGGCTACAACAGCAGAAGACCCCACCGGGTACCACTCATCTCCACTACAAATAGGAAAAAGAGGCTACAATTTATACAAGCTCACCAAAATTGGACTGAAAAAATGTTGCCTGGTCTGATGAGTCTCGATTTCTGTTGAGACATTCAGATGGTAGAGTCAGAATTTGGTGTAAACAGAATGAGAACATGGATCCATCATGCCTTGTTCCCACTGTGCAGGCTGGTGGTGGTGGTGTAATGGTGTGGGGATGTTTTCACTGTGCAGGCTGGTGGTGGTGGTGTAATGGTGTGGGGGATGTTTTCACTGTGCAGGCTGGTGGTGGTGGTGTAATGGTGTGGGGTTGTTTTCTTGGCACACTTTAGGCCCCTTAGTGCCAATTGGGCATGGTTTAAATGCCACGGCCTACCTGAGCATTGTTTCTGACCATGTCCATCCCTTTATGACCACCATGTACCCATCCTCTGATGGCTACTTCCAGCAGGATAATGCACCATGTCACAAAGCTCGAATCATTTCAAATTGGTTTCTTGAACATGACAATGAGTTCACTGCACTAAAATGGCCCCCACAGTCACCAGATCTCAACCCAATAGAGCATCTTTGGGATGTGGTGGAACGGAGCGTGCCCTGGATGTGCATCCCACAAATCTCCATCAACTGCAAGATGCTATCCTATCAATATGGGCCAACATTTTTAAAGAATGCTTTCAGCACCTTGTTGAATCAATGCCACGTAGAATTAAGGCAGTTCTGAAGGGAAAGGGGTCAAACACAGTATTAGTATGGTGTTCCTAATAATCCTTTAGGTGAGTGTATATTAATTCTAACGATCTATGTCCGACACCCGTTCAGCGTGCTATCACTTCCAGTGAGTGAGGTCGATGTACACAATCTGGCGTGAGATACGCGAGAGATCACTTACGGTGATCTGTCAGATCATGCACATTGACCTCACTTAGCGTAAGTGATGGCGCTGAATGGGTGTCGGACATAGATTGTATTCAAGGTAAAAATCTATATAAAATTCTCACACAAACCGTTTCGGACATCAATGTGTCATCACGAGCTGCGGGGTTTAATTTGGATTTGTCTGTGCATGTTTTTTACTCTCATAGATGATGCTAGTAGTCATGTACCATTGACATGCATTATAAGACTGACAGACTGCAACAGTTGGAGTTAAAAATCTTAATTTGTGTTCGACTGAAGAAACAAAGACACCTACATGTAGGCTAAGCAGAAAACATCACATTTTCATTTTTGGGTGAACTATCCCTTTAAGAGGAAGCTGATTTTCAAAATTGTGAGTGTCAAGCCTCTCACTCTAATTTCCTGGGGTCCGTTCTTCGTACCTCGTTTAATACATCTGAGATTTGACAGATCCTAGATCTTTTAATCGTGATAACTGATCACTGGCTATTTTGGTTCTTCAAACGAATTTGTGGATTGGATTAAAATATCTGAGATTACTGTGCACGCGTAACGCGCTCCTGTGTTCCCTGAACAGGGCAGATGCATTGATACTCGAAACCACGATCAGTAAAGCAGCGATTTGCTGGCAAAAAAGACACCTGGCAAAAAACTTGACAAATTTCTGGACCTTTATAAGGAAACAGCCAAACCAACATAAAGTTATAATAGATAAATGTTTTGTTTTTTAAACATGATTCCCAATTATTTATATTCACAAATGTATAGTATTTGTACACCCTTTATGTTTTTATTTCAATGTTGTAATTAGCAATTCATTTAAATTTTGATTCAATTTGAAGCAGACTTGTTACGTGACTGTGTTGCATCAAGCCACTCCCATAATATCAGTCAAATTAAGGCACTGCTTAGGGTAACGTTACAGTGTGTCAGACTCAATAAAATTATAAAGTAATTATTCCATCACAGATAATGTGGCTGTGTCTACACTAGACTGGGTAAACCCAGCCGATTTGATTTCCCCCGCAGCTCAGTCTGGAAACCTGTACATTAATTTCTCCTGCTTCTGTTACACTTTGCGGTACCCATCATAGATTGGTTTATCAACCTGGCGCGCTATTGGTGGGTTTAACATGATGGCGGATAGAGAAGCGATGGTCGTTGCCCGTTGATCACGCCTCTTGTGGTCTGATTGGTTGAAGGACTATCCAGTTGTGTCCAGAGTCATGTGAACTATGCCCGTTGATCACGCCTCTTGTGCAGTAGAAGATACAGAGCAGACTCCCCAGACCAATGTTCAATCTTAAATCTGAGCTTGGTCTGGTGATATAGCCAGACAAGTATTATACACCTTTTACACAACATTATAATATTAATTTTAAATACATTTTTATATTATTATTATTATTTTAAATTATTATCGCCCCTGGTTCAGTAATTACTCTTATAATAAAGTAGCAGTCTAATCCTGTTTACATGAAATAAGCCGCTCCCAGCAGGTTTGATTTTACGGACCTGTTGCTATGACAGCAAGTCCAGGATGAGCGTTGAAGAACCAAACAATCAAAATCATCATCAATCAAATCCGTCTAACTGAGTTAGTGATGTACAAAGAACAGACCCCATGTCAGTAAAATTACTCAAGTACTTTACACCTGTATAATATACTGCAGATGTATTTACTCAGCATAAGCACACACAGACAACATATATAATGTAATATATTTCATACATGTTATAATTATATTTACATGATAAATGTTTTATAGTTTCTATAGTTAACAAAAGCACAAGCACACCTGCATGTACTAAAGTATTCAGCAGAGACGATCACTGCACTGAGGAGATCAATTACATTACTTTTCAATATATAGTCATTATAGTCTTAATGATGTTCAGCCAATCGTCATCCTCACCACAGCCTCTGGTCTTCAGCACAACGGTGACCACACACACACACACACACACACACACACACACACACACACACACACACACACACACACACACACACACACACACACACACAGTTGTGTTTCCATGTTTTATGGGGACATTCCATAGGCGTAATGCATTTTATACTGTACAAACCGTATTTTCTATCCCCCTACACTGCCCCTGCCCCTAAACCTACCCATCACAGGAGACATGCTGCATTTTTACTTTTTCAAAAACATCACTTAGTGTGATTTATAAGATGTTTTCCTCATGGGGACCAAAAAATGTCCCCACAAGGACAAAAATTTGGATATTGCCATCTTTGTGGGGACATTTTGTCCCCATACCGTAGGGATTACCAGTCCACTCACACACACACACACACACACACACACACACACACACACACACACACACACACACACACACACACACACACACACACACACACACACACACACACACACAGCCCCTAAACCTACCCATCACAGGAGACATGCTGCATTTTTACTTTTTCAAAAACATCACTTAGTGTGATTTATAAGATGTTTTCTCATGGGGACTAAAAATGTCCCCACAAGGACAAAAATTTGGATATTGCCATCTTTGTGGGGACATTTTGTCCCCATACCGTGGGATTACCAGTCCACACACACACACACACACACACACACACACACACACACACACACACACACACACACACACACACACACACACACACACAATTTAATACAACATTAAACTCTAACAGATCTCCCCTATTAATTGTGTGTGTGTGTGTGTGGGCATGTTTTTGTGAAATATCAGGACACAAATGTGTATAATGACATGGGTATGACATAGGTATTACAAAAGAGGGTGAAATATGAGGACGTTCCCCATGTCCTCACTTTTCAAAATGCTTATAAATCACACAGGATGAGGTTTTTCACAGAAAGTAAACTGTGCAGTCTCCTGTGATGGGTAGGTTTAGGGCAGTGTGTGTGTGTGTGTGTGTGTGTGTGTGTGTGTGTGATGGTAGGTTTAGGGGCAGGGGCAGTGTAGGGGATAGAAAATACGGTTTGTACAGTATAAAATGCATTACGCCTATGGAATGTCCCCACATTTCACAAAACAAACGTGTGTGTGTGTGTGTGTGTGTGTGTATACATTACATTCACATGTATATGTGAAAATTTTTGTGAAATATATTTACACAATAAAGGATAGCACTTTAAGTTTGCTAGTATAAAACAATGAATATTGCATGTAATGCTAATTTTGTCTTATTTTCTAAATATTTTAAATGTCTCATTATATAGCCACACAAGGTCAATGCATATATTGAAGAATATTGAAAAATATAAGCATTAGTTTCCCATTAGTTTTTAATGTGTATATCACAGTCTTCCTCTGCAAATAAAACACATTTGATGCAGTGCAAATAGACACAAATGTTTACAAAACAAGATTTATATTAAAATGCACTTACCTTTTTCACCGTGTCTATAGTGGCTTAGTTGTAGTTTTTCAGACATTTTAGTGTGTCACAAGTTGTCGTTGTGTCTCGGTCAGTGCCTCTGCCCCTATATATACACAGAGTAGGGCAACAACTGAAAGTGAAGCTAAAAGTGAGAATGGGTTTGGAACAGCCCAACCCTTACGGGAAGAAAATATAATTTCTACATGAATGATCAATATATTAAATATCACGGTATCTTTTGAAAATATACAGAATAATACTGTGTAAATATCACAATATATTGAATACATGAGGAATTGCCGATTTTTAAATACACAACACTTCCTTACCGACACAAGATGTCATTACCGCAGCACTGCTCAATTTCTTTTTCATTTGCAAAAAATATTTTAACACTTAAGTTAACACTTAAGTGTTGATTTGCACATTAAAACGGCAACATCTGTCATAAAAAGTAAAATGTTATATTTTGTGTGTATGGAAACAGACATCTAAGGTTACTGCAATTTTTTTACATGTCATAGAAAAACGTCTCGTTACGGATGTAACCCTCGTTCCCTGAGGAGGAACGGAGACGTAACGTTAGTGACTAACGAATGGGGTTTCGCAGAAGCCTATCATCTTCGAGCTTAGAGAAAGCGCCCAATGGCGTGCCAATGCCATGGGCATGCGGAATTTGCATACGTAACTCCGCCTCACCGTGTGACTATATAAGGAGAGTGCGTAGCAACATCGCATTATGTTACCTGCTTGAGAGCCAAGACTGAACTCCTGCGTTCCAGGTAGCACAGCTGATGTGGCAAGCGGGGCGTTACGTCTCCGTTCCCTCCTCAGGGAACGGGGTTACATCCGTAACCGAGGCGTTCCCTTTCGTTCAGTCACTACGACATAACGGGCTCGCTAGAGGCAGACACACAGGCATCGGCGTAAGCAGTGCTGGAGGAACTCAGGGCTCTCGGGAGCTCACCTGAGGAATATCGCACGTATCCAGTCCGAGGTGTGGAATGGCGAGCAAGCGAAGACTCCTGAGCCTGGCCCATTACCGGCCTCGGGGCGAGTACATAGTCGGACACTGGCTCCACTCGGAGATTGTAGAATCTGGCGAATGTGTTAGGTGTCGCCCAGCCTGCAGCTCTGCAGATGTCTGTTAGCGAGGCGCCATGCACTAAAGCCCAAGAGGAGGCGACACTGAGTGGCGTGAGCCTGCACCCGAGGGGACATGGTCGGCCTTGCTGCTGGTAAGCCAAAACAATGGTGTCCGCTACCCAGTGAGACTGCCTTTGCTTTGTGAGAGCACTTCCCTTCCGCTCTCCACCATAACAGACAAAGAGCTGGTCTGAGGTCCTAAACACAGCGTCAAGTCTACGTGGCGCAGCGCGTACTGGACAGAGTAATGCCAAGGCTGGCTCTGCCCCTCCACGGGCAGCGCTTGCAGGTTCACCACCTGGCTCTCAGAATGGAGTGGTGGGAACCTTGGGCACATATCCAGGCCGGGGTCTCAGGATCACGTGAGAATAGCCGGCCCGAACTCCAGGCACGCTTCGTCAACCGAAAAATGCCTGCAGGTCCCGACCCTCTTGACGGAGGCCAATGCGGTCAGCAGAGCCGTCTTCATTGACAGGAACTTAATATCAACCGACTGCAAAGGCTCAAGGGAGGCCTCTGCAGAGCACTTAAAACTACTGAGAGGTCCCAAGAGGGTACGAGAGGAGAGCGAAGACGATTCAGTCTCCTCGCCCCCCTCAGGAACCTGATGATCAGGTCGTGCTGACTTACCTTTCTGTTCTCCAAGAGATCGTGGTGGGCAGATATTGCGGCCACATAAACTTTGAGGGTGGAGAGACAGCCTTTGCTCCAACCCTTCTTGGAGGACGAGCACGGACCCGATCGGGCATTTCCAGGGTCTTCTTGGCGGGAAGAGCACCAGGTGACGAAGAGGTTCCACTTGAACGCATAGGCATGCCGAGTGGACTCTGCCCTAGCGGAAGTGATGGTGGCGACCACCGAAGGTGGCAGGCCACTCAAACCTGCCGGGTCTCATCCAGGAGCCACACGTGGAGGCTCCACCGATCGGGACGCAGGTGCCAAAGGGTGCCCGTCTCTGAGTGAGGAGGTCTCAGAGGAATAGGCCAGGAGGGGCTGTCGCAAGGAGTGCGAGTTCGGGACCCAGGTCGGCCGTGCCAGTGCAGGCGACCAAAGGACCTGCTCCTTGTCCTCCCTGATCTTGCACAAAAGTTGTGCGAGTAGGCTCACTGGGGGAAACGCATACCTCGTAGGCCCCGCGCCAGCTGTGCGCCAGTGCATCCGTGCAGCGTGCCCTCGGACAGGAAAGAACAGGCTGCAGTGGGAAGAGTCGTGGGAGGCAACAGATCTACCTGCGCGTCCCGAACTGTTCCCAAATCAGCTGGACCGACTGGGGATGGAGTCTCCATTCTCCCGGGAGAGGCTGAAACCACAAGAGCTCGTCGGCTGCGAGGTTCAGGACTCCCAGAATATGGACAGCACGAAGGGACCTCAGGTGCTTCTGACTCCATAAACCGAGATGGCGGGCGAGTTGAGACATACGGCGGAGCGTGACCGCCCTGGTGGTTGATATGCGCTACTACGGCCGTGTTGTCTGTCGGACAAGCACATGTTGACCCTTCAGCAACGCTCGAAGGCGGTGCAGGGCGAACCGTAATGCCAGCAACTCAAGGCAATTGACATGCAGGAGGCGGTGGGGTCCTGTCCAGGAGCCCGCGGCTGCTTGTCCATTGCACATGGCACCCCAACCCGTGGCAGAGGCATCCGTCGATCGACAACATGCCTGGAAACTCGTTCTAAGGGCACCCCGGCCCGTAGAAACTGAGGTTCGACCACGGGGTGAGCGTCTGTAAGCATGCCTGAGTCACTTGGACCGGGCGCCAGACTGCCATCCCCATCTCGGGACCCGATCGCGAAGCCAATGCTGAAGCGGTCTCATATGAAGCAATCCGAGCGGCGTCACCACGGCCGCAGATGCCCATATGCCCCAGGAGCCTCTGAAACACTTCAGTGGAAGCGCACTCTTGCTTCAATTAACGGAGGCAAGTCAGCATTGACTGCGCATGCTCGCTGGTAAGCTGCACGCACATGGCGACGAGTTGAAAACCATACCGGAAAAGAGATCCCTGCACGGAGCAGAGTTGCTCTTCTCCCAGTTGACCTGAAGGCCCAGACAGGCTACGTGCTGGAGCACTAGAACTCTGTGTTCGCACCCTGTTCTCGAGTGACTCAGTCTGAGCCAGTCGCCGAGGCAGTTCAGGATGCAAACCCCGTGCTGCCTGAGTGGCGCAAGGGCTGCCTCGACAGACCGTGAAGTCACGAGGGGACAGAGCTAGCCGAATGGGAGAGGCGCGTACTGAATGTCCGCCCCTTGAAGCAGACCTGTAAGGAACGGTCCGCATCGAGGTAGGAGACAAAGAAGTAGGCGTTCTTCAGGTCAATCGCTGCAACCAATCAACTGGACGAACACATTCGAGAAGGCGTTCGCTGCCAACATCCTGAGCGGAAGCCTGAGGATCGGCTCAGGGCGGGCAGATCCAGGATTGGCCATAACCCACCGGTTCTCTAGGGTACAATGAAGTAAAGGCCGAGGCCGGACTTCATTTCGGCTGGAGGACAGGCTCGATCGCACCCTTCGCCAGTAGGGTGGCAACCTCAGCGCATGACTGGGACATTGGGCCCCAGCATGGTGAGCCTGCGCGAATTGAATCGCGTGAGCCGAGCCTGATGGTTTTGCGGCCCTGCGGACAGTCCTGGAAGCTGTAGTCAGACTCCCAGGAACTGACCACGGGGTCACTCGAACCACAGGCGTACCCGGGTGGGGCAGCGAGGCAGCGTGACTGGCCCAGGCGTGGGAGGCGTGGCGTCCGGTGTGGGGCACAGCCAGCAGCTGCGTCCTGACAGAGGAGACCAGGGAAGGGCGCGCGTTCCACTGGGGTCTGCTCTGAGAGGCTGGCGAGAGAGGGGCGAGGCGGCGCGGCCCGAGGCGGTGCACACTGCCATCACCAGTCTCTGTGTCCTCAGGGATGGGGACACCAGTTCTCTCAAGCGCCGCCAGCCTGGAGGCCAGCAGCGAAGGATTTTCCCCGGCCCTCCACCAGGAAGGAGAGGCCCTGCTACCATCTCCTGGAAAGAACTGGAACCCATCTCTGAGTTGTCCACCTCCAGCCTGGCGTTTAGTCAGGCTGTGCAGCGGACTGGGCGTCATCCTGCAACCTCCTCCATGACACGGCCCGGTGAAGGCTGCTGCTGGGGCCGGGCAGGAGGGGGAGGGCGCCCGGCGAGCGGACTGAGCGACTGAGCCGGCTGGTGCAGCAGCTGGCCGCCGGGCAGTACATGTTACAGTCTGCTCTCGGCGGCCGAGAACCGTTGGGCGCAGTTCTCAGCCGCGCCGCCGAAGAGGCCAGCCTGGGATATGGGCGAGTTGAGGAGGTGGGCTCACTCAACTACCTCCACATCACCAGGTAAGGCCAGGTGTTTCTCCCGGACCACAACTGTGGACATCGCCCGGCCCAGGGAGCGTGTGGCCACCTTCTCCGCCAGAGGCGGGATCAGTGGCGACACGCAGCTCATTGAAGAGCCCTGGGTCGGCTCCACCTCGTGCATGTGCAAAGGCGGCGGCCTGCCCGTAGCTCTGCAGGACCACGCCACCGAAGTAGACGGGCCCTGAGGCTCTGGGAGGGTGCTTAGGATAGCCACGCCACGTCGAAGCACTCCGTGGACACCGTAGTGCGCAACAGAGTGCTCAACAGTGGGGGGGACCCCAGTGTACCCTAGGCCACGGCCCCATCGAGGGCAGAGAAGGCGGAGGAGGCCGGCGGCAACGGGAAGCATGGGGACTCCCGGACGTGACCTCCTCATGCACCTCGGGGCGAAAGGCATTGGGGGCGGGGCCCAACAGCTGTCAGGTGCCGTCCCCAAAAACCAATCGCGCAACCACGAGCACTCGTGACAGGCGGAGTTCCACACCAGCCCGAGGCTCGCGGCTGCCGAGATAACATGGCTGTCAACTCTGGGTCAGATCAGGCTGCGCTGACACACCCGGAGGCGGAGCACTGCCTGTCGTCATCCCCAAAGGACTCTAGCCCACCTTGGGATGCGGCGATCTAAATCTCACTGCTATCTGGAGTGTGAACTGAACGAACGAGGCGCCAGAGACGGGCCACTGTTTCAGTCCAGCACTCGCGAAGCGATGCGCGAGAGGGTGTGGCCCGAGGAATGAATGTCGGGGTCTTAATACCACAGCACAGCCCTCAGGTCACCCTGGCCACCAGCCAAAGTACCACCTCTCGGAGACGGTAGATTGGGGTGTGGCAGAGGGGACTCTCTCCTCACGGAGATCACTGAGTCTCGACCACAACATCGCGATGGTCACATTCCCGCAGTGGGAACATGACACATCCACAAACACTGGCCATTGAGCAGTGCAGACAGCAATGGATGTCAACAGACCACTGCGCAGATCAGCAGGCAGGAAGCATGCGATCACTGAACGCTCCGTTACACCAACACCGACCGGAAAGCTGCTCGTCTCAAGAAGCTGACAGAGTCTCAGAAGGCTGTAGGAGTGAAGAGGTAGGTCCTCTTGGCTCCGAAAGCAGAAACATAATGCGATGTTGCTACGCACTCCTTATATACTCACACGGTGAGGCGGAGTTACGATGCAAATTCCGCATGCCCATGGCATTGGCACGCCATTGGGCGCTTTCTAAGCTCAAGATGATAGGCTTGCGAAACCCCATTCGTAGTCACTAACGTTACGTCAGAGTGACTGAACGAAAGGGAACATGAATTCCTATTTTGTTTGTTTTTTAATATCAGTATTTACATGACTGCATCAGATTTGAAAAAGATTAATTAAATTTTTAAACCTTATTGTAACTTTTAAGAGGATTTTAATATTTAAATCCAGATTAAAATCTTAACGACTACATTCAATGTGTAAATTTTACATTAGAGAAAATTTTCAATTCATAGAGGTTGATAAAATGTTTTTTTTTTTAAATGGGATAGTCAAACCACTGTGCCCGAGTTTGTAAACGTGATCAGATATGGTATGGAAGCTTTATTTTTAGTGTGTGTTTGCAGAAGTGACATGCTTTCCTTGAAAGAGGATGTCCAGAAAATTGTGAAAGTTCATCTCAAAACTGCAGCGTTGCTGATTCCCAGTCTCTCAGTGTCAAGTGGGGAGTCCTAATATATCAGTAAACATCAAAATGTCTTGCCATTTTCTGGGATGAGAAGTTGCAACTTTTCCAGTAAATTACCATTTTGAAGCTAAGTAAACATCCACCCATTCAACACCGTTTTGCCTCTTAACACATAAGCCCTTTCTGACAGTAATTGTTTCTCGGGTTTATGATGTAGAGAGGGTTAATCAGGATTTTATTGCCATCCAATCCAGAATATCCCAGAATATGTTTCTTTCACCATGCGTAAAAATCGGCTGAATTACCTACTGCTTTTAGACAAACACCAAGGTCGTGGGTGATTTAATTGCTGTCCGAATCCATATCTCTGAGTTTACAAGAACATGTCACTAAAAATTCAGTTTATATCCTTTTTGACCACTGCAGAGCACTATGTCGCTACTGCTGTAATTTGATGCTTAAAGATCAATACTTTTATTACTGAAATGCTGGCAAGTATTTACAAGAGCAATATATTTCACGACTTCAAAAATAAAAAGAACAAAAGCACTTAAACATTTGAAATGCTATTATGGCAGCGATTATATTTGTTAAAGGCTATTATGCAAAATTCACTTTTATAAGGTGTTTGAACATAAATTTGTGTTGGCAGTGTGTGTACAACCATCCTATAATGAAAATCCACCCACTCCTTTTTAAATGAAAGTCAGGGTTAGTCAGGGTCAGGGTTATATATTTTGTTCAGTTGAGTTCTTCAATATCCCAAATTATTCCAACTATTTGTAAATCGCAGGAATTGCTATTTTACCAAGGAACTGGGACATGAGGGCGTACTGTCAGTGACATCATTCTGCACCCTGTTTCTGGTCTTATTCTGCAGAAGGCTTTACTCTTAGCAGTGTGAACAAGTGTCACAGCAGAGTGAACGCACAGTCTCAACACACTCAGATATGTCTAATATGATAAACAGAGCTGCGTTACCTCATACTCAGAGAAGTTGAAGTGGTGCCGTGCCTGTGGCATAATAAAAGTCCTGCTGCTTGCGTGTTGCGTCATCTCATTATTTCATCTCCTGTTTCACTTCTACACGGCAATCGTTGAAAGCATCCTCACCACATCCATCACAGTTTGGTTTGGCAGTCTAGATAATCTTCAAGAAATTATAGCGCATCATTAACAGAGCATCCAAAGTTATTGGTTCACTCTACCAAGTCCTGTCCGGATTCTTCCCACCGCAGAGGTGAAGACCACATGTCCCAAGATTTTGAGCTCAAACTTGACGCCATCAAACTACGCTTTGTTTTGAACAGGCGACAGGACGGAAAAGTTACATAGTGCACCTTTAATCCATAAATCATAAGCAGTGTCTGTTTGCAGATTCTGTCCTGAGTGTTGATACAGCCACAGCATAGACTCTCCCAGAGAGCTGGACACAGTCCACCATGTTTATCACCTCACCAGAGCATTACAGCAGCATTCATAAGAAATGTGTTCTTAATAAAGCTACTAAAGTTCATTCACCAAGAGTTGTGAGTGATTTTCTGTTTATCTTGTATTATTTGATTCATATTAACAGAAAATAGCAAAGAAACGTTACTTTATAGCCTATTACACTGCTTTCACTTTAGTAACGCTTACAGATCTACAGATCTAATATACACACAGGATTTTGTACTTGTTGCATAAGTGCAACATAGTGGTTTTCATTCTGACATAACCGTGTGCATTTGACAGTTTAATCGCACAACACATGAAAGAGAACTAGTGCTGACATCCAGCTCTATGTCCGCATGCCGGGTGAGTGAATGCAGGCTTTAAAGCTACACTGTAACAGTTTATTCAGCTAAAACACTTAGTTCTTTCAAAAATATATGTGCTCATTAATGTATATTTACTTCTTTCAAGCACAAAGTATTCTCGTAAGTTTATAATATGCCATTGAAAATACATACTGAGGGGTTCAATGCCGCCATGTTGCTCCATCTTGAAAGTACAGTAGCCAAAGAGGGACATTCAGAAATTTGGCGCTTTAACACTGATGGCACTGTGAATGTGAAGAATTGCTTGAGACTGATATAGCCTACAAGAAACTGCCTTACGCCAGTGATGTCTAATATACAGAATAACGATAGCACCAAAAAAGTTACTTTACTAAGATTAGCTTGCACTTTGGGAACCTGATCGCTGATGTTAGCAATGAAATGGTAAAAATAAAAAAAGGTAAACTATTATTCATTTTAAATAGATGTCATAACTACATGTTAACTGACAATTAAATAACTGCAAATTATAATAGTTTTCAAAGTAACCTCATCACTTGATCAACTGAAGATATTAATCTGACTACATCAGCCACGAGGAGTTAAATGAAATCGAATTGAGAGGAACAGAAACTAATATTCACTGGATGGTCATATACCTTTTCACCGCTAGATGGAAAATATCACACAGTGTAGCTTTATTATATTTTTATTAGATGATTATACATGATGATTGTTGTGGCTTTGCCTATTTTAGAGTATTTCTCCCCTGCTGGTAAATTTATATTCTACTTCTTGAATTAATTTTATTCAGTTTCCAGTGTTGCAATGTATGCCAGATAAGATGAAATAATAACCGCTGTTAGCCCTGCACCATAGCCACCTAAAAGTGATAGTAGACAAGATACCACCCATTGACTAATGCTGAAATACTGTTGCTAAAAGACATAATAAGAGCACAGTCTGACAACTCAACGGTTCCAAAATTGACTTGGTTGCCACAAATGTGTGTCTAGAAGTGTCAGCCTTCCAGTGAACTGCATGAGAACACACATCTTAGAGAATGGCAGACCAAGATATTTCAGTCCATGCAATACTACATTGCACAGAAGGAATTGTTTGATGAGAAAACAGTTCCAAAACTATCCTGTTTGCCACACTGTCAAGAAGTATCAGCTGCAGACTTGGCAAAAGTCTTTCAGCAGACCAAAGATGTAAAAATGCACCTTCAGTTGAGGGTCAGCTATTTCTGACATCATGGAAAAGAATTTTAAGGACTCGAGTACAGCAGGTAGCGCCATTGTCATTTCATTAAAAGGAGATGCTTGCCAAACAACAGAGAGTATGCTAAAGACGTCTCACATGTCTCTTGCAACCTGACAAACAACCAAAGATGAGAGATGACACAGAATTCATGCAAAGAATACTCATCAATAACCATGCCGAGCTGGCATCTCTTTACAAGATGGCCAAGAGAGCTGGTATCTACCATCCTTTGGCATGTACATCCCAAACAGACCAAATCAAAGTATTTGTGCATGGTTTGATGGATTATTTCAACATGTACTGCCGCAGCTGACTTAACAATAGCCTGTTAGAGGCACAGCTTTCAAAAGAATCCTGTTGCCATCACGGCAGATATACAGCAAGAGTTTCACTGCTTCTGTCTGGGAGGACTGTTGTGAGCGCTTTTTATGGCCACAATGATCTGACTAAGGAGGTTGTGGACTACAGGATGAGGTCATGTGTCTGAATAGTCCTTACGGCAGCCATTTATGGAACAGAGCTGCCAAAGAAGAAGAGAAAGAGTATGGCATGATAAAATTCGTTGAACAAGATTTCAGATCATGACCAGTCATTTCTACAGAGGAATAAGCAATCGATGTGCTAAAAGGCACAGATCAACTGCTTCAATCAGACATAAAATCACTGCAAACAGAACCAAAGTAATGGATGTTTTCCTAACGAAGGACATAAAATACCTTGACTTCCACAGATGACTTACCTGATCAGCCAAGCTTGGGAGTCATGGAATCTAACGTTGGACAGTCACCTTAAGTGACTGATACTGAAAAGCCACACATGCAGAGCAGAAGAACAGTGAACATCATTCAGGATTCTAAATCACACCAGGACGTCTACTCATGAGAAATCAGGTCCGGATTAACAATGGCCCTGACTAAGTCAAGGAGTCGCCTGCTAAAGAAACAATCACAAAGCTATCACCAGGAGCATATAGTCATACCACAATAAATCAGGCTCTGCAGCTCAGTGAGATGTAATACAGCATAAAGTGTGACGCAGAGAGAAGATGCAAAAAGTTTAACATAAGCCACAATGAATCTGTCACAGAACTTGATACAGAGTAATTAAGAGTCCGTGATACGCACAGGAGTCGCGCCGATTACATGAAGAACAATCAATCCTGATCAGGCCAGTTTCAGATGATGGGCTGAGTCATATATTCGATTTCAATTCAAGTCATTAAACTGTGCTCAGAGTTAGTTACATAAATAAAGAGTCAAGGTGCTCATGCAAAGGTTGGTTCACTCTTTCCACTCATTACAAACTAACTGGACATTTATGCTACTTGGCACAGAATCAGATAACCTGCTGACTGCGCGAATGAGCTAGCTGATCGCTGATTGGCTAAAGTCAGCAGACGCCACACCAGTGCCAGCTGACTCTAGCTGGGCACAGATGTCATGATGACTACAGAGTATGCACACTTGAGTCATATTAACCAAATAGTGTACTAAAATGTGATGTTGAAAGCCAAACTGACAAACCAGCCACAAAGTCAGGTAACACACACAAATTCAACCTGACCAGTCTGGCACAGAGGGTCAGTGATTCGTGACTTTTCCAAAAATACTTGAAAAGGCAGTGTTCACAATTATGTTCCTTTAAAACAAATGGTATCTGTGAGGATTTTCAGTCAGGATTTAGACCGTATCATAGTACTGAGACTGCTCAGTCAGAGTTACAAATTATTTACTCTATCATCCGATCGTGGTTGTATCTCTGTTAGTGTTACTCGATCTTAGCGCTGCATTCAACACTATCGAGCCAACATTCTTTGAATAGACTCAAAATTATGTAGGCATTAGTGGACCTGCATTGGCATGGTTTAAATCAGACTATCTGACCGTTATCAGTTTGTAGCAGTAAATGAAGAGATGTCACAAGTTCAGTATGGAGTACGCAGGGCTCAGTGCTAGAGCTCTTCACCCTGTACATGCTACCACTGGGAGATATTAGAAGCATGGCGTTATTTCATTGTTATGCTGATGATACTCAGCTCTATATTTCTTCACACCCTGAAGAAACTAACCAATCACAAGATTAACGGAATGTATAGATGATATAAAACATTTGATGATCAAAACTGAATTTTTAATCATTGACAAAAAGCTCCACAAGTAGTGCCCTAGAATACTGTCTAACCTCGATGGCTGCTCTGTCAAGTCCTCGCCACAGTTAGAACCTGTGTGCTTTGATACCAATCTTCGCTTGAAAGTCATGTTTCTAGCATCTGTAAAACTGCATTCTACCATCTTAAAATATATCTAAATTACGGCACATGCTCTCAATGCAAAATGCTGAACAGTTAATACATGCTCATGAGCTCAAGGCTAGATTATTGTAATGCTCTACTGGGTGGTTGCCCTGCTCGCTTAATAAACAAACTCCAGCTGGTCCAAAACGCAGCAGCTCGAGTTCTTACTAGAACCAGGAAGTATGAACACATTATTAAACATTAAACATTGCATACATTTTAAAATCTTGCTTATTACTTACAGCACTAAATGGTTTAGCTCAGTACTTGAGTGAGCTCAACACATTATACTCCATCACGCTACTGCGGTCTCTAAACTCTGACCAGCTGATAATACCTAGAATATCAAAATCAACTGCAGGTGGTCAATCCTTTCCTATTTAGCACCTAAACTCTGGAACAGTCTTCCTAGCATTGTTCGAAGCAGACACACTCTGTCAGTTTAAATCTAGACTAAAACACATCTTTTCTGTATAAACACTTTTTCAATTAAATGATTATTAGGCTGCATTATCTAGGTCAGGAACCGAACACTTCCCATAACACCTGATGTACTCAGCATCATCAGAAGAATGGCATCTACGCTAAAGTTAGTCTCTGTTTTATCCCGGTCTACTGCAGTCAGCCGGATCCAGGCTGTATCCAGATCAGATGGTGGACCTGCACCCAGATGTGACCAACACATGACCCTGAAGTGTCTGCAGAGACAGAACAGACTCCCTTGCCTCATCGACACGGCATCCTCACAACCTGTCTCCGGCGTGATGACTGATTTTGAATAGTCCTAGAATTCTTTAAATCATGTCATCCTCAAACAACCGCCTCCAGCGTGTTGCCGTGATCTTCGAATATTACACAGTAAGAATCAATATGGCATAAAAAAGACCTGTCTCCGCGAATGACAGCCGATTTCAAATTAAGCCAATTATTTAAGATAAATCAGCCACAGAACGCGTGGCCGTGAGAAAGCCGTGACTACAGCCACAGAGTCAGCTTGACTACAGCCACAGAGTCCGTGACTACAGCCACAGAGTCAGCTTGACTACAGGCACAGAAGAGTCAGCCGACTACAGCCACAGAGTCAGCCGTGACTACAGCCACAGAGTCAGACATGACTACAGCCACAGAAGAGTCAGCAGACTACAGCCACAGAAGAGTCAGCCATGACTACAGGCACAGAAGAGTCAGCCGTGACTACAGCCACAGAAGAGTCAGCCGACTACAGCCACAGAAGAGTCAGCCGTGACTACAGCCACAGAAGAGTCAGCCGTGACTACAGCCACAGAAGAGTCAGCCTGACTACAGGCACAGAAGAGTCAGCCGTGACTACAGCCACAGAAGAGTCAGCCGTGACTACAGCCACAGAAGAGCCAGCCGTGACTACAGGCCACAGAAGAGTCAGCCGTGACTACAGCCACAGAAGAGTCAGCCGTGACTACAGCCACAGAAGAGTCAGCCGTGACTACAGGCACAGAAGAGTCAGCCGTGACTACAGCCACAGAAGAGTCAGCCATGACTACAGGCACAGAAGAGTCAGCCGTGACTACAGCCACAGAAGTCAGCTTGTGACTACAGCCACAGAGTCAGCATGACTACAGCCACAGAGTCAGCTGACTACAGGCCACAGAAGAGTCAGCCGTGACTACAGCCACAGAAGAGTACGTGACTACAGCCACAGAAGAGTCAGCCGTGACTACAGCCACAGAAGTCAGCTTGACTACAGCCACAGAAGAGTCAGCCGTGACTACAGCCACAGAAGTCAGCTGACTACAGCCACAGAAGAGTCAGCCGTGACTACAGCCACAGAAGAGTCAGCCGTGACTACAGCCACAGAAGAGTCAGCCGTGACTACAGCCACAGAGTCAGCTTGACTACAGGCACAGAAGAGTCAGCCGTGACTACAGCCACAGAGTCAGCCGTGACTACAGCCACAGAAGAGTCAGCCGTGACTACAGCCACAGAAGAGTCAGCCGTGACTACAGCCACAGAAGAGTCAGCCGTGACTACAGCCACAGAAGAGTCAGCCGTGACTACAGCCACAGAGTCAGCTGACTACAGCCACAGAAGAGTCAGCCGTGACTACAGCCACAGAAGAGTCAGCCATGACTACAGCCAAGAGTCAGTTTGACTACAGCCACAGAAGAGCCGTGACTACAGCCACAGAAGAGTCAGCCGTGACTACAGCCACAGAAGAGTCAGCCGTGACTACAGGCACAGAAGAGTCAGCCGTGACTACAGCCACAGAAGAGTCCGTGACTACAGCCACAGAAGAGTACTACAGCACAGAAGAGTCAGCCGTGACTACAGCCACAGAAGAGTCAGCGTGACTACAGCCAGAAGAGTCAGCCATGACTACAGGCACAGAGTCAGCCGTGACTACAGCCACAGAAGAGTCAGCCGTGACTACAGCCACAGAAGAGTCAGCCATGACTACAGGCACAGAGTCAGCTTGACTACAGCCACAGAAGAGTCAGCCGTGACTACAGCCACAGAAGAGTCAGCCGTGACTACAGGCACAGAAGAGTCAGCCGTGACTACAGCCACAGAAGAGTCAGCCGTGACTACAGCCACAGAGTCACATGACTACAGCCACAGAAGAGTCAGCCGTGACTACAGCCACAGAGAGTCAGCCATGACTACAGCACAGAAGAGTCAGCCGTGACTACAGCCACAGAAGAGTCAGCCATGACTACAGGCACAGAAGAGTCAGCCGTGACTACAGCCACAGAAGAGTCAGCCGTGACTACAGCCACAGAAGAGTCAGCCGTGACTACAGGCACAGAAGAGTCAGCCGTGACTACAGCCACAGAAGAGTCAGCCGTGACTACAGCCACAGAAGAGTCAGCCGTGACTACAGGCACAGAAGAGTCAGCCGTGACTACAGCCACAGAAGAGTCAGCCGTGACTACAGCCACAGAAGAGTCAGCCGTGACTACAGGCCACAGAAGAGTCAGCCGTGACTACAGCCACAGAAGAGTCAGCCGTGACTACAGCCACAGAAGAGTCAGCCGTGACTACAGCCACAGAAGAGTCAGCCGTGACTACAGCCACAGAGTCAGCATGACTACAGCCACAGAAGAGTCAGCCGTGACTACAGGCACAGAAGAGTCAGCCGTGACTACAGCCACAGAAGAGTCAGCGTGACTACAGGCACAGAAGAGTCAGCCGTGACTACAGCCACAGAGTCAGCTTGACTACAGCCACAGAAGAGTCAGCCGTGACTACAGCCACAGAGTCAGCTGACTACAGGCACAGAAGAGTCAGCCGTGACTACAGCCACAGAAGAGTCAGCCGTGACTACAGGCACAGAAGAGTCAGCCGTGACTACAGCCACAGAAGAGTCAGCGTGACTACAGCCACAGAAGAGTCAGCCGTGACTACAGCCACAGAGTCAGCTTGACTACAGCCACAGAAGAGTCAGCCGTGACTACAGCCACAGAAGAGTCAGCCGTGACTACAGGCACAGAAGAGTCAGCCGTGACTACAGCCACAGAAGAGTCAGCCGTGACTACAGCCACAGAGTCAGCCGTGACTACAGCCACAGAAGAGTCAGCCATGACTACAGCCACAGAAGAGTCAGCCGTGACTACAGCCACAGAGTCAGCTTGACTACAGCCACAGAAGAGTCAGCCGTGACTACAGCCACAGAAGAGTCAGCCGTGACTACAGCCACAGAAGAGTCAGCCGTGACTACAGCCACAGAAGAGTCAGCCGTGACTACAGCCACAGAAGAGTCCTGACTACAGCCACAGAAGAGTCAGCCGTGACTACAGCCACAGAAGAGTCAGCCGTGACTACAGCCACAGAAGAGTCAGCCGTGACTACAGCCACAGAAGAGCCAGCAGACTACAGGCACAGAGTCAGACATGACTACAGCCACAGAAGCAGCCGTGACTACAGCCACAGAAGAGTCAGCCGTGACTACAGCCACAGAGTCAGCTTGACTACAGGAACAGAAGAGTCAGCCGTGACTACAGCCACAGAAGAGTCAGCCGTGACTACAGGCACAGAAGAGTCAGCCGTGACTACAGCCACAGAAGAGTCAGCCGTGACTACAGCCACAGAAGAGTCATGACTACAGCCACAGAAGAGTCAGCTTGACTACAGGCCACAGAAGAGTCAGCCGTGACTACAGCCACAGAAGAGTCAGCCGTGACTACAGCCACAGAAGAGTCAGCCGTGACTACAGCCACAGAAGAGTCAGCCGTGACTACAGGCACAGAAGAGTCAGCCGTGACTACAGCCACAGAAGAGTCAGCCGTGACTACAGCCACAGAAGAGTCAGCCGTGACTACAGCCACAGAGTCAGCTTGACTACAGGCACAGAAGAGTCAGCCGTGACTACAGCCTACAGAAGAGTACAGCCACAGAAGAGTCAGCCGTGACTACAGCCACAGAAGAGTCAGCCGTGACTACAGCCACAGAAGAGTCAGCCGTGACTACAGGCACAGAAGAGTCAGCCGTGACTACAGCCACAGAAGAGTCAGCGTGACTACAGCACACAGAAGAGTCAGCCGTGACTACAGCCACAGAAGAGTCAGCTTGACTACAGGCACAGAAGAGTCAGCCGTGACTACAGCCACAGAAGAGTCAGCCGTGACTACAGGCCACAGAAGAGTCAGCCGTGACTACAGCCACAGAAGAGTCAGCCGTGACTACAGCCACAGAAGAGTCAGCCGTGACTACAGCCACAGAAGAGTCAGCCATGACTACAGCCACAGAAGAGTCAGCCATGACTACAGCCACAGAAGAGTCAGCCGTGACTACAGCCACAGAAGAGTCAGCCGTGACTACAGCCACAGAAGAGTCAGCCGTGACTACAGCCACAGAAGAGTCAGCCGTGACTACAGCCACAGAAGAGTCAGCCGTGACTACAGCCACAGAAGAGTCAGCCGTGACTACAGCCACAGAAGAGTCAGCTTGACTACAGGCACAGAAGAGTCAGCCGTGACTACAGCCACAGAAGAGTCAGCCGTGACTACAGCCACAGAAGAGTCAGCCATGACTACAGCCACAGAGTCAGCATGACTACAGCCACAGAAGAGTCAGCCGTGACTACAGCCACAGAAGAGTCAGCCAGTGACTACAGCCACAGAGTCAGCTTGACTACAGGCACAGAAGAGTCAGCCGTGACTACAGCCACAGAAGAGCCCGTGACTACAGGCACAGAAGAGTCAGCCGTGACTACAGCCACAGAAGAGTCAGCCGTGACTACAGCCACAGAAGAGTCAGCTTGACTACAGGCACACAGAAGAGTCAGCCATGACTACAGACAGAGTCAGCCGTGACTACAGCCACAGAAGAGTCAGCCGTGACTACAGCCACAGAAGAGTCAGCCGTGACTACAGGCACAGAAGAGTCAGCCGTGACTACAGCCACAGAAGAGTCAGCCGTGACTACAGCCACAGAAGAGTCAGCCGTGACTACAGCCACAGACAGAGTCAGCCATGACTACAGCCACAGAAGAGTCAGCCGTGACTACAGCCACAGAAGAGTCAGCCGTGACTACAGCCACAGAAGAGTCAGCCGTGACTACAGCCACAGAAGAGTCAGCCGTGACTACAGCCACAGAAGAGTCAGCCGTGACTACAGCCACAGAAGAGTCAGCCGTGACTACAGCCACAGAAGAGTCAGTGACTACAGCCACAGAAGAGTCAGCCGTGACTACAGCCACAGAAGAGTCAGCCGTGACTACAGCCACAGAAGAGTCAGCCGTGACTACAGCCACAGAAGAGTCAGCCGTGACTACAGCCACAGAAGAGTCAGCCGTGACTACAGCCACAGAGTCAGCTGACTACAGGCACAGAAGAGTCAGCCGTGACTACAGCCACAGAAGTCAGCCGTGACTACAGGCACAGAAGAGTCAGCCGTGACTACAGCCACAGAAGAGTCAGCCGTGACTACAGCCACAGAGTCAGCCATGACTACAGCCACAGAAGAGTCAGCGTGACTACAGGCACAGAAGAGTCAGCCGTGACTACAGCCACAGAAGAGTCAGCCATGACTACAGGCACAGAAGAGTCAGCCGTGACTACAGCCACAGAAGAGTCAGCCGTGACTACAGCCACAGAAGAGTCAGCCGTGACTACAGCCACAGAAGAGCCAGCTTGACTACAGGCACAGAAGAGTCAGCCGTGACTACAGCCACAGAAGAGTCAGCCGTGACTACAGCCACAGAAGAGTCAGCCGTGACTACAGCCACAGAGTCAGCTGACTACAGCCACAGAAGAGTCAGCCGTGACTACAGCCACAGAAGAGTCAGCCGTGACTACAGCCACAGAAGAGTCAGCTGACTACAGCCACAGAAGAGTCAGCCGTGACTACAGCCACAGAAGAGTCAGCCGTGACTACAGCCACAGAAGAGTCAGCCGTGACTACAGCCACAGAAGAGTCAGCCGTGACTACAGCCACAGAAGAGTCAGCCATGACTACAGCCACAGAAGAGTCAGCCGTGACTACAGCCACAGAAGAGTCAGCCGTGACTACAGCCACAGAAGAGTCAGCCGTGACTACAGCCACAGAAGAGTCAGCCATGACTACAGCCACAGAGTCAGCTGACTACAGCCACAGAAGAGTCAGCCGTGACTACAGCCACAGAAGAGTCAGCCGTGACTACAGGCACAGAAGAGTCAGCCGTGACTACAGCCACAGAAGAGTCAGCCGTGACTACAGCCACAGAAGAGTCAGCCGTGACTACAGCCACAGAAGAGTCAGCCGTGACTACAGCCACAGAAGAGTCAGCCATGACTACAGCCACAGAAGAGTCAGCCATGACTACAGGCACAGAAGAGTCAGCCGTGACTACAGCCACAGAGTCAGCTTGACTACAGGCACAGAAGAGTCAGCCGTGACTACAGCCACAGAGTCAGCCGTGACTACAGGCACAGAAGAGTCAGCCGTGACTACAGCCACAGAGTCAGCCGTGACTACAGCCACAGAAGAGTCAGCCGTGACTACAGCCACAGCCGTGACTACAGCCACAGAAGAGTCAGCCATGACTACAGCCACAGAAGTCAGCTTGACTACAGGCACAGAAGAGTCAGCCATGACTACAGCCACAGAAGAGTCAGCCATGACTACAGGCACAGAAGTCAGCCGTGACTACAGGAACAGAAGAGTCAGCCGTGACTACAGCCACAGAAGAGTCAGCCGTGACTACAGGCACAGAAGAGTCAGCCGTGACTACAGCCACAGAAGAGTCAGCCGTGACTACAGCCACAGAAGAGTACTACAGCCACAGAAGAGTCAGCCGACTACAGGCACAGAAGAGTCAGCCGTGACTACAGCCACAGAAGAGTCAGCCGTGACTACAGCCACAGAAGAGTCAGCCATGACTACAGGCACAGAGTCAGACATGACTACAGCCACAGAAGTGTCAGCTGTGACTACAGCCACAGAAGAGTCAGCCATGACTACAGGCACAGAGTCAGCTGACTACAGGAACAGAAGAGTCAGCCGTGACTACAGCCACAGAAGAGTCAGCCGTGACTACAGCCAGAAGAGTCAGCCGTGACTACAGCCACAGAAGAGTCAGCGTGACTACAGGCACAGAAGAGTCAGCCGTGACTACAGCCACAGAAGAGTCAGCCGTGACTACAGCCACAGAAGAGTCAGCCGTGACTACAGCCACAGAAGAGCCGTGACTACAGGCACAGAAGAGCCAGCCGTGACTACAGCCACAGAAGAGTCAGCCGTGACTACAGCCACAGAAGAGTCAGCCGTGACTACAGCCACAGAGTGCCAGCCGTGACTACAGCCACAGAAGAGTCAGCCGTGACTACAGCCACAGAAGAGTCAGCCGTGACTACAGCCACAGAAGAGTCAGCCATGACTACAGCCACAGAAGAGTCAGCCGTGACTACAGCCACAGAAGAGTCAGCCGTGACTACAGCCACAGAAGAGTCAGCCGTGACTACAGCCACAGAAGAGTCAGCCGTGACTACAGCCACAGAAGAGTCAGCCGTGACTACAGCCACAGAAGAGTCAGCCGTGACTACAGCCACAGAAGAGCCAGCCGTGACTACAGCCACAGAAGAGTCAGCCGTGACTACAGCCACAGAAGAGTCAGCCGTGACTACAGCCACAGAAGAGCCAGCCATGACTACAGCCACAGAAGAGTCAGCCGTGACTACAGCCACAGAAGAGTCAGCCGTGACTACAGCCACAGAAGAGCCAGCTTGACTACAGGCCACAGAAGAGTCAGCCGTGACTACAGCCACAGAGTCACTTGACTACAGCCACAGAAGAGTCAGCCGTGACTACAGCCACAGAAGACTACAGCCACAGAAGAGCCAGCCGTGACTACAGCCACAGAAGAGTCAGCCATGACTACAGCCACACAGAAGAGTCAGCCGTGACTACAGCCACAGAAGAGCCAGCCGTGACTACAGCCACAGAAGAGTCAGCCGTGACTACATCCACAGAAGAGTCAGCCGTGACTACAGCCACAGAAGAGCCAGCCGTGACTACAGCCACAGAAGAGTCAGCCGTGACTACAGCCACAGAAGAGTCAGCCGTGACTACAGCCACAGAAGAGTCAGCCGTGACTACAGCCACAGAAGAGTCAGCCGTGACTACAGCCACAGAAGAGCTGTGACTACAGCCACAGAAGAGCCAGCCGTGACTACAGCCACAGAAGAGTCAGCCGTGACTACAGCCACAGAAGAGTCAGCCGTGACTACAGCCACAGAAGAGTCAGCCATGACTACAGCCACAGAAGAGTCAGCCGTGACTACAGCCACAGAAGAGTCAGCCGTGACTACAGCCACAGAAGAGTCAGCCGTGACTACAGGCACAGAGTCAGACATGACTACAGCCACAGAAGTGTCAGCTGTGACTACAGCCACAGAAGAGTCAGCCATGACTACAGGCACAGAGTCAGCTTGACTACAGGAACAGAAGAGTCAGCCGTGACTACAGCCACAGAAGAGTCAGCCGTGACTACAGGCCACAGAAGAGTCAGCCGTGACTACAGCCACAGAAGAGTCAGCCGTGACTACAGCCACAGAAGAGTCAGCCGTGACTACAGCCACAGAAGAGTCAGCCGTGACTACAGCCACAGAAGAGTCAGCCGTGACTACAGCCACAGAAGAGTCAGCCGTGACTACAGCCACAGAAGAGTCAGCCGTGACTACAGCCACAGAAGAGTCAGCCGTGACTACAGCCACAGAAGAGTCAGCCGTGACTACAGGCCACAGAAGAGTCAGCCGTGACTACAGCCACAGAAGAGTCAGCCGTGACTACACCAGAAGAGTCAGCCGTGACTACAGCCACAGAAGAGCCAGCTTGACTACAGCCACAGAAGAGTCAGCCGTGACTACAGCCACAGAGTCAACTTGACTACAGCCACAGAAGAGTCAGCCGTGACTACAGCCACAGAAGACTACAGCCACAGAAGAGCCAGCCGTGACTACAGCCACAGAAGAGTCAGCCGTGACTACAGCCACAGAAGAGTCAGCCGTGACTACAGCCACAGAAGAGCCAGCCGTGACTACAGCCACAGAAGAGTCAGCCGTGACTACAGCCACAGAAGAGTCAGCCGTGACTACAGCCACAGAAGAGCCAGCCGTGACTACAGCCACAGAAGAGTCAGCCGTGACTACAGCCACAGAAGAGTCAGCCGTGACTACAGCCACAGAAGCAGCCGTGACTACAGCCACAGAAGAGTAGCCGTGACTACAGCCACAGAAGAGTCAGCCGTGACTACAGCCACAGAAGAGTCAGCCGTGACTACAGCCACAGAAGAGTCAGCCGTGACTACAGCCACAGAAGAGTCAGCCGTGACTACAGCCACAGAACTGTCAGCCGTGACTACAGCCACAGAAGAGCCAGCCGTGACTACAGCCACAGAAGAGTCAGCCGTGACTACAGCCACAGAAGAGTCAGCCATGACTACAGCCACAGAAGAGTCAGCGTGACTACAGCCACAGAAGAGTCAGCCGTGACTACAGCCACAGAAGAGTCAGCCGTGACTACAGGCACAGAAGAGTCAGCCGTGACTACAGCCACAGAAGAGTCAGCCGTGACTACAGCCACAGAAGAGTCAGCCGTGACTACAGCCACAGAAGAGTCAGCCGTGACTACAGCCACAGAAGAGTCAGCCGTGACTACAGCCACAGAAGAGTCAGCCGACTACAGCCACAGAAGAGTAGCCGTGACTACAGCCACAGAAGAGTCAGCTGACTACAGCCACAGAAGAGTCAGCCGTGACTACAGCCACAGAAGAGCCAGCCGTGACTACAGCCACAGAAGAGTCAGCCGTGACTACAGCCACAGAAGAGCCAGCCGTGACTACAGCCACAGAAGAGCCAGCCGTGACTACAGCCACAGAAGAGTCAGCCGTGACTACAGCCACAGAAGAGTCAGCCGTGACTACAGCCACAGAAGAGTCAGCCGTGACTACAGCCACAGAAGAGCCAGCCATGACTACAGGCCACAGAAGAGTCCAGCCGTGACTACAGCCACAGAAGAGCCAGCCGTGACTACAGCCACAGAAGAGTCAGCTGTGACTACAGCCACAGAAGAGTCAGCCGTGACTACAGCCACAGAAGAGTCAGCCGTGACTACAGCCACAGAAGAGTCAGCCGTGACTACAGCCACAGAAGAGTCAGCCGACTACAGCCACAGAAGAGTCAGCCGTGACTACAGCCACAGAAGAGTCAGCCTGACTACAGCCACAGAAGAGTCAGCCGTGACTACAGCCACAGAAGAGTCAGCCGTGACTACAGCCACAGAGCCAGCCGTGACTACAGCCACAGAAGAGTCAGCCGTGACTACAGCCACAGAAGAGTCAGCCGTGACTACAGCCACAGAAGAGCCAGCCATGACTACAGCCACAGAAGAGTCAGCCGTGACTACAGCCACAGAGTCAGCTTGACTACAGCCACAGAAGAGCCAGCCGTGACTACAGCCACAGAAGACTACAGCCACAGAAGAGCCAGCCATGTGACTACAGCCACAGAAGAGTCAGCCATGACTACAGACACAGAAGGAGCCAGTGACTACAGCCACAGAAGAGTCAGCCGTGACTACAGCCACAGAAGAGTCAGCCGTGACTACATCCACAGAAGAGTCAGCCTGACTACAGCCACAGAAGAGTCAGCCGTGACTACAGGCACAGAAGAGTCCAGCCGTGACTACAGCCACAGAAGAGTCAGCCGTGACTACAGCCACAGAAGAGTCAGCCGTGACTACAGCCACAGAAGAGTCAGCCGTGACTACAGCCACAGAAGAGTCAGCCGCTGACTACAGCCACAGAAGAGTCAGCCGTGACTACAGCCACAGAAGAGTCAGCCGTGACTACAGCACACAGAAGAGTCAGCCGTGACTACAGCCACAGAAGAGTCAGCCATGACTACAGCCACAGAAGAGTCAGCCGTGACTACAGCCACAGAAGAGTCAGCCGTGACTACAGCACAGAAGAGTCAGCCATGACTACAGGCACAGAAGAGTCAGACATGACTACAGCCACAGAAGAGTCAGCTGTGACTACAGCCACAGAAGAGTCAGCCATGACTACAGCCACAGAGTCAGCGTGACTACAGGAACAGAAGAGTCAGCCGTGACTACAGCCACAGAAGAGTCAGCCGTGACCACAGGCCACAGAAGAGTCAGCCGTGACTACAGCCACAGAAGAGTCAGCCGTGACTACAGCCACAGAAGAGTCAGCCGTGACTACAGCCACAGAAGAGTCAGCCGTGACTACAGCCACAGTCAGCCGTGACTACCACAGAAGAGTCAGCCGTGACTACAGCCACAGAAGAGTCCAGCCGTGACTACAGCCACAGAGTTGACTACAGCCACAGAAGAGTCAGCCGTGACTTACAGCCACAGAAGAGTCAGCCGTGACTACAGCCACAGAGAGTCAGCCGTGACTACAGCCACAGAGTCAGCCGTGACTACAGCCACAGAAGAGTCAGCCGTGACTACAGCCACAGAAGAGTCAGCCGTGACTACAGCCACAGAAGAGCCAGTGACTACAGCCACAGAAGAGTCAGCCGTGACTACAGCCACAGAAGAGTCAGCCGTGACTACAGCCACAGAAGAGCCAGCCATGACTACAGCCACAGAAGAGTCAGCCGTGACTACAGCCACAGAAGAGTCAGCCGTGACTACAGCCACAGAAGAGCCAGCCGTGACTACAGCCACAGAAGAGTCAGCCGTGACTACAGCCACAGAAGAGTCAGCCGTGACTACAGCCACAGAAGAGTCAGCCGTGACTACAGCCACAGAAGAGTCAGCCGTGACTACAGCCACAGAAGAGTCCAGCCGTGACTACAGCCACAGAAGAGTCAGCCTGACTACAGGCACAGAAGAGTCAGCCGTGACTACAGCCACAGAAGAAGAGGAGTCAGCGTGACTACAGGCACAGAAGAGTCAGCCGTGACTACAGCCACAGAAGAGTCAGCGTGACTACAGCCACAGAAGAGTCAGCCGTGACTACAGCCATAGAGTCAGCCGTGACTACAGCCACAGAAGAGTCAGCCGTGACTACAGCCACAGAAGAGCCAGCCGTGACTACAGCCACAGAAGAGTCAGCCATGACTACAGCCACAGAAGAGTCAGCCGTGACTACAGCCACAGAAGAGTCAGCTTGACTACAGCCACAGAAGAGTCAGCCGTGACTACAGCCACAGAAGAGTCAGCCATGACTACAGCCACAGAAGAGTCAGCCGTGACTACAGCCACAGAAGAGTCAGCCGTGACTACAGCCACAGAAGAGTCAGCCGTGACTACAGCCACAGAAGAGTCAGCCGTGACTACAGCCACAGAGAAACAGGCGTGACTACAGCCACAGAAGAGTCAGCCGTGACTACAGCCACAGAAGAGCCAGCCGTGACTACAGCCACAGAAGAGTCAGTGACTACAGCCACAGAAGAGTCCAGCCATGACTACAGGCACAGAAGAGTCAGCCGTGACTAACAGAAGAGTCAGCCGTGACTACAGCCACAGAAGAGTCAGCGTGACTACAGCCACAGAAGAGTCAGCCGTGACTACAGCCACAGAAGAGTCAGCCGTGACTACAGCCACAGAAGAGTCAGCCGTGACTACAGCCACAGAAGTGCCAGCCGTGACTACAGCCACAGAAGAGTCAGCCGTGACTACAGCCACAGAAGAGTCAGCCTGACTACAGGCACAGAAGAGTCAGCCGTGACTACAGCCACAGAAGAGTCAGCCGTGACTACAGCCACAGAAGAGTCAGCCGTGACTACAGCCACAGAAGAGTCAGCTTGACTACAGCACAGAAGAGTCAGCCGTGACTACAGCCACAGAAGAGCCAGCCGTGACTACAGGCACAGAAGAGCCAGCCGTGACTACAGCCACAGAAGAGTCAGCCGTGACTACAGCCACAGAAGAGTCAGCCTGACTACAGCCACAGAAGTCAGCCGTGACTACAGCCACAGAAGAGTCAGCCGTGACTACAGCCACAGAAGAGCCAGCTGACTACAGGCACAGAGTCAGCTTGACTACAGCCACAGAAGAGTCAGCCGTGACTACAGCCACAGAAGAGTCAGCCGTGACTACAGCCACAGAAGAGTCAGCCGTGACTACAGCCACAGAAGAGTCAGCCGTGACTACAGCCACAGAAGAGCTGGGCCGACTACAGCCACAGAAGAGCCAGCCGTGACTACAGGCACAGAAGAGTCAGCCGTGACTACAGCCACAGAAGAGTCAGCCGTGACTACAGCCACAGAAGAGTCAGCCATGACTACAGGCCACAGAAGAGTCAGCCGTGACTACAGCCACAGAAGAGTCAGCCGTGACTACAGCCACAGAAGAGTCAGCCATGACTACAGCCACAGAGTCAGCTGACTACAGCCACAGAAGAGTCAGCCGTGACTACAGCCACAGAAGAGTCAGCCGTGACTACAGGCACAGAAGAGTCAGCCGTGACTACAGCCACAGAAGAGTCAGCCGTGACTACAGCCACAGAAGAGCAGCCATGACTACAGGCACAGAAGAGTCAGCCGTGACTACAGCCACAGAAGAGTCAGCCGTGACTACAGACACAGAAGAGTCAGCCGTGACTACAGCCACAGAAGAGTCAGCCGTGACTACAGCCACAGAAGAGTCAGCCGTGACTACAGCCACAGAAGAGTCAGCCGTGACTACAGCCACAGAAGAGTCAGCCGTGACTACAGCCACAGAAGAGTCAGCCAGACTACAGCCACAGAAGAGCCAGCCGTGACTACAGGCACAGAAGAGTCAGCCGTGACTAACACCACAGAAGAGCCAGCCGTGACTACAGCAACAGAAGAGTCAGCCGTGACTAACACCACAGAAGAGTCAGCCGTGACTACAGCCACAGAAGAGCCAGCCGTGACTACAGCCACAGAAGAGTCAGCCGTGACTACAGCCACAGAAGAGCCAGCCATGATTACAGGCATAGAGCCAGCCGTGACTACAGCCACAGAAGAGCCAGCAGTGACTACAGCCACAGAAGAGTCAGCTGTGACTACAGCCACAGAAGAGTCAGCCGTGACTACAGCCACAGAAGAGTCAGCCGTGACTACAGCCACAGAAGAGCCAGCCGTGACTACAGCCACAGAGTCAGCTTGACTACAGCCACAGAGTCAGACATGACTACAGCCACAGAGTCAGCCTTGACTACAGGCACAGAAGTGTCAGCCGTGACTACAGCCACAGAAGAGTCAGCCGTGACTACAGCCACAGAGTCAGCTTGACTACAGCCACAGAGTCAGACATGACTACAGCCACAGAAGAGCCAGCCGTGACTACAGCCACAGAGTCAGCTTGACTACAGCCACAGAGTCAGACATGACTACAGCCACAGAAGAGCCAGCCGTGACTACAGCCACAGAGTCAGCTTGACTACAGCCACAGAGCCAGCCGTGACTACAGCCACAGAAGAGTCAGCCGTGACTAACACCACAGAAGGGTCAGCCATCATTATATTCAATTCAATTCAATTCACATTTATTTGTAAAGCGCTTTTCATAATACATATCGTTTTAAAGCAGCTTCACAGAAAAAGCATATGGCTACATAACAATTTAAAGTTATTTGTCCACATTATGCATTTCAGACATGTTCAAAGGAAACAGATCAGCTAACAATGTATTTATCAGTATAATAATGAATTAAATTAGGGCACAATGAAGTGAAAATAGGAATACATGTAGCAATGATTAGGTTTATATATAAATATATATAAATAAAGTTGACTTGACTTTAATTGATTTGGCTGGACTAAACTATTCTACAGATTCCACATCAGCTGTGTTGTCACAACACAACGATTTTGTATAGATTAAAAATAAACCTTTATTGTTAATAACTAAGATGGTTGTGTGAACCATTGTCCATAATTAAATTAGTTTAGTTGAATTAGTTAGTTGAATGAGTTAGTTTATAGTAGGCCTATCTTTTTATGTGTGGTTGGGTATTGATTGAAATATGTTATTTCAAAATGAAAACATCAAGTCAAAAAGTAACCATTTAAAGTCAATTTAACATGAAGCAATCACATTTGAACCAGAAACCTGATACAATGGTGTTGAATCAAAATACACAACACTAAAAATGGAGTGTACTAATAAAATGTATTGTATTGATTGTAATATTACATCTAAATGAAAATCAGCAAGTGATGTATGTAAAGTGACCAAGAAATGTCTGAGATGGAGATTAACTTAAAAAGAAAAGTTAGGATATTTGACAAAGAAACTGAAGAATTATTAGAAAATGTCCTCTTATATAAAAGCAAACCGATCCTGCTTTAAAAAAAGGTGATACAATTATTAATACAATCATGAAAAGACATAGAAAAGCTATAAAAAAGTATAAATAGTTAGCAAGGTATTAGTATAGTAGGACTGAGATTAATTGAATGAAAATTTTTTATTTCATATTTTAAAATGAAAATCAGATTGTTAACAAACATTGCATAGAGACAGACAGACGAGTATAGGTTAAAAAAACCTGTAAAACGATAAGTAAATAAAATGCACAAAAGTGTTGGAGTTACATTTATTTGGGGAAGTTATTATAATATATTTACTGTGATGACTCAGTTAAAAGTGAAACAAGGTTTCAGGAAGGAACTAAATGTTAAACCACTGACAATGCCTGAAAATTGCTGAAAAGACAAATATCGTTGAGGTTAAAAGAGCCTTGTGTGTTCCTTCCAGGAATGTATGATGAGTTCACCTAATAATAATAATGAGACTTCAGGCAAGGCAAGACACATATTTCATAAGCACACATGGTAATTCAAAGTTATTTAAGTAATACAAATAAATAAATATGTTATATTTATTTATATAAATCTTACATATGTTAGATTTTCACTGCTATATATATATTTTGCAGTGAAAATCTAACATATATATATATACAGGTCCTTATCAAAAAATTAGCATTTTGTGATAAAAGTTCATTATTTTCCATAATGTAATGATAAAATTAAACTTTCATATATTTTAGATTCATTGCACAGCTACTGAAATATCTAAAAAAATTGCATATTTCATCCACCAATAAAAGAAAAGTGTTTTAATACAAAAAGTCAACCTTCAAATAATTATGTTCAGTTATGCACTCAATACTTGGTGGGGAATCCTTTGCAGAAATTACTGCTTCAATGCGGCGTGGCATGGAGGCAATCAGCCTGTGGCACTGCTGAGGTGATATGGAGGCCCAGCTTCGATAGCGGCCTTAAGCTCATCCAGAGTGTTGGGTCTTGCTGCCTCTCAACTTTCTTCACAATATCCCACAGATTCTCTATGGGGTTCAGAATCAGAATCAGAAAGAGCTTTATGTGCCAAGGTGCTTTCACACACAAGGAATTTTTGGTGCTGAAGCTTCCAGTGCACATATACAATACAAATACAACAGTAATAAATAAAAAATTCTAAGAATAAAAATATAAACAGTATAAGGTCACGTTACGTTTAGTCAGAAAAGACATAGATTATGAATATTTACAGTATTTGGAAGTAAGAATAAATATAAATAATATGAATAATCACCTGAGTTTAGGAGATATTGCACTAAGCAGTGGAGTAATTGCACTTACAGGCATTTGCCTTGGGGTGGGTTGGGGTTAACTGTTCAAGAGGAAATGGCCTGTGGGAAGAAACTGTTCCTGTGCCTAGATGTCCTAGTGGCCAGTGATCGGAGTCGCCGTCCTGAGGGTAACAGTTCAAACAGGTGGTGTCCGGGGTGAGTGGAGTCTGTGATGATTTTACCTGCTCTCTTCCTCACTCTGGAAGAGTACAGGTCCTGGAGGGTTGGCAGGTGGGCACCAATAATCCTCTCTGCAGTCCGGATGGTACGTTGCAGTCTCCTGATGTCTGATCTGGTAGCTGAACCAAACCAGACAGTGATGGAGGTGCATAAGACAGACTCAATGACAGCCGAGTAGAACTGAATCAGCAGCTCCTGTGGCAGGTTGAACTTCCGCAGCTGACAAAGGAAGTACAGTCTCTGCTGGGCCTTTTTCACAATGGAGTCGATGTGATTGTCCCACTTCAGGTCCTGAGAGATGGTAGTGCCCAGGAACCTGAAAGACTCCACTGCGTCCACAGTGCTGTTCATGAGGGTGAGTGGGGAGTGATGGGCTGTTCCTCCTGAAGTCCACTATCATCTCCACTGTTTTGGTAGCGTTCAGCTCAAGGTTGTTATAACTGCACCAGACAGCCAGCTGTTCAACCTCCAGTCTGTAAGCAGACTCGTCACCGTTCTGGATAAGGCCGATGACAGTGGTGTCGTCTGCAAATTTCAGGAGCTTGACAGAGGGTCTTTAGAAGTGCAGTCATTGGTGTACAGGGAGAAGAGCAGTGGGAGAGAACGCACTCTGGGGGCGCCAGTGCTGATTGTGAGAGATCTGGATGTAAGTTTACCCAGTCTCACCGCTGCTGCCTGTCTGTCAGGAAGCTGGAGATCCACTGACAGATTGAGGATGGCATGGAGAGCTGGGTCAGTTTGGCTGTGAGGAGCTCAGGCATGATGGTATTGAAGGCCGAACTGAAGTCCACAAATAGGATCCTTGCATAAGTCCCGGGTCTGTCGAGATGTTGCAGGATATAATGCAGTCCAATGTTGACTGCATCATCCACAGACCTGTTTGCTCTGTAGGCAAATTGGAGAGGATCCAGCAAGGGTCCAGTGATGTCCTTCAGGTGGGCCAACACCAGTCTTTCAAATGATTTAATGACCACAGACGTGAGAGCGACAGATCTGTAGTCATTTAGTCCAGTGATTTTGTTTTTTGGGGACGGAATGATAGTGGAGCGTTTGAAGCAGCAGGAACTTCACACTGCTCCAATGATCTGTTGAAGATCTGCGTGAAGACTGGGGCCAGTTGGTCAGCGCAGGCTTTCAAACAAGCAGATGAGATGCCGTCTGGGCCTGAAGCTTTCTTAGTCTTCTGTTTTTTGAAGACTCGGCTCACATACCTCCACACAGACCTTAAGCTCAGGTTGGATGGCAGGATGGGGGAGAAGAAGGGGTGCAGGAGGTGATGGTGAGGGTGTGAAGTGCAGATCAGAGCGGGTGTGTGGTGTGAGACTGGGCTTTTCAAACCTGCAGTAGAATGCATTCAGATCGTCAGCCAGTTGTGGATTCTCTACAGATCGGGGAGGGTGACTTGTAGTTGGTGATGTTCCTCAGGCCTTTCCAGACTGATGCGGGTCGTTGGCTGAAAACTGTTTTTCAGCTTTTCAGAGTAGCTTCTTTTACCAACTCTGATCTCCTTTGTCAGTCTGTTTCTGGCCTGGTTATACAAGATTTTATCCCCACTTCTGTAAGCTTCCTCTTTGGCATGTGAAGCTGTTTGAGTTTCCCAGTAAACCATGGTTTATCATTAGTGAATGATAAGAATGACCTGGTAGGAATGCATGTATCCTCACAGAAACTGATGTATGATGTTACAGTATCTGTGAGCTCATCCAGATCGGTGGTAGCAGCTTCAAAAACAGTCCAATCAGTGCAATCGAAGCAGGCTTGTAAGACCCTCTGCTTCATTAGTCCATCTTTTACTGTCCTTATTACAGGTTTAGCTGATTTCAGTTTCTGCCTGTAGGTCGGTATAAGATGAACCACACAGTGATCAGACAGCCCCAAAGCTGCCCGTGGGACGGAGTGATATGCATTCTTTATTGTGGTGTAACAGTGGTCCAGTATATTACTGTCTCTGGTGGGACATGTAACGTGCTGTCTGTATTTTGGCAGTTCACGGGAGAGCTTTGCTTTGTTAAAATCTCCAAGAATGATTAAAAAAAGTGTCCTTTGTTGTACCTTTGTTCCGTTTCAGCTATTTGTTCAGCCAGCTGTTGTTGCGCCGTGCTCACACAGCGTCTGGAGGATGTAAACATTCACGAGAACGACCGAGGAAAACTCTCGTGGCGAGTAGAAAGGTTTACAGTTTATGAAGCGCCTCTAAATTAGGAGAGCACATCTTAAGCGTTGTTACATCTGCAACACCAACTTTCGTTAATGTAGAAACACAATCCACCACCTCTTGTTTTCCCTGTTAGTTCCGCGATGTGATCCGCTCTGAACAGCTGGAAGCCCGGCAGATGTAGTCCGTTGTCGGAATGGCTTCACTCAGCCAGGTTTCAGTGAAGCACAGTGCAGCAGAGTTATAAAAGTCCCTGTTAATGCGGGAGAGGATAAGAAGTTCGTCCGTTTTGTTAGGAAGGGATCGGAGATTCGCAAGATGAATACTGGGAGTGCAGTGCGGAGTCCCAGCGCGGAGTTTAACCAGCTCGGCGGCTCGCTTCCACGCTTGCGTCTGACCGCGCATTGTAAAAACACAGCTGCCCCTCCAACGAGAATGTCCAGCAAAACGTCTGAGTAATCAAAAATGTAGAAATGTTGTCTGGTGTGTGTTTCCTAATGTCCAGTAGTTCATCTTTGGTAAACGGATCGGGAAATAATGACAAAATGCAGAACAAACAAACAAAAGCAACACAATAACTGAGGAGCTCCACACCGAGGCGACCATCCGCGCGCCATCATGATGTAAATACAATGTAAGTTCAGGTCAGAGAGTTGGCAGGCCAATTGAGCACAGCAATACCATGGTCAGTAAACCATTTACCAGTGGTTTTGGCACTGTGAGCAGGTGCCAGGTCGTGCTGAAAAACAAAATCTTCATCTCCATAAAGCTTTTCAGCAGATGGAAACATGAAGTGCTCCAAAATCTCCTGATAGCTAGCTGCATTGACCCTGCCCTTGATAAAACACAGTGGACCAACACCAGCAGCTGACATGGCACCCCAGACCATCACTGACTGTGGGTACTTGACACTGGACTTCAGGCATTTTGGCATTTCCTTCTCCCCAGTCTTCCTCCAGACTCTGGCACCTTGATTTCCCAATGACATGCAAAATTTGAGCTCCAGTCCAGTGCTGCTTCTCTGTAGCCCAGGTCAGGCGCTTCTGCCGCTGTTTCTGGTTCAAAAGTGGCCTTGACCTGGGAATGCGGCACCTGTAGCCCATTTCCTGCTCACGCCTGTGCACGGTGGCTCTGGATGTTTCTACTCCAGACTCAGTCCACTGCTTCCGCAGGTCCCCAAGGTCTGGAATCGCTCCTACTCCACAATCTTCCTCAGGGTCCGGTCACCTCTTCTCGTTGTGCAGCGTTTTTTGCCACACTTTTTCCTTCCCACAGACTTCCCACTGAGGTGCCTTGATACAGCACTCTGGGAACAGCCTATTCGTTCAGAAATGTATTTCTGTGTCTTACCCTCTCGCTTGAGGGTGTCAATGATGGCTGTGGCAAGCAGCGGGCGAGGACCGCGAGAGCGGACCAATGACGAGTAATAATGAGTGCCAGCTGCGCATCACACCGGTCTCGCCTCGCGCCGAGTGACGGAGCATAAAAGGAGGAGCGAAGGCAGCGGAAGACGAGAGGACCAGGCCTGGATTTTATGTTATGTTTTGTTTACGCTTGGTTGTGTTGGTGGGCAGTCGTCCGTGAGGGTCTGCCCATGTTTTATTATGTGGTGTGTTTGCGGGCAGTCGTTCGTGAGGGGCTGCCCGCGGTTTGCTTTTGTTTTGTTTATTTATTTTTGAAATTAAAAATTGTTGAATGTTCGCCGGTTCCCGCCGCCTTCCTTCCACCAACGAACCTTGTTAAACTGGTGCCGAAACCCGGAGGAAGGAGGGACATGCTGTCGAAGAGCCCTCGCTGCTGAGGGGATCGCGGTACTGGGGAGTTCGGGCAGCGCGGATGAGGAAGGACCGTGAGGGCTGCCCGAGGCGGTGGTGCTGGAGCGAGGATTGGTGGGACGGAGACCTCGCTGCCGTGCCCCTGGGTCGAGGCGGGGTGGCTGCCATCCGAGAGGGAGCGGAGGAGTCGCCGCGCTTGCCGTGGGCCGAGTCTGCTGCCGTCCGGGCAGGACAGCCACCCACAGAAACCCCAACACTGAACACGAGCACCACCTAGTGGCGAGGAAAACGCAGTGCAGTTGAACACAAACGCCTTATATAGTGCTGTGTCAGGAATAGCTGTACAAGAAATTGTGTAAATGAGCATGTCACACTACAGATTCTGCTGCATATGTTTATAATACATAAATATGTGCAGTTTTCTTGAACCGGATTTAAAGGGATAGTTCACCCAAAAATGAAAATGTGATGTTTATCTGCTGACCCCAGGGCATCCCAGATGTAGGTGTCTTTGTTTCTTCAGTCCAACACAAATGAAGATTTTTAACTCCAACTGTTGCAGTCTGCTAGTCATATGCATGTTAATGGGTAAAAATTCTACTTATTGCTTAGACAACATGCACAAAAACCCTGTGGCTCGTGATTTACACATTGATGTCTTAAGACACGAACTGATCCGTTTCTGTGAGAAACACAACAGTATTTATTTTATTGTTCCTGCCATACTTCCGTCTAGTGAGGTCAAATTAGCGCGATCATAGATATATTACGTAGATGCCTCATTTGACAGATCCGCACAGATCCGAATATCTATGATCGTGCTTCAATAAATCATCAACATCTAAACCCTCCTCTGATGAGATCTTCAAAGACATGTCTTCTTTTATCTTCAGTTGATTTCATCTAAAGCTGCGGCTGAAGTCAGTTGTAGTTCTTGTGTTTCTCTTTCCTTCGGTGATTCTGCTCATTATCATTAGGTGTCTTTAATAATTGAACAATCAAAATTAATTTAACAACTTAATTAATCACTTAAGTATCTAATTAACTTTAACACTTCTTCAGTGTTACTTTAACACCCTGCTGGCGGTTCCCATATGAACACAGAGCGGTGTTAATCCAACACCAGGAATTTACTGTGAAAGTAATGATTCTACAGTGTAGTTACAATAATATTACAGGACTGACACTTCCCATCATGCACTTGCATTTAAAAACATGAATACAATACTTTGTTGTAAAATTTATTGTAAAATGACATAATTTGCTAACAGCGTGCGTCTACACATAAGTACATACAGTAGCTGTCGCAGATAAAGTATTTTACATTGGTCGCTTCTTGAAAGTTTTTTTGTGTTTGTTTTAAAATGTTCTAATTCATGAATACTTGAGAATTGTATATTTGTTTCCAATGATATTTTGGCAATAGTGACACCTACAGGAGAAAATGATTAATGTAAGATGTACCAGTCATGTGATTTGATTAGAGTGAATACGAAAAACACGAGGTGTTGCGACGAGTGAAAAGAGTGTTTGATAAGAAGATGTCTCCCAATGTCTCCTGAATCCTGATGGAAAGCACACGGTATGTTTGTTTATATCTTGGTTATTGTTTGTCTATAATTTAAAAGGTACTATGTGTATTAATTTCAGGTTAATAAGATATGGGCTTAACCAAACAACCCCACATGAAAAAATACTATAGTATATTATAGTAAAATTACAGTAAAATTACTCTAGTAAATACTATAGTATATTATAGTAAAATTACAGTAAAATTACTCTAGTAAATACTGTAGTGTTTTGAACCATACTATAGTAAATATACTGCAGTATATAATAGTATTTACTACACTTTGTTAATTTACTGTAGTATCTTTACTATAGTACGGTTTAAAAACACTATAGTATTTACTAGAGTAATTTTACTGTAATACACTATAGTATTTACTAGAGTCATTTTACTGTAGTACTCTATAGTATTTACTAGAGTCATTTTACTGTAGTACTCTATAGTATTTACTAGAGTCATTTTACTGTTATAACTATAGTATTTACTAGAGTAATTTTACTGTAATACACTATAGTATTTACTAGAGTAATTTTACTGTAGTACACTATAGTATTTACTAGAGTAATTTTACTGTAGTACACTATAGTATTTACTAGAGTAATTTTACTGTAATACACTATAGTATTTACTAGAGTAATTTAGAGTAATTTTACTGTTATCCTCTATATTATTTACTAGAGTAATTTTACTGTAATACACTATAGTATTTACTAGAGTCATTTTACTGTAGTACTCTATAGTATTTACTAGAGTCATTTTACTGTAATACACTATAGTATTTACTAGAGTAATTTTACTGTAGTACTCTATAGTATTTACTAGAGTAATTTTACTGTAACTCTATAGTATTTACTAGAGTAATTTTACTGTAGTACACTATAGTATTTACTAGAGTCATTTTACTGTAATACACTATAGTATTTACTAGAGTAATTTAGAGTAATTTTACTGTAATACTCTATATTATTTAATAGAGTAATTTTACTGTAATACACTATAGTATTTACTAGAGTAATTTTACTGTAGTACTCTATAGTATTTACTAGAGTAATTTTACTGTAGTACTCTATAGTATGTACTAGAGTAATTTTACTGTAGTACTCTATAGTATTTACTAGAGTAATTTTACTGTAATACACTATAGTATTTACTAGAGTAATTTTACTGTAATACACTATAGTATTTACTAGAGTAATTTTACTGTAGTACTCTATAGTATTTACTAGAGTAATTTTACTGTAATACACTATAGTATTTACTAGAGTAATTTTACTGTAATACACTATAGTATTTACTAGAGTAATTTTACTGTAATACACTATAGTATTTACTAGAGTAATTTTACTGTAGTACACTATAGTATTTACTAGAGTAATTTTACTGTAGTACACTATAGTATTTACTAGAGTAATTTTACTGTAATACACTATAGTATTTACTAGAGTAATTTAGAGTAATTTTACTGTAATCCTCTATATTATTTACTAGAGTAATTTTACTGTAATACACTATAGTATTTACTAGAGTAATTTTACTGTAGTACTCTATAGTATTTACTAGAGTCATTTTACTGTAATACACTATAGTATTTACTAGAGTAATTTTACTGTAGTACTCTATAGTATTTACTAGAGTAATTTTACTGTAGTACTCTATAGTATTTACTAGAGTAATTTTACTGTAGTACACTATAGTATTTACTAGAGTCATTTTACTGTAATACACTATAGTATTTACTAGAGTAATTTAGAGTAATTTTACTGTAATACTCTATATTATTTAATAGAGTAATTTTACTGTAATACACTATAGTATTTACTAGAGTAATTTTACTGTAGTACTCTATAGTATTTACTAGAGTAATTTTACTGTAGTACTCTATAGTATGTACTAGAGTAATTTTACTGTAGTACTCTATAGTATTTACTAGAGTAATTTTACTGTAATACACTATAGTATTTACTAGAGTAATTTTACTGTAATACACTATAGTATTTACTAGAGTAATTTTACTGTAGTACTCTATAGTATTTACTAGAGTAATTTTACTGTAATACACTATAGTATTTACTAGAGTAATTTTACTGTAATACACTATAGTATTTACTAGAGTAATTTTACTGTAATACACTATAGTATTTACTAGATTAATTTTACTGTAATACACTATAGTATTTTTCATGTGGGCTGTGGTTCAGTGTCATTGGGTAATGCGTTAAATGACCGCATTACATGTCAGATGTAGACAAAACTATCGTGATCAGTAAGTGGGGTGCTTATTCTGACATTGATCTTAACACAGGATTGCTTTCTATTTTCATCTTTCCCTCCTTCATCCATTTCACAGTCCTTGTGCTGTCTATCTCTCCTTCAGTGCAGCCTCTTTCTGTGAACCTCAGACCAGAGTCAAACTCTATTTCTTTAATTGACACAATGTAGCGATCTACTGCATTTTCATTGTTTTTGTCTTTTGATTGTTTGTTTTTGTCTTTTGATTGTTTGTTTTTATTTTTAATTGTTCTTCTTGCTTTTGATTTCACGTTGGGCAGCTTATAGCATATCGGGTCTTCTACTGTCCCATCCTCCTTCTCCACAATCACCACCTTAAAGAAGTGAGTTGGCACTACTTTTGTTTTCCAAATCTTCTTCAATGTCTCAGTCTTTTGTTTTTATCACTTTTAGGTAAAGTGGTCCAGTATACACATGGACATTACGGATCTTATTTTCATGGTCATTGAATTTCTCTCGGCAGTGATCCTCCAATTTTTCCATTTCTTTGTTTGAGTACTCTGTCTGTGGTGCAATGTTGCTGAGGAAATAAGTGTCCATTCGAGCTTTCTCACACCACCTGTGATTGGCAGCAGCCGCAAGATGACCATGAGTATAGTCACTTTCATTAAAGTCTGCCATGCTCTCATGTGCATGGCAGGGTGGAACACCGAGGTCATTTTCATATTTGCATTTTTCTATATATTCTTTAGCAGTTGTAGTGCTCTTGTTCAGTATCTCATACACCCATGCAGCATTCCTGGTTTGATTGTTGTACAACATAACATAAGACTTTCTTTTCTTTATTTCAGGACAGAAAGGTAATCTGTCTATTAATTTATAGGTAGTGCTGCCTTTTACTTTCCTTCCCCCTCTGCAGAGTCTGATTCATTTCTAAACATGACAGAGAGTGGGATACGTATATATTCTTTTTCACTTTGATGTTGACTTCCTGATGCTGACCCTTTGGATCCTACAGTGTTTTTTTCAGGTTGGATTTGATCAGATGTATGGATTGAATCTCCAGCCTTATTCTGATCAGACTGTGCTTCTTTTCTATTAAAATCAAAACCTGAACGTTTAATCAACTGCAACAATATCGCAAGAGCCCAGCGTTTTCTTCTTAATGAGGTTTCATCCATTCTTTGTGTTTTCCCCAAGCTCGTTTGATGTCATCCTCTGGCCAGCAATTATTATGCTGCTTTTAATGTTATATTTCTTTTCAATCTTTTTCGGTTTTCTTTAAGTGAGGAGACCCTGCAATGTTCAGAACTCATTTTGATGCAACAGAGCAACAAAGATAATGTATAAAGCAGTCTGGTGTTATTACTTCTTCAACTTCTTTCAACCAATTATCTTCTCTCCTTCCTGGCTAAAATAATGTCTGCACTTCTGGGGAAAAAAACAAAAACAAAAAACATCAAAATTATTAATTCGGGACTTAAACACATTCAACAGAAACAATAAGATTTACTCACATCAGCAGGTTGTGTGATCTGTCAGATAAAAAGGATCTGCTGGTCTGATTTTACCTCACTTCTGTTCTGCCACACACACACACACACACACACACACACACACACACACACACACACACACACACACACACACACACACACACACACACACACACACACACACACACACACACACACACACACACACACACACACACACACACACACACACACACACACACACACACACACACACACACACACACACACACACACACACACACACACACACACACACACACACACACACACACACACACACACAAAAAAACAATTTTATAATGTTCAACACTTCAAACAGAACATCTTTGAGACTTTTTATTAACCTTTCACACATGAGCCCCATATGAGTTCTTTAAGGCGACCGTTATTTTAGAATGTATCACCTTGTTATCTCCATGGTGACGCACAGCATTGTCAGATTGGGCAGTTTTGATTTTTTTGATTGTGCGATCAAAATTGGTTTGGGCGGGTGAACAAAATTTGTCCTGGTTTGAGGTCAGTTCGCAGCTTTCAAACATCTATATTGTATAGGCACAAAACTCAAGTGTGCAGATGTAATGGATAGGGGTGTGACGAGATCTTGTGCCATATTAATAAACAATTAAATATTTAGTGATGTGTTTTTAAACCAGAGAACAAAACTTATGTACACGTTTAAAAATCATTCAGTTAATCTGATTAAAAACTGCTGGATCTCCTGCTGTAGAGTCACAAGGCTACTACACTCACACCTAAAGGATTATTATGAACACCTGTTCAATTTCTCATTAATGCAATTATCTAATCAACCAATCACATGGCAGTTGCTTCAATGCATTTAGAGGTGTGGTCCTGGTCAAGACAATCTCCTGAACTCCAAACTGAATGTCGGAATGGGAAAGAAAGGTGATTTAAGCAATTCTGAGCGTGGCATGGTTGTTGGTGCCAGACGGGCCGGTCTGAGTATTTCACAATCTGCTCAGTTACTGGGATTTTCACACACAACCATTTCTAGGGTTTACAAAGAATGGTGTGAAAAGGGAAAAACATCCAGTATGCGGCAGTCCTGTGGGAGAAAATGCCTTGTTGATGCTAGAGGTCAGAGGAGAATGGGCCGACTGATTCAAGCTGATAGAAGAGCAACTTTGACTGAAATAACCACTCGTTACAACCGAGGTATGAAGCAAAGCATTTGTGAAGCCACAACACACACAACCTTGAGGCGGATGGGCTACAACAGCAGAAGACCCCACCGGGTACCACTCATCTCCACTACAAATAGGAAAAAGAGGCTACAATTTGCACAAGTTCACCAAAATTGGACAGTTGAAGACTGGAAAAATGTTGCCTGGTCTGATGAGTCTTGATTTCTGTTGAGACATTCAGATGGTAGAGTCAGAATTTGGCGTAAACAGAATGAGAACATGGATCCATCATGCCTTGTTACCACTGTGCAGGCTGGTGGTGGTGGTGTAATGGTGTGGGGGATGTTTTCTTGGCACACTTTAGGCCCCTTAGTGCCAATTGGGCATGGTTTAAATGCCACGGCCTACCTGAGCATTGTTTCTGACCATGTCCATCCCTTTATGACCACCATGTTCCCATCCTCTGATGGCTACTTCCAGCAGGATAATGCACCATGTCACAAAGCTCCAATCATTTCAAATTGGTTTCTTGAACATGACAATGAGTTCACTGTACTAAAATGGCCCCTACAGTCACCAGATCTCAACCCAATAGAGCATCTTTGGGATGTGGTGGAGCAGGAGCTTCGTGCCCTGGATGTGCATCCCACAAATCTCCATTAACTGCAAGATGCTATCCTATCAATATGGGCCGACATTTCTAAAGAATGCTTTCAGCTCCTTGTTGAATCAATGCCACATAGAATTAAGGCAGTTCTGAAGGTGAAAGGGGGTCAAACACAGTATTAGTATGGTGTTCCTAATAATCCTTTAGGTGAGTGTATAATCAATGACTCTCAGGAGATCAGCAAATAAGGCCACAATATGATGAAAACAACTATCATCAACAACAGGCCAACAGCATCTGTCATCAACTTGTCATGTGAAGCTGGTAATGCTGTTTGTGCAGTTGTTTAATCCTCCTCTGATGAGATCTTCAGAGATTTAATGTCTTCTGTTATCTTCAGTTGATTTCATCTAAAGCTGTGGCTATTTTGAATAGGCTAAATTAAGTTGTGTGTAAAAATGTTTTCAGATAAATTAAGTAAGGCTAATGAATTATCTTTTGAGTGTATTTACATCAAGGTGGGAAAAGACTTTCATTCTATAAAACAAAAAGAGTTTTATGATTCATTTAATTTCATTAAGTAATTTTAACTTGCTGGATAAATCAGGTTAAATCTACTGACAGTCATGCTTCAGTAAAACCTTGTGTTCTTTTCAGGTTGGTTGAACTCAGTTATAATTGTAAATCTTAAGTCTGTAAGTTTTCGCTGCTAGAGGTTACATTTTCAAAACAATAACAAAGGCAAAGCTTGATGATGCTATGAAGGCGAGTGGAACGATGGGAGATGTCGTGCGAATCATGTTCACGCATGAGGTAATTAATTTGTTTTGTATTACCTGTATGTTTCTATTTTATTTTATGTTATTGTAATGAATTAGCTGGAATGCTAAATGTTGTGCTATATTCGCCTGTTACTGACATTTGACTATTTGTCAAAAGAGGATACCGAGGATAGCGTGGATATTTCTTCATTGTTAGGCCCGATCACACAGAACGCGCTTTTCAGGTTCGAAAACTCGAGGCGCACCACACTGCCTTTTTGGTTGACGTTTTTTTAATTCAGAAAAGAGCAGTGCGCTGCAGTTTTTTAATGATGTTTCTAGGAACCTCTGAATCAGCTGTGCTGTCAGTCAAATCAAAGTAACGGTCAACACAACATTTTGGGATAATGTCCAAAACTGCATGAAATATATCACACTGTACAAGTGTTTTTGGATAGTGTATTACAAAAATCTTACGGATTGTACCTTTAAATAATATCTTTCACTTCAACAAACCCAGTCATTTTAGATGTTCAACCAATACGCATCAGACTCCGTGTGCAAGGGCTCTCTGTGCGTGACGAATTTTTCAGATCACGAATACGAAAAAACACATTTCAGACTCCAGAATCCTTAGGCCCGCTTCCGTTTGCCGCACTCGGGCCGTACGCCCGTTTACTCACTGCCCGATTCCTGCCGTCGCAATCAAGCCGGAACCGGCCCGTCACTAATGCGCCGAAGCTGGCCCGATTCATTCTTGCCATGTTATTATGAAACGTCTACCTTTACTGATGTTTCTTGAATAATCACTTTTATGTTCATGTGATAGCAAATGGATAATGTCAATCCGAAACGTTTAGCCTATAATAAAACTTTAGAATAAAATGCAAACAATTGATCCCCTAACTGCTGCAAATGATATAAAAACAAAGGCCACAAATATGAAAAACTACATTTATTTATAAAATTGCACATTTATCAAGAAACAAATTAAAACTCCAAAGAAATCAAAGTGCACAAGTAAAAAAGAAACCTCTTAAAAAGACATTTGAAATAAATTTGAACATAAATAAAACATGTTCAATAAAAATATTTTACAATAAAGATTATAAGCAGAAGAAGCAATGATGCATCTTAAAATGGCTACTTTTTAAATGATCAAATATAACATAAAAAAAAATATATAAAAGTATAAAGAAACATCTTAAACGGCATTTTTTGGTTTGTTTTTTTTTTACCTGTAATTACAAATATTAAAAGATTGCTCAAAGTAATTTAAACATTGACCACGTTGTTCGACTTGGCTCTTCCCTTCCTTCCTCCATCCCTGTCAGAAGCGAGTTGAAGCCATCTTGTTATAACCCTTTCCACCTCTTCATCAGTGGAGCTCTTGGTATGGGCATTGCTCCTCACGGCTTCTGGAAACAGAAAACAATATTCACAAATAGATAGTTACACTTTTTGTTGTGCAACAAAGTACAGATGTTGATTAACCCTCTGGTGCTCTTCGTTTAGGGGTTGCATTGGTTGTCTTCCCAGTCATAAGTGACCGGACACCTAAAAATTAAACTCTTTTTGAATTATTGAAGAAATCATGCAACCATGGGTGTTTTCACTAGAGGTCTCTACGGAGTGGATTGTGAATTCCCTAGGTCTCTTTTGAACACATTTATAATTTGTAATTTTTTTTAGATTAGATTAGAATATATTTAAAAATCTCTAGATAAAAGACTATTTATTATAAAACAAATTTTTTTTTGTTAGAAATAGATTTTTTTTCTGTGAATTTGTGTGTTTGCCGATTTCCAATTCATTTCCAATGGTGGTCATTTTTGACCGAAGACAATGAACGCTACTTTTTAAATGATTTTTTTTACAACCAGTTAGCATGCTCAGGACCCCATTTTGTCCTGTGCTAATGCTAGAAAAGTCACCAAGTTTCATATCATTCCGATGAAGCAGTGATTTTTTTAAATTTCAGACAATATTTTCCGGTCAGAAATGCCGAAAAGCACCAGAGGGTTAAAAAAAAAAAAATTGTGATCGTTATCAAACAAGTACAACCGTCATATGATTTATTTGTGTGTGTGTGTGTGTAAACAGATCAGAAAAAAACTATTACTTAAAAGTGTAACAAAAAAACCACACCATTAACATATTGATATGAAAGTAATCTTACTCGACAGATGTATAGTAGCCTATATGTCCTGGAATGTAAATAAAATCAACTTACTGACTACAACAGTCCTGAGGGTCAGCGCACCAAATGCCACTTTTTGGTTTGCACCACTCCAGTTAATTCTTTTAGCCAAGGAGTTCGCCAAAAGCTTTCCCAGGATACGCCAACACAGCTTCTTTAGTGGAAAACCCACCAATAGTTCCTAAATAGGTTACCTTTGGGGAAAAAAAAAACAACACAAACTGAAACATCAATACAGCCAAAATAACAATCCAACAATAACTGAGTCTGAGTTAGAATACATACATTAAGACAAATTGTGTGAAAAATGCATGGACTTTAACGCACCAACTTCTTCATTCGTTCTGGCTGATCCTTTATTTGATCTTCAAGCCTCTCCAGATCAGATAAATCAGACAGAGGGAGGTTGAATGTGCGGATGTCTGGAAGTTCATCACTCCGCGACGGAGCACTGACCGGGTTCTGCTGATTCTTCAGAATGAGGGAAAGTTGTTGCTTCATGACCTCTTGTGCTTTTAAAACTTCAGTCAGCACGGCTGCAAAAAAACAATGAGCATACATGCACTTGAAGCTTGTATTCTGTATAGTGTATTTTGTATCTTAATGTACCCGCTGGACAAATGATGATCATGAAGTTGTGCACACTTACAAGCACATGACGAACTGCAGCATGTCCGGTCTCCATTTCCGACTGCACTGGTGCATGGGCGCACATTATCCCTGGAGGTGTTAGGACTCGCAACACCATCTGTGTGTCTGGATGCAGTTCTCAGCGGATCCTCAATTCTGACCGTTTTATCCAGTCTCTTGCTTGCAAAGTAATTCTCTTCATCGTTCTCACTGGAGTGGTTTCTTTTATTTCCCCTGTTTCTGGCCCAGTCAGTTAGAGCATTTATAAAAGCTTCATCCGGACTCTCCTCAGAATAGTCATCACTACTCTCTGAATCACTGTCAGAGTCGACAAGATTGTCAAAGTCCTTATCTTTAGTGGCTTTGCTTTTACTAGTACAAATCTGTTGCTTGTGGGTGGTGTCATCACTAGCCTTGGGAGTTTGCAAAGACGTTTTTAAAACCCGAGCAACACTTGCCCATGCCTTTTTTTGCATGTTAGACTTCACAGTATAAAACTCATAGTTTTCAGACATGACTTGCACAGAATGGACACTTCTGTGCGGAGCTTGGCCACTTCAATGATCTTGTCGTGGTCTGTCAAAACAAAAGCACAAAAGCAATGTTTCTCTTTGTTCAAATCAATGCACAAATGCATTTCAGGAAACCCCAGAAATAGACAATCTCTTGCGGCACTTTTAAGGATTAGTTCACTTTTAAATAAACTTGCTGATAATTTACTCACCCGCATGTCAAAGATGTTCATGTCTTTCTTTCTTCAGTGGAAAAGTTAAAGGTTTTTGATGAAAACATTCCAGGATTTCTCCTAATAATAGACTTCAATAGAGCCCAAACGGATCAAGGTCCGAATGACAGTTTCAGTGCAGCTTCAAAGGGCTTTAAACCACACCAGACGGTGAATAAGGGTCTGATCTAGCGAAAAGTTGAAGTTTTATAAGCAAAAATACTCGCCTTGCTGTTCTGTAATACGCAATAATGTGGAAAAGGTCCCGCTTGCCGTAGGCGGAAGTACAGAGTCGGTGTTTAAGTTGAACGTGCACATACTAAGTCAAACACTGTTCATAAAAAAAGGAATTAAAAGGTAAAACGTTGATGTTGGTCGATTTTTAATCCCCCCTCTGCACATTTGTAAAGACAGACTCTGTACTTCCGCCTACGGCAAGCGTGACCTTTTCAACGTAATTGCGTATTATGTGACATCATGAACGCACTTTACAGAACAGAGCATGGCGAACACTGGTGATTATAAAACTGAAACTTTTTTTTTTTTAAATGACCGATGTTTCACTAGATAAGTTTCTTTTTTTATTTTATGATTTAATGCCATATCAGCAACAATGGCTATATTCATCAGCAGTATCACTTCAATACATTGTTTACAATAATTTAACAATTTTGTCTTAAAGGGGTACTTCAGCGCTGGGAAGATGAATCTGTATTTAAACTGGGTCATTAATGTAGTAGAAATGTGAAATTATTGAATTTGGTGCCTTCTAGACTGAGAAAACACAGAAAATGTATTTTTGTCTCATGGGGATGAAAGACCACAATTCCCAGAATGCACTGCTTCACTGCCCTACTCTAGGCACGGCTAGTCGCTACTGGATTACTGGATCACTTGCCCACCACGTTCATTTTCAGAAAATCAGTTCAGTTAGAGACACTACAATTAAAAACTGAACGTGTCTGTTGGATATGCGAGTGAGCCGATTGAGAGTCACGGCACAAACGCAGCAGGATCGGATTACATTCATCACATGAGCTGAGGGAATCGCGGGATTCACGACTGCATTCACAGCGCGTTTTCAGTTCATGTCTTTGGAAGCTTAACTTTCACAGGAAGTTCATTTGAAAAGTTGAAACACTCACTTTGCTCTCCACCGCTCCGTTTACATGAATCTCCGCAGCTCCCGAGCCGAGTGCTGTGAGTGTGATGTTGAAAACATGTGGGAATAGCGCCTCCTGCTGGCTGTAGTCTTCAGCCTCTGGACAAAAACTCCTCAGATGACGCAAAATGACGATATTTGCGTCATCGGAGGAATTTTTCCAGAAATAAAATACATAATTATCTCGTCTCAGGGTCATATGAGGGGGGAAAGTACGATAATTTGAATATACTCCCGGGTTTCTACTGATACAAAGATTAATGCTAATCGCTGAAGTAAACCTTTAACAACAATCACTATACAAAATCAGGCATATATACCAATAACAACAACTACATAGAATCTTTCAATTTAATATTTGACGGAAATTCTAAAATTACTCCAAGAGAAAACTCTTTAAATGTGTTTTCTAAATAAAACCGGTCTCTAATATTATTTAAAAATGACTTTCTAATAAAATTTTACACCAGTGAAATTCTACTTTCATATTTTGAATTCTACTTTCAAAATGATAACTAATAACTTCTTGATTTAAAACTGGATTCACCACCTCATATAAATGTGACGTTTGGCTAGATAAGACCCTTATTCATCGTCTGATTTGTTAAAGCGGCCCTGCATTTGGACCGTGATCCGCTTGGGGTCCATTGAAGTCTATTATAAGGAGAAAAATCCTGGAATGTTTTCAAAAACCTTCATTTCTTTTCAACTAAAGAAAGACATGGACATCTTGGATGACATGGGGGTGAGTAAACTATCAGCAAAAGTTTATTTAAAAGTGAACTGATCCTTTAAAGAGTCAGAAGAAAGATCAGTACCCAGCAATAGCGCATTAACACCTCAAACAATAACATTCCTATTCACGGTTTCATTATAAAACATTGACATTACTCTTTTGTCTTTGTGCAGTTCAACTGATGTGCTGTAAATTGCCCAAAACTTGAACTTGTTTTCTTTATATTTAAATGTGCATCTTTTAATAGGCAAATCAGGATCTGTTCAACCATTTTGTTTTTTCAGAACTGTTAACAGAGGCCAATAAACCAATCATTAGCCGTTAATGAAATGAACATGGAGAAGTGTTTGGAACCCATTAAAAAGCATGCAATGAAAATTACAATGCTACAATTTAACACTGTGGATAATGTTTTAAACCAGTACGTCCGAGTCCACATTCTATACTAATAATGAACTGCACTTCTACAGCATTTATTAATCTTAGTTAATGTAATCTCAACATTTACTAACACATTATTCAAATCAAAAGTTGTATTTGTTAACACTAAAGTAACAATGATCAGCTGTTTTTTTATTAACGAAAGTAAGCAAAGATTAACAAATACAGTAACAAATGTATAGCGCATGTTTAGCTAATGTTAACGAATTAACCCTTTTGGAAAGTGTTACCAAATAACGTGTTACCTAAAATACTTTTAGGTTACTAAACACAGTTACAGTTTAACATTGTGAATAAGGGTTTAAAACAACAATTAATTTAGATAATTGTGTTTACTAGTGTTAACAGAGCCAATAGTATATACTGACTTTAAAAAAAAGTATTTTTAAGGAAAGTTATTTTAAGATACACAACTGAACTAATCATTTTATGTTACTAAACAGAATTACAATTTAACATTGCAAATAATGTTTTAAAAATAGCAAGGTCCACAGTGTCACTCCATCTTACCTTTAACTCATGTTTACTAGTGTTGGTAACAGAGCTATACGGACTGTTTTATTTCTTAAAATAATTCCCACATGAAAAATACTATAGTATATTATAGTAAAATTACTCTAGTAAATACTATAGTGTTTTGAACCAGTCTATAGTAAATATACTACAGTAAATTAAAAAAATGTAGTAAATACTATAATACTACAATTTACTGTATATTTACTATATTATGGTTCAAAAACACTATAGCATTTATTTTTTAAAGCAAGACACTCAGTAGTTCGATCGAATATATAACACATTTAACTACTAGTGTTAACATGAGTCGAATTGCATGTAAACTTTTTTTTTTACTTCAAATCGTTCAATCCCCACATGAAAAAATACTATAGTATACTATAGTAAAATTACTCTAGTAAATACTATAGTGTTTTTGAACCGTACTATATTAAATATACAACAGTAAATTAACAAAGTGTAGTAAATACTATAATATACTACAATTTACTGTAGTATCTTTACTATAGTATGGTTCAAAAACACTATAGTATTTACTAGAGTATTATTACTGTAATTTTACTATAATATACTATAGTATACTATAGTATTTTTTCATGTGGGTCGTTTCTTTAAATAACTTGATCTGAAATAGTTTAAAGTTAGCAATTACAATTTAACATGGGAATAATGTTATAAAATAGCAAGTCAGCATCAGCAGTAAATCAAGTAGTAAAAAGCCTTACCTTTGCGAACTCCAACCTCGAATCGTTCGTTGCCAAACTGTTGTGAAACCGGATCTCTTCTTACCACCTTCTTATCGTCCATTCAGTGACCGTCATCCAATCAGCATCGGCTACGGAAATACGTCATCGTTACGCAAGATTTGAAATTTGCCATGTAGCCTATTAGGTCAGCCAAATGCCATATAGGTCTATATCAGGCTATAACTTGAATACATATTTATATTAAATAAAGGGGTAATAACACAAGCTATAATGTTAGAATATAATATATTGACACTTACCGAGTTAGTTTTAAAGCAGTCATTGAAAAAAATCGATGTGTGGAAACAGTTTTATCTGCATATGGCCATTGGAACAATTTTTAAAAGAACTGTTCTTTGGTGTTAATGAAAACTGCTATCACTGCATATAGAATTGCCATGCAAGAAAGTCGCACTAGCTGTTATTGCAGTCTCACGCCGTTGTGTGTGCGTGTTGCGTGTGGTGCGTATGCGGTGTGCGTGTGTGTGTGTGCGTGTGTGTGTTGTGTGTGCGTGTGCGTGTCGTGGTGTGCGGTGCGTGTCGGTGTGGTGATGCGGTGCAGTGCGTGCGATGCGTGTGTATGCGGTGCGTGTTGCGGTGTGTATGCGGTGCGTGTTGCGTGTGCGTGTTGCGGTGTGTATGCGTGTTGCGGTGCGTATGCGTGTGCGTGTGTAGTGTATGCGGTGCGTGTTGTGCGTGTTGCGGTGCGTGTTGCGGTGCGTATGCGTGTATGCGGTGCGTGTATGCGGTGCGTGTTGCGGTGTGTATGCGGTGCGTGTGCGATGCGGTGCGTGCGCGTGTATGCGGTGCGTGTTATGTGCGTATGCGGTGCGTGTTATGTGTGTATGCGGGTGCATGTTGCGGTGTGTATGCGGTGCGTGTTGCGGTGCGTATGCGTGTATGCGCGTGTTGTGTGTATGCGGTTGGTGCGTATGCGGATGTGTGTTATGCGCGTGTTGCGGTGCGTATGCGGTGTGTTATGCGGTGCGTGTTGCGGTGCGTATGCGTGTGTATATGCGGTGCGTGTGTGCGTGTTGCGTATGCGGTGTGTGTTGTGGTGCGGTGCGTGTTGCGGTGCGTGTTGCGCGTATGCGGTGTGTTATGCGGTGTGTATGCGGTGCGTATGCGGTGTGTGTTGCGGTGTGTATGGTGCGTGTTGCGGTGCGTGTTGTGCGTGTTGTGCGTGTATGCGGTGCGTGTTGCGGTGCGTATGCGGTGCGTGTTGCGTGTGCGTTATGCGTGCGTGTTGCGGTGTATGCGTGTTGCGGTGCGTGGTGCGAGTGCAGCGTGCGTATGCGGTGCGTGTTGCGTGTTGCGGTGTGTGGTGCGTTGTAGTGCGTGTTACGGCGCGTTGCGGTGTGTATGCGGTGCGTGTTGCGGTGCGTATGCGGTGCGTGTTACGGTGCGTGTTGCGGTAGCGTATGCGTGCGTGTTGCGGTGTGTATGCGGTGCGTGTTGCGGTGCGGTGCGTGTTGCGGTGCGTATGCGGTGCGTGTTGCGGTGTGTATGCGGTGCGTGTTGTGGTGCGTATGCAAAATTGACTCGGTACAGAAACGATCGCCGCACTGCTGCAGACGCACCGCACCTGGAATGGACTGACGGACCGCATCCGCGTGCAGTGTGAAAACTGTAATCCGTTAACATGGGTACGAAAAAAATATGCACCGCAAACACACTGCGGGCGTCACGCGTGCTGTTCACATCCGATAGTCCCTTTCAGAGTGCTGCTGCTAGCCTACATAAAATACTTGAAAATAAAAGTGCATCGATGCTTTCCCATTTTTTCTTACCACATTCGTATGTCTTGGTAAATAATCCATTGTTTTGTTGTGGTCCAAACACAACCATCACGATCACCGCGGTAAATGAGACCCCTCCCACTGCTGTGAGTGATGATGAATCACCTGATGGTTGCATGCATGTTTAAAAAACATAAAACCGTAAAGAATGACCTGCATGATTTATTACAACAAAATAGATTTGCTATATTGTTATAAATATTAAAGTTCTATGCAAAACGATCTTGTTTCAATTTAGATAAAAAGTAACATTAAAAAGTAAAATGTTAACATTGGCATACATGGTAATGAGGAGTGTCAATGGTCTTGCTTTGTAAATAAACCCTTATTGAAACAAATGCTATAGTTGAACAATTACACGAACTATGTGTTCATTTTAAGGCTGTTAGAAAGAGCTTTCAAATATGGACCTTCTTGAATTTTTGACTAAACAATCCCCCTATATCCACGCCCCCTCAATAAAGCCCCGCCCCCTTTGGTGAGTACATGCGGCCATGCAGAACTGGCAGTTTAGTTACAAATCAGGCTGGCTGGACTGTTTGTTCAACTTTGTATATGTTTTTCCCAGTGCGTAAATGATTACGGGTGAGTTTAAGGTTTGCCTTTGTAATTTAAATTTTTTTTGAATGTCGAGATTTGCCTGTAAAATTTTAAACCGCGTCACAAAGTGAAACTAAAACAGACCACGAGCTGGAAAATAACTGTAGTTCTATTATAATGTAAATATTCTATTCACTTATTAGTTACAGATTTGTTCAAGATTGTTTGAAAATATCGAGTTTGATGACTTTTACCATTGAGCATATACAACATTTACAACGCGACATGCGTGTCATTGTTTACATAATTATTTATTAATATAATCAGCGCGCAGCTAACTCTTGTATGTTAATTTCTATATTACTTAATAACTGAATGTTTGTGTCATTTACTGATATACTCTTTGTTTTTCTTATGTTCATTATAGATCACACTTATGTGAAGTAACATACAAACCTCTTTTGATTAAACAAGTTAAACTTATATATTGACTGTAACAAAATGTTAATTAATGGATTATGTAATGTTATAGTTAACTAATTAAGATAAGGTGGCATTTTAAAAGAAACATAACTTTATTCCGTTTACAGTATGATGCCGCAGTCAATGTGTCTACTGTCTAACTTGCTATTTGAAGAAGCCAAACACATATCTGTGTCTTTCACAGAAATCAACTGTTGGCTTATTTGTTCCACATCAGTATTGTCCAGTTTGTCCTGGTGGTGGTGTCTCACATGTGCCATAGTTGAGCCATGTTTTTAGTCTCCTACTGAGACTGGGATGACTAAAGCAGCTTGACAAGCCTCTCACTTCAACATGACCAAGCTGTGTTTTTATGTTTTATGGGGACTTTACACAGACATAATGATTTTTATACTGTACAAACTGTATATTCTACCCCCTTCCACTAAACCTATAGACTGGGTAAACCCAGCCTGATCTGCCGGAGATTTGATTTCGCCCTGTGGCTCAGTCTGGAACAGTGTTGCCAAAAGCTCACTAAAACCCGCCCAATCCAGGAAAAAAACACCCAAAATTTTAGAGGACAATTTTTTTAAATATAATTCAAGAATAAATCAAGATTGATTAGCACCATTTTATTTCCTTTTATTTCCACCATCACTAAACTTCTGACAACTCTTCCAGTTTTTATCTCAAAACATTTTCCCAGAACGTTTGAGTTAGAAGAGTTTATCAGAGCACGATTATGAGCAGAATGAGGTTGTGAAGGCGGACTGAGTTTACCTGTTCGGTGTGAATCTCCTCGCCTCTGTAGTCCATTTAGACCAGACCCTGATTTAGACACTTGTTGGCAAACGCCTTTTTCAAGACGTTACAGCTTCAAAAAAAAATCATGAGTAATACTGATGTATTTTGTGTATAAAACGTGAAAGTGTCTTGAGCTTGTGTTCACCACAGACCTTATTTCACTATAATGCAACCGAAGTGCTATAATGCAACAACGCGTGCTATAATGCAACCGGACGTGCTATAAATGCAACCGACGTGCTATAATGCAACGGACGTGCTATAATGCAACCGAAGGTGCTATAATGCAACGGACGTGCTATAATGCAACGGACGTGCTATAATGCAACCGACGTGCTATAATGCAACCGACGCGTGCTATAATGCATAATGCACGTGCTATAATGCAACCGGAAGTGCTATAATGCAACCGGAAGTGCTATAATGCAACCGGACGTGCTATAATGCAACCGGACGTGCTATAATGCAACCGGACGTGCTATAATGCAACCGACGTGCTATAATGCAACCGGAAGTGCTATAATGCAACCGACGTGCTATAATGCAACCGGACGTGCTATAATGCAACCGGACGTGCTATAATGCAACCGGAAGTGCTATAATGCAACCGGAAGTGCTATAATGCAACCGACGCGTGCTATAATGCAACCGGACGCGTGCTATAATGCAACCGGACGTGCTATAATGCAACCGGAAGTGCTATAATGCAACCGAAGTATAATGCAACCGACGTGCTATAATGCAACGGACGTGCTATAATGCAACCGAAGTGCTATAATGCAACCGACGTGCTATAATGCAACGGAAGTGCTATAATGCAACCGACGTGCTATATCCGACGTGCTATAATGCAACCGACGTGCTATAATGCAACCGAAGTGCTATAATGCAACCGACGTGCTATAATGCAACCGACGTGCTATAATGCAACCGGAAGTGCTATAATGCAACCGGAAGTGCTATAATGCAACCGGACGTGCTATAATGCAACCGACGTGCTATAATGCAACCGGACGCGTGCTATAATGCAACCGACGCGTGCTATAATGCAACCGACGTGCTATAATGCAACCGACGTGCTATAATGCAACCGACGTGCTATAATGCAACCGGAAGTGCTATAATGCAACCGACGCTATAATGCAACCGGACGTGCTATAATGCAACCGGACGTGCTATAATGCAACCGAAGTGCTATAATGCAACCGACGTGCTATAATGCAACCGACGTGCTATAATGCAACCGGAAGTGCTATAATGCAACCGAAGTGCTATAATGCAACCGAAGTGCTATAATGCAACCGACGTGCTATAATGCAACCGAAGTGCTATAATGCAACCGACGCGTGCTATAATGCAACCGACGTGCTATAATGCAACCGACGTGCTATAATGCAACCGACGTGCTATAATGCAACCGAAGTGCTATAATGCAACCGACGCGTGCTATAATGCAACCGGAAGTGCTATAATGCAACCGGAAGTGCTATAATGCAACCGGACGTGCTATAATGCAACCGAAGTGCTATAATGCAACCGACGTGCTATAATGCAACCGGAAGTGCTATAATGCAACCGGACGCGTGCTATAATGCAACCGGAAGTGCTATAATGCAACCGACGTGCTATAATGCAACGGAAGTGCTATAATGCAACCGACGTGCTATAATGCAACCGGAAGTGCTATAATGCAACCGGAAGTGCTATAAATGCAACCGGAAGTGCTAATGCAACCGACGTGCTATAATGCAACCGGAAGTGCTATAATGCAACCGGACGCGTGCTATAATGCAACCGACGTGCTATAATGCAACCGGAAGTGCTATAATGCAACCGGACGTGCTATAATGCAACCGGAAGTGCTATAATGCAACCGGACGTGCTATAATGCAACCGGACGTGCTATAATGCAACCGGAAGTGCTATAATGCAACCGGACGTGCTATAATGCAACCGGACGTGCTATAATGCAACCGGAAGTGCTATAATGCAACCGACGTGCTATAATGCAACCGGACGTGATATAATGCAACCGGAAGTGCTATAATGCAACCGGACGTGCTATAATGCAACCGGACATGCTATAATGCTAACTCGCTTCCGCGTTTTGGCCTACAAAGTGATGTCATACCTGCACCACTCTATTGTATATTGCGGGCGTCAGGGACACTGTTGCCAACTTCTTTCTAAGTCATATGCTAATAATCTTATTTATGATGTAATTGCGTAGTATTTGCATTCTGCCTTGTGTCAGCCTTTTACATTTGTTTGGTTATCTTCTACTGTATTTAATAGAAACAAAATCCCAATCATTTTTATATTTTCTGCTTCTGTTGTTAGAAAATGAGATGAATATGTAATAGTGACTGAAACGCGTAAGACTACGTGTTAACCAGGGAGCTGCTATCAATGTGCGGAGACTCCCGAACCTTCTGGGAGAAGTGGGATGTTGATTCAATAACTACAGCTGTTTTTGGACAATAAAAACTCTTTATTGCTCCCCTTCTTTCATGGGATGCAAGACTGAACAGACTTAAAGAAAAACACGCTCTTCGCACAAGGGCAGTAAATGAAACATAACTTAACAGTCTGTCCCACCATTTTATTGACTATATTTTATATATGCCCAGTCCATATGGCAGACTTGTAAAAAAGTTGTAAATATGAGTGGGAAGCATCTTTTATCCCGAGTTAATGGACTGGGGACGCGTGAAACATATCAGAATACACAAAACAAAATTAGCTAACTGCATGTACAAAATATCATTGCATTGTAATATAACAATATAATATGTAACACAGTTTGCAGTGGCTTCATATATGTTAAAAACATAAAACTGATGCACATTCGTTGTTCTTCATTTTCTAGAAGCAGGGTTTAAAATTCTTGCTGTATTTTTGTGTAGTTAAGAAAACTTACAGTTCCCATTTGACTGTATTAGGTGGTAATGGTATGGCATCTTGCAAACCAGTGCACTATTGAAATCATGCAGTTGTCACTTGCTCATTTATGAATTTGAATCAAGTGAAAAGAGCAACTGGTTACATGCGAGACCAACTATAATCCCACTCCAATTACCAAACAAGAGGAACACAAAATAGTGCAAGTATAAACTGATCAACTGTTGTGTGTTCATACAGAGAAATGGCAAAAACCAGTATTTCAGTGGATCAGGATCAGTTCATTTGTCCAGTGTGTCTGGATCTCCTGAAGGATCCAGTGACGATTCCCTGTGGACACAGTTACTGTATGAGCTGCATCTCAGACTGCTGGGATCAGGAGGATCAGAGGGGAATCTACAGATGTCCGTTATGCAAACAGACCTTCACACCAAGACCTGTTTTAGGTAAGAATGGGATGATTGCTGAGATGGTGGAGAAACTGAAGACAACGAGACTCCATGCGGTTCCTCACACTGGATCTGGAGATGTGCAGTGCGACTCCTGCTCTGAAAATAAACAGAAAGCAGTGAAGTCGTGTCTGGAGTGTCGAAGCTCTTACTGTCAAAATCACCTTGAACAGCATGAGAGTCTCTTCAGAGGTAAAGGACACAATCTGATGGACGCCACTGGACGACTGCAGGACATGATCTGCTCTCGACATGGTAAACCGCTGGAGATTTACTGCCGAACCGACCAGCAGTGTATCTGTGTGCTGTGTTTGGATGAACACAAAAGTCATGACACTGTATCAACGGCAGCAGAACGGACAGAGAAACAGGTACTGCTTCATACTGGAACTCATGAGTGACGGTTCATGTAGTTTCTAGAATTCATGTCGAATTTTATGGTTATATTACACATCTGTGCACTTTTCATAATCAATATAGCCTAGATGAAATTTAAAAATAACATTATGATATTTAAACATAACTATGAAACAAAATACATGGTTTAATGGCAAAAAAAAAAGCCTTTCTCCTTTCCTTTCGACGAAGATAAAATGTTCGCACAACGAGGATGTTCATTTGGCATAGTAATGCTATAATATTAACAGTATTGGCAAAGATATGCATCTGTTCATTCATTCTTGTCAAAGTTAACCGCTGAATTAACAACACACAGACGTCAGATGCACGTCCGCTAACAAATCAATCAATGTGTAACCAAACTAAAACCAACCGAATGTATAAAATTGATCAAAACACGAACTTTGGTTTGGACCTTGCGGACTTTCAGGTGTGAAAATGCCCTTAGACTGGTCGCTATTCACTGCCATTATAGGAAGGCGCGCGGGCAGGACTATTTTTAAAATTTAGAAGGACATAGGGCATTGAATCAACAGCAGGGTGAGTAAAATATGGCTTTAATTTAATTTCAGGGTGAACTATCCCTTTAAGAACTAATTACACACTTTCTGCTTCCATGGGAATAATGTATCAGACAGGTGCTGCTAATCAAATGCCTTCGGGGGCTCGAGCACCCACAGAAAAACACGAAATATTCACTGTCCATTTTATCCAATCAAAAAAACGCTTGAGATTAGGGAACCTTTCTAACACACAATTTTACCGTTATATATAGTAATCCTTTGAACTTAAAACTTCTTGTCAAGACAACCAAATAATGTTTAGCTATACACAATCCTTGATCTCCATTTTTCATTTTCAAAGTACATGACACAAACATAATTTGTCTCTTAAAACTAGAGGCACACAGTTTACCCAATTAACTCGGGCAAATAAGTTAAGAAGAACATATAGCTTAACACACGTCTCATGTCAACACACATTTCTAACATGGTGATGATCAACCATTGTATGAACATATGACACATGCTTGAGAATTTAAGTAAGGTCAACAAAAAAACTTTTGTTATCAACATTTTCTTCTAACAGATGTAACAATTGCTTGAACAACGATTATTTGTCCAAAAGGTGTCCAAATGTTGTCCCAACTATCCAAATTAACAAGCAATTTTACATTCAACAATGATGTGCCAGTTCCCAGCACGCATTGGAGCTTGAACATTTTTAATGTGGTAACTATTGTATTAAAACAATTATTGCTTTGCATTAACTGGCTTGATTTATGCTGCTGCTGCTGTCACTGTTATTTAGCTCTTCATATACATATATCATATTTTTACTGAATTACAATTGTTGAACATCATGTTGGAGATGTGTGTTGACATGAGACATGTATTGAGGTGTTGAGCTATATGTTCCTCTCATTGCAACTTTTGCAACTTATTCACCGGGTGAAATGGGAAAACTGTGTGCCTCTAGTTTTTAGAGATGTTCATGTCGTGTAGCTAACCTTAAAAAAAAAACAATCATGGAAGTGAAAAACTTGATTGTAGCTGCTTGAAACAGTAATACAGACACCCCATGTGAATACACTGTTAGTAATCCTGAAGACATTGATCAAGTGTGTTTGATTAGGGTTGGCGCTAAACTCTGCAGGACAGTGGCTGTCTAGTGGCCGAACTTACCTACCCTCGCGTTAAACCATAAAGTTCAAGCAGGGTGTACTTTTTTTCACATGACTGTATCATTTCTCAGCTGTATTAATGTCACTGATTCCTGCAGAGAAATTTTGAGGAAACACAGAGAAACATCCAGAAGAGAATCCGTCAGAGAGAGAAAGATCTTCAGGCGCTGAGAGAGGCTGTGGCGTCTCATAAGGTGAGTTTGGAGAAGAAGAGAAGTTTGAGTCTCAGTTTGGACTTTCCTCCAGCGCTGGAGCTCTTCTAGTCCCACTGAAGCGTGTCGTGTGTGTGTGTGTGTGTGTGTAACAGCGCTCTGCACAGACCGCAGTGCAGGACAGTGAGAGGATCTTCACTGAGCTCATCCGCTCCATTGAGAGACGTCGCTCTGAGGTGATGCACCTGATCAGAGATCAGGAACGAGCTACAGTGAGTCGAGCTGAAGAACGGCTGGCGCGACTGGAGCTGGAGATCGATGATCTGAGGAGGAGAGACGCTGAGCTGAAGGAGCTTTCACACACACACCATCATGTTCATTTCCTCCAGGTAACAGAGATCTTCTCAAACACTGAGGACTTTAACAAGCTTCTGGAATCACAGCGAGTTTGTGTTTGTGTGTTTGTGTCTGTAGAGTTTGTCGTCTGTCTCTCTCTCTGGATCTACAGACGGCTTCACTGTCAGTTCTCGTCTGTCTTTTGATGATGTAGTGAAATCTGTCTCTCAACTCAGAGACAAACTGCAGCAGTTCTGCAGCGACGAGACAGAAAAGATATCTGGAACAGGTAAATACCGATTTATACTCAGAAATGAGTTTTTCAAAAAATAAAAATAGTTCTAGTTTCATTTAAAATCCGTCCTGACATGAGAATTAAACTGCAGATGTGTTTTGTTTTCTGTAGTGAAAACCATCCAGGTCATTCAGTCTCCTGAATATCAGATCACAGACCAAAGTGAGTTGCTGTGAAAACACACACAAGTCTGAAATCCAGTCTAGTGGGAGAGTTTGACTGATTTATGCTAATGTTGTAATTTTCAATAAGAATTTTAACTAAAACTATTCATTTTGGGTTAGGGTTGGGAATCATGGGTAACAAAATGGTTTAGCTATTAGGATACATGGATAACTGACAGGAACACATGTTCATAGGAGGTAAAATACTGTTACCTGTTAAATATCTTCTTCGTGAGTTCAGATGGATTGATGCTTCAGAGAGACACATTTAAAAAAATAAATTATGGAAGGTCTTGAATTTGTTTTATTTCCATCAGATTCTCATCCAGTGTTGTGCACTGAGGAGCCCCAATTTCCACCTTTATTCAAAACCCCTTCTATCAAACATGCTTCAGCCAAGTGTGCCCGAACTTACTGCTCCCCTGTAAGGGTATCTCAGCAGAGTGTGCCCAAATCCACTCCAACCCCTGTGAGCATATCTCAGCCGAGTGTGCCCAAACCAACTCCAACCCCTCTGAACATATCTCAGCCGAGTGTGCCCAAACCACTCCAACCCCTCTGAACATATCTCAGCCGAGTGTGCCCAAACCAACTCCAACCCCTCTGAACATATCTCAGCCGAGTGTGCCCAAACCAACTCCAACCCCTCTGAACATATCTCAGCCGAGTGTGCCCAAACCAACTCCAACCCCTGTGAGCATATCTCAGCCGAGTGTGCCCAAACCAACTCCAACCCCTCTGAACATATCTCAGCCGAGTGTGCCCAAACCCACTCCAACCCCTGTGAGCATATCTCAGCCGAGTGTGCCCAAACCAACTCCAACCCCTCTGAACATATCTCAGCCGAGTGTGCCCAAACCCACTCCAACCCCTCTGAACATATCTCAGCCAAGAGTGCCCAAACCCACTCTAACCCCTTTGAGCATATCTCAGCCGAGTGTGCCCAAACCCACTCCAACCCATGTGAACATATCTCAGCCAAGAGTGCCCAAGGCCACTCCAACCCCTGTAAGCATATCTCAGCCGAGTGTGCCCAAACCAACTCCAACCCCTGTGAGCATATCTCAGCCGAGTGTCCCAAAACCAACTCCAACCCCTGTGAGCATATCTCAGCCGAGTGTGCCCAAACCCACTCCAACCCCTGTAAGCATATCTCAGCCGAGTGTCCCAAAACCAACTCCAACCCCTGTGAGCATATCTCAGCCGAGTGTGCCCAAACCAACTCCAACCCCTGTGAGCATATTTCAGCTGAGTATGCCCAAACCAACTCCAACCCCTGTGAGCATATTTCAGCTGAGTGTGCCCAAACCAACTCCAACCCCTGTAAGCATATCTCAGCAGTGTGCCCAAACCCACTCCAACCCCTGTGAGCATATTTCAGCTGAGTATGCCCAAACCAACTCCAACCCCTGTGAGAATATTTCAGCTGAGTGTGCCCAAACCAACTCCAACCCCTGTGAGCATATTTCAGCAGAGTGTGGCCAAAACCACTCCAACCCCTGTAAGCATATTTCAGCTGAGTGTGCCCAAACCAACTCCAACCCCTGTGAGCATATTTCAGCAGAGTGTGCCCAAACCAACTCCAACCCCTGTAAGCATATCTCAGCAGAGTGTGCCCAAACCCACTCCAACCCCTGTGAGCATATTTCAGCTGAGTGTGCCCAAACCAACTCCAACCCCTGTGAGCATATTTCAGCTGAGTGTGCCCAAACCAACTCCAACCCCTGTAAGCATATCTCAGCAGAGTGTGCCCAAACCCACTCCAACCCCTGTGAGCATATTTCAGCTGAGTGTGCCCAAACCCACTCCAACCCCTGTGAGCATATTTCAGCCGAGTGTGCCCAAACCCACTCCAACCCCTGTGAGCATATTTCAGCTGAGTGTGCCCAAACCCATTCCAACCCCTGTGAGCATATTTCAGCAGAGTGTGCCCAAACCAACTCCAACCCCTGTAAGCATATTTCAGCAGAGTGTGCCCAACCAACTCCAACCCCTGTGAGCATATTTCAGCAGAGTTTGCCCAAACCATTCCAACCCCTGTAAGCATATTTCAGCAGAGTGTGCCCAAACCAACTCCAACCCCTGTGAGCATATTTCAGCTGAGTGTGCCCAAACCCATTCCAACCCCTGTGAGCATATTTCAGCAGAGTGTGCCCAAACCACTCCAACCCCTGTGAGCATATTTCAGCTCGAGTTTGCCCAAACCCATTCCAACCCCTGTAAGCATATTTCAGCAGAGTGTGCCCAAACCAACTCCAACCCCTGTAAGCATATCTCAGCAGAGTGTGCCTAAACCAACTCCAACCCCTGTGAGCATATTTCAGCCGAGTTTGCCCAAACCCATTCCAACCCCTGTGAGCATATTTCAGCAGAGTGTGCCCAAACCAACTCAAACCCCTGTGAGCATATTTCAGCTCAGTGTGTCCAAACCACTCCAACCCCTGTAAGCATATCTCAGCAGAGTGTGCCCAAAACCACTCCAACCCCTGTAAGCATATCTCAGCCAAGTGTGCCTAAACCCACTCAAACCCCCGTGATCATATTTCAGCCAAGAGTGCCCAAACTCTCGTGAGCATATTTCAGAGTGAATACTCTGAGTGAGCCCAGGACCACCCCCATGAGCATATTTCAGCCGAGTGAGCCCAGAACCACCCCCATGAGCATATTTCAGCCGAGTGAGCCCAGAACCACCCCCATGAGCATATTTCAGCCGAGTGTCCTCAAACCCACTCCAACCCCTGTAAGCATATCTCAGCCAAGAGTGCCCAGACCCACCCTCATGAGCATATCTCAGCCAAGTGAGCCCAGACCCACCCCTGTGAGAATATTTCAGTCGAGTGAGCCCAGAACCACCCCCATGAACATATTTCAGCCAAGAGTGCCCAGACCCAGCCCGTGAGCATGTATTTGGATTATGTTGAATTTAATTAAAATTGTTAATTTCAGTAAACTTAAGTTTTTTACGTAAGAGTAATTCAATGTCATTTAGTTAAATCAGGTTAACATTCTTAATTTTGTCCAAAACTATTCAATTGAATTATTCTAAATTGAATATAAAAAAAACAAACCAAAGCAAGTAATCCAATTTAATTGATTATTTAAATCATATAATGAAATACTATTTACCAAACCTTTTACAAGGTCTTATTGGCTCTGCCAGAATATAGTTTTGTTATATCCGTGACATGCCCATAGTAGTTTTTTTTTTAAATTATTAACACAGCTTTAATTGTTATTAGCACATGCTATTCACTTCACCACAATGGTAACCTCCAAAAACACTAACACAACACAAACTTTTAAATACCAACATAACAGAAAATTAAGCATTAAAAACACTCTCCATTTTCTTATCTGGTTAAAAATGTATCAAATAGCATTTTATGTAAACATTTACTCTCCGAATTTAGCCCCTTTGCAAAGCATGACGGGAAGTGAAAGTCCTGTTTGATTGGGTTACTTGATTGAAACATGTTATTTCAAAATAAATACATCAAGTTATGTCAAAGAGTAACGGTTTTAAGTCAATATAACATGAAGCAATTACATTTGAACCAGAAACCTGATATAATAGTGTTAAATCAAGATAAATTGCTTAAATAAAGTGAATAGCATCATAAGTAAATTTTTTTGAGGGCAAACCCACCCCTGTGAGCATGTTTCAGCCGAGTAAGCCCAAACCCACCCCGTGAGCATGTTTCAGCCGAGTGTGCCCAGACCCACCCCGTGAGCATGTTTCAGACAAGAGTGCCCAAACCCACCCCGTGAGCATGTTTCAGCCGAGTAAGCCCAAACCCACCCCGTGAGTGCCCAGACCCACCCGTGAGCATGTTTCAGACAAGAGTGCCCAAACCCACCCTGTGAGCATGTTTCAGACAAGAGTGCCCAGACCCACCCCGTGAGCATGTTTCAGAAAAGAGTGCCCAAACCCACCCCGTGAGCATGTTTCAGACAAGAGTGCCCAAACCCACCCCGTGAGTGCCCAAACCCACGCGTGAGCATGTTTCAGCCAAGAGTGCCCAAACCCACCCCGTGAGCATGTTTCAGACAAGAGTGCCCAAACCCACCCCGTGAGCATGTTTCAGACAAGAGTGCCCAAACCCACCCCGTGAGCATGTTTCAGCCAAGAGTGCCCAGACCCACCCGTGAGCATGTTTCAGCCAAGAGTGCCCAAACCCACCCCGTGAGCATGTTTCAGCCAAGAGTGCCCAAACCCACCCCGTGAGCATGTTTCAGACAAGAGTGCCCAAACCCACCCGTGAGTGCCCAAACCACCGCGTGAGCATGTTTCAGCCAAGAGTGCCCAGACCCACCCCGTGAGCATGTTTCAGACAAGAGTGCCCAAACCCACCCCGTGAGCATGTTTCAGACAAGAGTGCCCAGACCCACCCCGTGAGCATGTTTCAGCCAAGAGTGCCCAGACCCACCCGTGAGCATGTTTCAGCCAAGAGTGCCCAAACCCACCCCGTGAGCATGTTTCAGCCAAGAGTGCCCAAACCCACCCCGTGAGCATGTTTCAGACAAGAGTGCCCAGACCCACCCCGTGAGCATGTTTCAGCCAAGAGTGCCCAGACCCACCCCGTGAGCATGTTTCAGCCAAGAGTGCCCAAACCCACCCCGTGAGCATGTTTCAGCCAAGAGTGCCCAAACCCACCCCGTGAGCATGTTTCAGACAAGAGTGCCCAGACCCACCCTATGAGCATGTTTCAGCCAAGAGTGCCCAAACCCACCCCGTGAGCATGTTTCAGACAAGAGTGCCCAGACCCACCCCGTGAGCATGTTTCAGCCAAGAGTGCCCACACCCACCCCGTGAGCATGTTTCAGCCAAGAGTGCCCAAACCCACCCCGTGAGCATGTTTCAGACAAGAGTGCCCAGACCCACCCGTGAGCATGTTTCAGCCAAGAGTGCCCAAACCCACCCCCTTGAGCATGTTTCAGACAAGAGTGCCCAGACCCACCCCGTGAGCATGTTTCAGCCAGTGCCCAAACCCACCCCGTGAGCATGTTTCAGCCAAGAGTGCCCAAACCCACCCCGTGAGCATGTTTCAGACAAGAGTGCCCAGACCCACCCCGTGAGCATGTTTCAGACAAGAGTGCCCAAACCCACCCCGTGAGCATGTTTCAGCCAAGAGTGCCCAAACCCACCCCGTGAGCATGTTTCAGCCAAGAGTGCCCAGACCCACCCCGTGAGCATGTTTCAGACAAGAGTGCCCAAACCCACCCCGTGAGCATGTTTCAGACAAGAGTGCCCAGACCCACCCCGTGAGCATGTTTCAGCCAAGAGTGCCCAAACCCACCCGTGAGCATGTTTCAGCCAAGAGTGCCCAAACCCACCCGTGAGCATGTTTCAGCCAAGAGTGCCCAGACCCACCCCGTGAGCATGTTTCAGCCAAGAGTGCCCAGACCCACCCAGTGAGCATGTTTCAGCCGAGTGAGCCCAAACCCACCCCGTGAGCATGTTTCAGCCGAGTAAGCCCAGACCCACCCCGTGAGCATGTTTCAGACAAGAGTGCCCAAACCCACCCCGTGAGCATGTTTCAGCCAAGAGTGCCCAAACCCACCCCGTGAGCATGTTTCAGACAAGAGTGCCCAAACCCACCCCGTGAGCATGTTTCAGACAAGAGTGCCCAGACCCACCCCGTGAGCATGTTTCAGACAAGAGTGCCCAAACCCACCCCGTGAGCATGTTTCAGCCAAGAGTGCCCAAACCCACCCGTGAGCATGTTTCAGACAAGAGTGCCCAGACCCACCCGGTGAGCATGTTTCAGACAAGAGTGCCCAGACCCACCCGTGAGCATGTTTCAACAAGAGTGCCCAAACCCACCCCGTGAGCATGTTTCAGACAAGAGTGCCCAGACCACCCCGTGAGCATGTTTCAGACAAGAGTGCCCAGACCCACCCCGTGAGCATGTTTCAGCCGAGAGTGCCCAAACCCACCCCGTGAGCATGTTTCAGACAAGAGTGCCCAAACCCACCCCGTGAGCATGTGCAGGGAAAAATACCATGCCCCCAGTATACCTACACCTAAACAACGACATTAAACTATTTCAGCCAAGGGGACCCTGGAGATCTGTGCACACCACTGCCCTCATCTGTTGACTCTCCCGACTATTGTTCATTCTAGCACAATAACATAGTCATGTGCATCACAGCGCAGGGATTTTGTCCTTCTACACAATGAGCCTCATCCAGACCTCATTCAGTCAGACGCTCTACGCCATGTTTGGATTGGAAATTGATACAATGTGAAACTGTTGAAATTAATGTTGAAAAATGTGTTGAAATGTAATGTACTGTAACTCTTGCCTTACTGTCAAACTTAGTTTTCAGATATCCCAATGAAATGTTTTTCTAATAAATACTACTTTTGGTAAGAATTAATTTGTGAACCATTTAAAAAATATATGGATTCCTGCATTGATTAATTTAATTTACAGTTGTAGACAAACATAATCCGACTAATCTAATAACACAAATAATTGTACTCTTCTTCACATTTTTATTGAATACAATTCTGTAGCTGTAGACCGTATACGATATTTGTGTTTATCCTGTGGTATTTCTCTTTATGTTATTGCATTCCAGTAAAAAGGAGAGCAGTCATGTAGATTACAGATTTGAGCAGAATTGTATCTAAACTGATTGCAAAGAAAATTATGGATTTATGGATTATTATCATGGAAAAAAAGCATCAGGTGTAATAATATAAAATATGAAGTACTGGAAAGGGTTGTAGCATTCACTCCATTATTACAATACAACATACTATATGTAATGGTTCGTAGAGATGGGAAGAAGGAGGCGGGAACTGGCTAACGTTTAACAGACTTTAATAAATAAACAAAACAAAAATAACGTGGGCAGCCCCTCACGGACGACTGCAACGCACACATATAATAAAACATAAACAACACACAACATAAAGTCCAGGCCTGGTCCTCTCTCGTCCTTCACTGGTGTCGCTCATCCTTATATGCCTCAGCTCCCTCATGAGAGGACACGAGACTGGTGTGCCTCACAGGTGACACTCATTCTTCAATCACGCACCGGTCTCGCTCGCTCCTCCCACGTCTCTCGCTTGTCTACATAGCCACCATACATATCATACTGTGTTAGTTTTTTAAAGAAATTGCAAATATTCTACTTACCAGGAATATTTAATTAACAGTTCATGTGTGTATTTACCATGGTAACTGTTGTTTCCAAAACCCCAAAATGCCACTTTATTTTCACTTTGTGTTATTTTTCCTGTAAGTTTTGAGGTGGGGCCTCGATGGATCGGAGCAACAGCCACCAGGGAATACCGTTTCCATGAAAGGCTGTACATGGTCTGCAACAATGCTTATGTAGGTGGGACGTGTCAAAGTAACATCCACATGGATGGCAGGACCCAAGGTTTCCCAGCAGAACATTGCCCAAAGCATCACCTCCGCCGGCTCGCCTTCTTCCCATAGTGCATCCTGGGGCCATGTGTTCCCCAGGTAAGCCACGCACACACACCCGGCCATCCACGTGATGTAAAAGAACACGTGATCATCAGACCAGGCCACCTTCTTCCATTGCTCCGTGGTCCAGTTCTGTTGCTCACGTGCCACTGTCGCCTCTGGCTAGGCTTGCTCAGTCGGGTACACTCAATTAAATATCCAAATAAATCAAATTATTAAACTAAATTAACCATATAAGCTAAATTACTGATCTAAAGCCCATATTGTAACTGTATGATAATTGAATATATTCTGTGGCATTATTTTCCTGTGAAGCTGCTTTGAAACAATCTGCATTGTTAAAAGCACCATATAAATAAAATTGACTTGACTTGACACTGTTGGTGCTTTCGGCGTGGTCAGTGGTCAGCGGCTATGCCACCCCATACGCAACAAACTGCAATGCACTGTTTTCTGACACCTTTCTATCAGAACCAGCATTAACTTCTGGAGCAAACTGAGCTACAGTTATAAGCACAAGCCCCTTTTGATTGATTGTGGTGGCACTATTGCAAGTATCTATAGAGATATTCTTAATGTTACTTAGAAAACAAGACCGGTTGAATTCATTTGAAGTGCTTGTGATAAATTTTACACGCTCAGATATAAGAAAAAAAGGAAAGCATAGGATTGTGGTTTTGCTTGTGTGGCTATAAATTGTGCAACTTTCATTTACTGTATATCACGTGACTACGAGAAACGGAAAGTGTCCAAGTTCACGCCTCTATTTACCAAACAGCAATTCTTGGAAACTCTTCACATACCTTCAGATCGATCGACGGATCATTGAAAAAACAAAACAAAAAAAACCCAACACTGACATTTGCAGAAATCAAAGTCACAGAACGTGCTGTTTGTGGTGATTTCAGCGCCGACAGGTGAGTTGAGTGAGTGATTTTAATGTGACTGTTTTGCGCTTGTTTGTGCATTTGTGTAAGTTCCCAGCTAACAGATTTTTGTTATAAGAATTTTCTCCAAATAGTCAGTGTTGGTTCTGGGAATGTTTTCTTAACGTTATATATAGAGCAACGTGTTTTAAAATGTATGAAGTTCCTCAAACGTTTTTTTTTTTTTTACTTAATTTGGACTAACAATTCAAGAAAATTCTAGGAATGTTGATTTGTTACATTCCAAAAACATGAAAATGTCCAGTTTTCTTAATGTTACTAGAATAATTTTTAAATAATATTAAAAAAATGTCAGGCATTGTATTACAGTAGCACATTAACATGTGTATAAACATTATGTGCATCGTTTCTCTACCCTTGTTTCAGTTCTCATCAAACCACATTCCCAAACAAACTTCCCTAAAAGTTCAGTGCTTGCTCTACTTGAACCCCCCAAAAATGGAAGATTATTTCGATTTTTTTTTTTCACGTAGTGCTTCAATGTGTTGGAAAAGATTAATCATTATAGACATTCAATCATAATTAATAATTGCATAATAAAATCAATATGTTGGACTTGACACTCAGCTTCTGTATTTGGATATATAGCCTTTTTAAACTATGAGATTCTATGTATTGCTGTAGTTGATTTTCTGTATCATTGAGTCTCTCCTACCTTTGCCTCAATCATGATCCAGTTATAATATTGTACAGTATACTGTAACATGATTTATATTATTGTGAGGTGTAGTTGATGCTAGTACTATTAAAGTACAGAAATCAGTATGCAGAGTTAAATCATAATCAGTTCATCGTATTTTAGACAGCTTTGTTGTCTAAACAGTGTTATAAAAAAACACTTAAATGAACAAGTTATAGTAAGTCACACCCTGCAGAAAAACCTGTTTCTTAAGTATGTAATCAGGAAGGTATATAAGCCCTTCAGACAGAAGGATCTTGACTGTCGAGCTGCAGTCTGTATCGTCTCTTTGCCTGTCGTCATATACAGTGAAATGGCAGAAGCCAATATCTCATGGGCTGAGGATCAGTTCACCTGTCCAGTGTGTCTGGATCTCCTGAAGGATCCAGTGACGATTCCCCTGTGGACACAGTTACTGTATGAGCTGCATCTCAGACTGCTGGGATCAGGCGGATCAGAGGGGAATCTACAGATGCCCTCAGTGCAGAAAAAACTTCACAACAAGACCAGCCTTAGGTAAGAATGTGATGATTGCTGAGATTGTGGAGAAACTGAAGATGATGAGACTCCATGCTGCTCCTGTTCCTGCTGCTCCTGCGGTTCCTCACACTGGATCTGGAGATGTGCAGTGCGACTCCTGCTCTGGACGAAAACAGAAAGCAGTGAAGTCGTGTCTGGAGTGCCGAAGCTCTTACTGTCAAAATCACCTTGAACAGCATGAGAGTCTCTTCAGAGGTAAAGGACACAATCTGATGGACGCCACTGGACGACTGCAGGGCATGATCTGCTCTCGACATGATAAACCGCTGGAGATTTACTGCCGAACCGACCAGCGGTGTATCTGTGTGCTGTGTTTGGTGGATGAACACAAAAATCATGACACTGTATCAATGGCAGCAGAACGGACAGAGAAACAGGTACTGCTTCATACTGGAGCTCATGTGTGATAATTCATGTGATTTGTCTCTCAATCAGGGAAACTGACTGTGTTTAAGAAAGATCGACATCTCAATAAATGCAGAGATATGTGCCTAACAATAAATAAGAGACATTTATTCATTGAATCTGTTTTCTACAGAGACATTTTGAGGAAACACAGAGAAACATCCAGGAAACAATCCAGCAGAGAAAGAAAGATCTAAAGCGGATGAGAGAGGCTGTGGATTCTCATAAGGTGAATTTGGAGAAGTTTCAGGAGTCTCCGTCACACTCTTAAATAATAAAGATGCCAGCTAGAAACAAAAAGTTGGGTTCATGGCAATGCCTTAGAAGAACTTTTGGTTCCCTGAAGAACCTTTCAGTGAAAGTCATAACAACGCTAGGAAGACTATTTCAGAGTTTGCCAAATAGGAAAAGGATCTACTGCTTGGCAGTCCATAGTTATGTGTATAGCGTTTTTCACAATATACACTGTTTCAAAGCACTCTCTCAGAAAAAAAGGTACAGTGGAGGTACAATTTTGTTCCTTGGGAAACAGATTGTATGACTGTACCTTCATAAGGTACACAGTTGGTCCTTAGGGTACAGTTATACAATTGTTTTCCTCTAGCAGGGTTAGGGTTAGGGTTAGTCACTGTCCAGTTTGGCTCCAACCCTGAAAGACGTCTACAGAAGCTCTTATTGAGATTAACAGAGGTTTAGATGTTGATGATTTATTGAAAATGTGTGGTCACCATTATGGAGATCAGTGTTTCATTTAGTTGGGCAGATTGACTCTTTGCTTTTTATGTGAGTTTGTGGTTGTTACAGTGTTAACAAAACATTTAATCTGTTCAAATCAAAAGACGCCATAAACAAAAAATGTAATTAAGAAAAATGTTTGACTAAACTTAAGACTAAAAATGTTAATATATAATATTCACCAACAATACTTTCTTGCCACAGATCAGATGTTCTGAATTCTGATTTTTAAATGCATTCTAGGGGGAAAGTTTAGACGCACAAATATCAAGAATCAACATATGAATTTCAACAATGGTGACATACTTAATGCTGCAATGCATGCTAGGAGCCATGAGTTTTATACTGTGGTGGCTTAGTAGGGTTGGAGCTAAACTCTACAGGACATCAGCTCTCTAGGACCGAACTTGCCTACCCCTGATTTAGAGGTACACAAATGTACCCTTAAGGGAACAACCCCAGTGACGGTCACTAGTACAATTTTGCTTTACGTAAAATTACTATTATTAAGTTGGTTTTCATGTTATAGGTATTATAAACTTGCCAGAATTTTGAGACTGCAATTGATGTGAAGGACTATAATGAGTTAAGAGCTTGCTCAAGTGACGCAACTGATCTTCATTAATCATTGAGAGTATTTGTCATAGCTTAGATATATTTTAAGATGGAAGAATGCAGTTTTACAGATGCTAGAAACTCTGCTTTCAAATGAAAGATTGGTATCAAAGAGCACACCCACTGACTACGAGGACTTGACAGAGCCGCCATCAAGTGTTAAGGTGATGATACATGGGGCAACTTTTTTGAGCAATGTTGCTGGGCAATGTTACAGAGTAGCGTGGACACTTTCCCATTGGGAATGGGCAACAAATTTCTATCTGGATACTTTAGATCGGTCATGGGCCCTGTGTCTCAACTGGTTGCCCAATGATGGCAACACTGCCTAGTAACATTGCTCAAAAATTTTCCCTGTGTATCATCACCATTAGACATAATTCTAGGTTGCTACTTGTGGAGTTTTTTTTTCAATAATTGAATATTCAGTTTTTTTTTTTCTGAATTAAGTTGTAGGAAAGTACTAGCCATCCAATTATTTATATTAACTATGTATTCTGTTAGCTATGTGAATCGTTTTTTTGTCAGGCAGAGAAAAAATTTAGCTAAATATAGATGCATACTATTGATATCTACTCAAGGGTAGCATGCACAGGCTGAAAAGCAACGGTCCGACCACTGAGCCTTGCGGTACTCCACACAGAACTTCAGATCGGCTGTGTAAGAGCTGATTGTAATGTGTTTCCTATAACAGCGCTCTGCACAGACCGCAGTGCAGGACAGTGAGAGGATCTTCACTGAGCTCATCCGCTCCATTGAGAGACGTCGCTCTGAGGTGACACAGCTGATCAGAGATCAGGAACGAGCTACAGTGAGTCGAGCTGAAGAAGCTGGCGACTGGAGCTGGAGCTCGATGATCTGAGGTGGAAAGAGACTGAGCTTAAACAGCTTTCACAAACAGAGGATCATATTAATTTCCTCCAGGTAACAGAGATCTTCTTAAACACAGGACTGAGGACTCCAACAGGCTTCTCTAATTGCACAGAGTTTGTGTTTTTGTCTTTGTGTCTATAGAGTTGCCCGTCTGTCTCTCTCCTGGATCTACAGACGGCTTCACTGTCAGTTCCCGTCCCAATTTTGATGAGGTAGTGAAGTCTGTCACTCAACTCAGAGATAAACTGCAGCAGTTCTGCACAGATGAGGTAGAAAGGTTATCTAAAACAGGTAAATCCTGATTTAAAGATAATTGAATTTAAATAAAATAGTAGTGGTTTAATTCCCGACATGGGAATTAAAGAGCTGGCACTGATACACAGATCTTTTTTGGTGTTCATAGTGAAAACCGTCCAGGTCATTGTCCCGATTCGTCAGTTTACGACTAGGAAGGAGTTCCTACAATGTGAGTTACAATGAAAACAGACACAAACACTGGCCATCACTGGGAGACTTTCTGTGCAAATTAAACATGATGATCTTAACAGGGGTTCGATCCAGAACCCTGAGATGTAAACTTGACAACTTGACACCAAAACACATATGTAGCCAATCAGCAATAAGGGGCGTGTCCACTCATGATGGGGGAGGGGCCTATGTTGCATAGCCTGTTTGTAAATTTGAGTTATCAACATAGGGACATGATGCTTTTGGGTAGTGGCGTTTTGGTGATAGTTTGATTTGGTGATTTCAGATATCAACAGTGTTTCTCCGAAATGTCTTTCTGCACCTTAAAGTGTTAGTTCACCCAAAAATGTCATTAATTACTCGAAACCATAAGACCTTTATTCATCAGAACAAAAAATTGAGATGCTTTTGATGAAATCCGAGAGGTTTTTGTGACACTCCCATAGACTGCAAGTCCATATATAGTCCAATGGGATTACAGTGGTTCAACCTTAATGGAGGTTCATAATACTTATGAATACTTGATTATACAAGTCAGAGAGACACGTCCCATTAGAATCATTATGAAATGAAGATACTAATTTAGAGACCAATTAATATGTTATATTATTGATGTAAAGTCATGACAGGTTGTGTTTATCTCCATCAGATTCCCGTCTGTTGACTTTGGATGTGAACACGGTGAATTATTGGCTCCGTCTGTTTAAAGAAAACACAGTGATCACTTACTCTGACACACGTGTGCCGTATCCTGATCATCCAGACAGATTTGATTCTTGGACCGAGGCGTGTGTGGAGAGTGTGACTGGACGCTGTTACTGGGAGGTGGAGTGGGCTGGAGAAGGGAGATCAGGAGTAGATATAGGAGTGACGTATAAGAGCATCAGCAGGAAGGAGATGGTCCTGAGAGTGCGGCTGGACGTAACAATCAGTCCTGGAGTTTGTTCTGCTCTCCAGATTATTGCTCATTCTGGCACAATAACATGGAGACTGTCCTTCCTGTGGTCAATGTCTCCGGTAGAATAGGAGTGTATGTGGATCACAGCGCAGGGATTTTGTCCTTCTACAGCGTCTCAGACACAATGAGCCTCATCCACAGAGTCCAGACCACATTCACTCAGCCGCTCTACGCCATGTTTGGATTTGACAGACAGACAGCGGTGAAGCTGTCTAACCAATTAAATAATCCAGATATTTTACAGATTCTTAATCCAGATCTTCTACAGGCTTTGTTATTTCGCAGAATGATGATGTCATGAGGTGTATTTTATGATAAAGAAATACCATTCCTGAACGAGGTAGACATTGTTGGGTTGTTGTATATCAAAAGCATTGTATTTTCCTGCATGTTTATTCTACACACGTCTGTCGTTTGTCTTTTGCTGACTCAGTTGCTTGTTTAAAAGGAATAGTTTAGATTCTGCATTACTGGAACATTGTGTGCAAAGTAAAAGACATCTCTGACATCTTGCCTAACAGGATTTGTCGGTTTCTGAAAGCTCTTTCTGCTACTTAGATTATCAGCATGAACCTTATTTCATATTTTTCAGGCTGTTTTTGTGCACTGTTATCTCTCTGTAGAAAAAATTATAATTTTGCAGATGTACACACTTAAAATCTTTTCTTCTGAAATGATTTATTTGGATATTGTATAGCCTACTTGATGTTAACAGTTTTTTTTATGATGGTGACAGCCATTAAATGATTGCCCCATCAGTTCTGATTTTATTACAGGTAGAATCTAACTCATGATTCAGATTCATGTAACATCTAAAATCAGCTTCATTTGCTCTTTATATGATTGCATGACTATCTAACAGATGCACACATTCAGCTCAGAAACAAGTGACATTGGAAACAGAAAGTGTCCGATTTCACAACCTCTTCATTAACTTTAAACAGCTCTTCTCTATGGCCACAATGTAAGGTCACCCAGCTAGAAATGTTATTGGATGTGGACTCCGACGTCACTCAGATGTAAAATTTTAGTTGAAAATTGGGTTGACATCTAAACATTTTTTGACATCAGGCTATACAACATGACAAACAACTCCACAAACAGCATTACCAGCTTCACTTTTTTTTACAAACCAGATTGACTTTATTTCTGTCAGACATACCCATTTTTGCCAATAGCATGGTAAATAATAATAACAAAATGTGTTCAAAAACATATACTGTATATGCTGTTAATGCCCCTCACCTCCCAAGATAAGACATAAGTATGCAAAACACGTAACATTGCTGTAAAATTATTTAAAAATGACTTGCCTAACAGGGTGGAACTCCATAACAGTGGATGAGTTTTCCGTCATTGTCCTGCATGGTTTGCCATCAGTAATACGTGGAACTGCACCTATATAATATTTTTAAATACATTTATTCTATTAGAATGTCCACCCCTTTAGGTTTATAGACCTGGAATCTAACAGGGTGGAAATTTTTAAACTAAGTTAGCAGTAGCTCTTTAAGTGATCAACATTTAGCTAGCTAAACTTCTACATATGAACAGAACTTTTATAACTATATCAGATATGTTTTTAAATTTGTTTGACCAGACAAATATTCTACATAACACAGCCCAACAGGGTGGAACTTTAAGAGTGGGACAAGCAGGATAACATAAAAAAAAATGATTTCATTTCCTGAAAAGGGTCTCAATGGAATTGTGGTCTTTTTTGGAAGTTGAGAAAGTACATACTTACTTCCAAAGGGTAGTGAAGTAGATCATCGACGGAAGACATCAGGGACACGGTAAATGTAGACAACTGTAAAAAAAAATAACTATAGTTTCACATGATGTATATGTATGATTAGAGGTAGTTTAGCCTAGTCTATAACATAATAAAAATATTTTGAGGTTTGTATCATTTCATGGTTTATATTTCTTGCGGAAGTTGATTACTTTGGCCTTGACTTTTTAATGCTAGTTTTTCTCTGGCTGCTGTAACTGTGGTTAGTGATGGCAAAATGAGGCTTCCTGAACCACTGAGACCTCACAGCCCATTGCTTCACCTAAAGGTTCATTACCCGAAGCGTCATTCATCACTGCTCACTAGTGACACCTAGCTACTGAGCAAAGCAAACAAATCCAAACCAATGACCTGAGTAGACATTTGTCCATTGCCTGGGTATTAAATACTTGCACAAAGACAACTGTCAGACACACTGTTAATTATTTATTCATTAAATTGTTTGGATAGTGACAGTATGAATAACAAAAGTGATGCTGTGTTGAGTGCAGTGCTTATCGTGGAGGGAATGTGATAAAGCTAACTGACAATCTGGGGTGGGAAAAGTTAAGAATTGTTACTGTTTTTGTGTGCAGTTTGCACAGTTTATTGTACAGTGAGGTGCCTATGGAGTAAACTGCAACACAGCAGTTTGGGGTGGGTGAAGAAAGGATTTTTATTGAGGAACAGAACCTATCTAACCTAATAGTAATAATGTAGTATAATAGAATAATGTAATAATATATAGCCCTAACACATATCACAATAATGACAGTAACACAACTCTCTGACTCTCTGACATCCACTTCTACTACTCATGACACTTCTCTGAAACGCCACAACAACCACAAGGTGGCGTGAGTTTCAAACCCGAAGCGACACTCAGACCGAACCGATGACATATTCCACACAAACTGAGGCCTTCTTTGTCATTGGTCACGTGATTTCTCAGCAAACAACAAAGCCTCGAAACACTAAAGCTTCATCTGGCAGGCCCATTTATTTTCGTCAAAAGCTCCAACACCTCGCTTCAAATGTCCCATCACTAACTGTGGTTGTTATGGCAAGAGCAGCAAAAGAAAATGATCAGATGATGTTAGACCGTCATATGTGTCATTAATTTCACATTATTGATTATAGTAATGTTTCTACGGCATGATATAAAACAGTGTTTTAATAACAAAATTTGTATAATGTGAAAAAAACCCAAACATATCAAATTAGTCACTCAAACATCAAGAATCGGCATATGAATCTCAACAATAGGGACATGCTTCATGTTGCAATGTATTCTGGGAGCCACTGATGAGTTTGAATGATGCACCCAGAATGCATTGCAGCATGAACCATCACCATTATTGTGATTCATACACTGACTCTTTACATTTACATTTAATCATTTAGCAGACAGTTATTTTAACCAAAGTGACTTACAAATGAGAAGAACAATAGAAGCAATCAGAATCAGACAAACAAGGGGTATTAACGTCTCATTCACAAACTCTCTCTCTCTGTTGCATTATCATTACCATACACAGCAAATTACACAAAAACAATCATATACAGACCTTATGCCTTTTAGAGGGGACGGGCTTACTGTCAATTGCTGAAAATGACACTGTAACAGCCCATAGTCCTGTTCCTATGAATTATAGTTGGCTGTGGTACCACTACAGTCCTCTAGGGACTCTTCAAAGTTCAGGTTGGCATCAGAAGAACACCATGGCTGTGTCCAGCCGGAAACCTAGGCGGCTGACTCGTTGCCTTGGATTGTAAAGCATTGTTTGTTCATGAAAGCATCTCACGAAACTGATTTCAGACAGACTTCTTAGACAGTGTAACCGTTTAATGATCTACAGCAAAAAAGAGAGAGCTTTGTTTATGCAGCTGTATAGGCATAAATAAAAGGCTGACACGAGAGTAAGATCAGTGACTGTATTCACAACAGAGCGGGCTTTAAAAACAACAAGCCCAAAGCAATCGACTGTCGATCACATGAACCATTACATCCAGTAACATCCCCCTTTACAAATAAGACCTAAATAAAAGCAAAATACTGTATGAGCTTTAGGCAACATAACAATCAAAACAACTGCAATAAACTTTAAATTAGGGACTTATGACCTGAAGTATCGCTGATTATAGAGTCCTTGTTACATTAACAGTTATTTTCCTTTCCAGAAACTGCCATAGCAGCATTTCTAACTTATTCGATAATCGGTCAGCCCTAGTGTAAGTGTTTCCATCTGATGATGAGGGTGTGACAGGGTCAGGTGAAACCTGTGGCTTCACAGGCGGTGAGTCGGCAGATAAATGGGAGAAGGCAAACACTCCCTTCCAGCATAAGAGGCAACTCGGGTTCAGTTATGTCCAGTGCTTGTGTGGTGATTGACTCTGCTGCTTTTAAGTGCACTCTGTTTCGTCTATGTGCCTCTTCAGTCCGATTTATTTCAAGGTGAGGTTGTAATAGGAGTACGACCAGCTTTGCCATTTGAGGGGGTCCATATTATTTTGGGAAATGGACTGGTAGGTGAATGTGTGTGGGCTGATAGCTCGGTGTTCCCTATAGTGACCTGTAACAAAATCGAAAGTGAACTGAATTCTTTGTGTCAGGACACTGTATGTGTAGTGACTCGTGCAATGAAACGTGCAGATAATGATAAATTGTGTGATCAAAAGGAGAGACAATCTGATAAAGTCTGTACTAATTAGTTTTTGCCTGATTTGTCTTTTCCTGTTTCTGCAGAGTAATTAGGAAAGGAACAGCAGAGTGACTCCTCATTGGAAGAACTCTTTCAGAGTACTGTTATTCCAGCTGAAGAGTGTAATGTTGCCCGTGGATATTTTGTTCACAATGTAGTGTTGTTAAGGAAGTGGATTTCTCAAAAGGATTTTGTTGGGGATCCTTTGTTTCAAGTAGTTGTTCCAACTAGGTTTCGAGAAATGATGATTGAAATTGCGCATGATCAATCAGGTCACCAGGGACTGCGTTAGATTTACGATTGTTTGTTGCGATATCTTTTTTGGCCACGCTTAAAACTAGACATTTCTGCTTATATTAAGACATGTAAAACCTGCCAATTAACGAGTAAGCCAAATCAGGTATTGAAACCTGCTCCTTTGAAACCAATTGCAGCCACTGGTGAACCTTTTGAACATCTTATTGTCGATTGTGTCGAGCCACTTCCTCGTTCGAAGTCAGGTAACACTTATTTGTTCACAGTGATGTGTTTGAACACACGCTTTCCTGCGGCATATCCACTGCGTACCATTACTTCTCGTTCTATTGTGAAAGCTTTAACCCAATTTATATCGGTCTTTGGAATTCCAAAAGTCATCCAAAGTGATCAGGGTTCAAACCTTGACATGCTCTTCATCCTGGAAGGTTGAAGCCCTAGATGGCAGACCTATAGGATCTAGTATAATCAAGTTCAGAACAGTTCCTTTGTGTTTGACCATTGATACTAACCATCATGAAACCATCTCATTTTATCTGATTAAGTCTTCCAGAGAACCCCTTATTTTAGGTCATCCTTGGCTGCGGCTTCATGACCCTCAATTCTCCTGGACCTCTGGAACTCTCCTCCGTTGGAGCTCTGCGTGCAAGGATTCCTGTTTCTCGCCTGCTTCCACTGTGGTTGGGAGTAAAGAGATTCTGGCAGCCATTGAAGAGGTGAGTGCCAGTTCCTTGAATAAGTCACAAGATCTAACACTCATGCCCCCAGAATACTATGACTTGAAAGAAGTGTTCAGCAAACAATGCGCTACTAAGCTACCCCCTCATAGACCATACGATTGCGCTATTGACCTTCTTTCTGGTGCACTCCCTCCTAGAGATCACCTATATTCCCTATCTGCCCCAGAGACTAAGGCCATTAATGATTATATCCAGGATGCTTTGAGTACTGGTTTTATTCGGCCATCATCGTCACCAGCTAGTGCTGGTTTCTTTTTTGTCCCGAAGAAAGATGGTAGTCTTAGGCCCTGTATAGACTATCGTGGGCTCAATAAAGTGACTGTTAAGAATCGTTACCCTCTCCCGTTAATGTCATCTGCGTTTGAACTGCTCCAAAGAGCTATGATCTTTTCTAAGTAAGACCTGCGCAGTGCATATAACTTTGTCAGAATAAAGGAGGGAGACAAATGGAAAACAGCCTTCAGTACCCCAACTGGCCACTGTGAGTATCAAGTTATGCCTTTTGGGTTAGCCAATGCCCCAGCAGTGTTTCAGGCCTTCATCAATGATGTCTTGAGGGAGATGTTGAATCGTTTTGTGTTCGTCTATCTAGACGACATACTGATTTTCTCAGACTCTCTACAGCAACACATTCACCATGTCCAACAGGTCCTGAGCAAGCTTCTTGAGAATCACCTTTTTGTTAAGCTTGAAAAATGTGAGTTCCATGTGCCCCAAGTCTCGTTTTTAGGCTATGTTGTCTCACAAGAAGGTATCCAGATGGAACCAACAAAGGTATCTGCCATCACCAACTGGCCCCAGCCCAAGACATTAAAGCAGGTACAAAGATTTCTTGGTTTTGCTAATTTCTATAGGAAGTTTATTCGCAATTTCAGCACTATTGCAGCACCTATCTCCACGCTTACTAAGGGATCACCCGCTCATATGCACTGGATGGCTGAGGCTCAGCAGGCATTTGACAGGTTAAAGGGACTGTTCTCTTCTGCCCCTATCCTGGAACACCCAGACCCTAAACAGCAGCAGGCCAAGCACCTTAACCCCCGGCAGGCCAGGTGGGATCTCTTTTTTACCCGTTTTAATTTTGTGATGTCGTACAGACCAGGGTCCAAAAATGTCCAAAAATGTTAAGGCTGATGCCTTGTCACGGCAGTATGACTGTTCCCAGAGGGACCGCTCCGCGGGAATTCATTGTGCCTAGAGACTGTATTCTTGCACCGGTTTGCCGGTCCATTGAGGATACAGTGCGTGAGGCTCTACTTGGTGTACACATTCCTGATGAGGTCCCAGCAGGATGCTTGTTTGTGCCAAAGGAAGCAAGATCCGAGGTCCTCCAGTGGGGCATGCTTCAGCCCATGCTGGACATTCAGGAACAGAGAGGACATTGGAGTTTATTCAAAGATGCTTCTGGTGGCCAGAGATGACCAAAGCGGTTCGATCAAGCCTGTACAAGCCTGCCCAGTCTGTTGTCAACAGAGATCCTCTAATCAGCGCCCTGCTGGCATTCTACATCCCTTGCCTATCCCACAACGGGGTCCCTTGCCTGGTCTCACATCTCCATGGATTTTATTACTGGTTTACCAGCATCTAAAGGTAACACTATTGTACTGGTGGTGGTGGACCGCTTCTCTAAGGCTGCACACTTCATTCCATTACCTAAACTCCTTTCCGCCAAAGAGACTGCTGATCTTATTCTTCAGAATACTGTAAGAATTCATGGAATTCCAGTAGACATTGTTTCTGATCGAGGTCCCCAGTTTATGTCTCGTTACTGGAAAGCGTTCTGGGCCCTGTTTGGCTCTTCTGTTAGTCTCTCCTCAGGTTTCCACCCTCAGTCAAATGGCCAAACAGAGATAAAATCAGGAGTTGGAGAAATACCTCCGCTGCTTCACGTCTCAGCTTCACGTCTCATCAACCATCCTCCTGGAATCGTTTCTTGCTATTGGCAGAGCTGGCACACAACACCTTACGATGCTCCTCCACAGGTCTGTCTCCATTTAAGTGTCAATTTGGATTTGAGCCATCGTTGTTTTTCAGCCAAGAGATAGAGGTTGGAGTCCCTAATGCTGAGAGATTTGTTAAGCGCAGCATAAGGACATGGCAAAGGGCTCATGTAGCCTTGAAGAAGGCTTCCAACCGCCGCTACAAGAGGTATGCGGACAAGAAAAGGAGGGCAACTCCACACTTCAGAATTTGACAAAGAGTCTGGCTCTCAGCTAAGGACCTACCGTTAAAGGTTGAATCCAAAAAACTTGCCCCAAGATTTGTTGGCCCATTCAAAATCACCAGACGGGTCAACCCTGTTACATACAAGCTTGCCTTACCAAGATCTTTAAGAGTAAGACCTACTTTTCATGTGTCCCATTTGAAACCCGTATTAACCTCTACTTTTTCTCCCCCAGCCCCCGCCCCTCCTGCCCCTCGTATTATAGAAGGTGGTCCCACGTACACAGTGAAAAGGTTGCTTGATTCAAGACGCCGTGGCCGTGGCTTTCACTACCTGGTAGACTGAAAAGGTTATGGGCCTGAGGAGCGTACCTGGGTGCCAGCACGACACATCTTAGACCCAGACCTGATCAAGACATTCCATCACTTACATCCTGACCGTCCTGGGCCGTCGGGAGTCGGCTGTAAAGCGGGGGGCCCTGTCACACCACAGCCTGTCCAGCAGAGGGAGACAGAGAGCACAAGATCTTCCACGTCTTCCTAATTCACTGCTTATTGGTTCAATTAAACCACCTGTGCTTAGCTCATTACATTGTTAACAGGTGTATATTTAAGCCCGGCATTTGTTTGTACCTTTGCTCAGTCTTGAAGTTCTCTTGCCTAGCCCATGCTTTTGCGTTTGCCCAGTTGGTTTACTCTGAAAGACTTTTTGCTCAGACCTTTTGGCCAGCTGTTCTGGTAACCTTTGTTTTATGTTTTTTACTTTTTTGTCTGCATCGTCCAATGTGGATATGTGTCTGGCTCAACCCAGCTCTGATGCTGGTTCCTTTGTGTTTTCTCAAGAGTGCTTAAGTAAAGACTATCTGTTTTCCCTTCTAAATCTGCCTCTCGTGATTTTCTGCCAATTGGGTCCATACTGCCCCAATAGAGCAGTGGTTAGAACAGTGGTTAGGGGCGGCAGTGGCTCAGTGGTTCATGTAGATTGTCTACAAACCGGAAGGTTGGTGGTTCGATCCCCGGTTCCACCTGACCAAGTGTCGAGGTGTCCATGAGCAAGACACTTAACCCCAGCTGCTCCCGACGAGCTGGATGGCGCCTTGCATGGTTGACACCGCCGTCGGTGTATGAGTGAGTGTGTGAATGGGTGAATGTGAGGCAATATGTAAAGCGCTTTGGATGGCCATTGGTCTGTTAAAAGCGCTATATAAATGCAGTCCATTTACCATTTACCATTTAGAACATTGGGTTTCCCAGTGACACACTCTGGGTTCGAATCCGGATGTGACAAAAATAACCATATTAATACAAATGTCTTCCACACTCTCAACCAGGAGCCATTAGAGAACTCCGAAGAGACTGTTCTGTGTTCAATCTTCATAGTCACACACAAACATATTTTGTCTGAAACAAAAATATATTTTTCAGTAACTTCAAGCAAGCTTAATTATTTCCTTGTGCGTCCTCAGGTGTTTGTACCAATGAATTGAGTTTATGTTGCTCGTCTGCATTACTGAAACCCTTTTCTTTCTCATCTAACCACATTTCTCAACCCCTTCAGAAAGTTCAATGCCTTTGCTACTTGAATTTGGTTGATTTAACTGTATAAAAGTTGGTTATTTTTCCAAATAGTCCTTGTTGGTGTTGGAAAAGTTTAAACCTTATTAAAATAATATAATATTGTGATTTATTGAAATCTGTATCAATCTGATGGACACCACTGTTCTTCCTCCTGTTCCTGTTCTTCATCCTCACACTGGATCTGGAGATGTGCAGTGCGACTCCTGCTCTGAAAATAAACAGAAAGCAGTGAAGTCGTGTCTGGAGTGTCGAAGCTCTTACTGTCAAAATCACCTTGAACAGCATGAGAGTCTCTTCAGAGGTAAAGGACACAATCTGATGGACACCACTGTTCCTCCTCCAGTTCCTGTTCGTCATCATCCTCACACTGGATCTGGAGATGTGCAGTGCGACTCCTGCTATGAAAATAAACAGAAAGCAATGAAGTTGTGTCTGGAGTGCGACTCCTGCTCTGAAAATAAACAGAAAGTAGTGAAGTCGTGTCTGGAGTGTCGAAGCTCTTACTGTCAAAATCACCTTGAACAACATGAGGGTCTCTTCAGAGGTAAAGGACACAATCTGATGGAGACCACTGTTCCTCCTCCTGTTCCTGCTCGTCATCATCCTCACACTGGATCTGGAGATGTGCAGTGCGACTCCTGCTCTGAAAATAAACAGAAAGCAATGAAGTTTGCCGAAGCTCTTACTGTCAATATCACCTTGAACAGCATGAGAGTCTCTTCAGAGGTAAAGGACACAATCTGATGGACACCACTGTTCCTCCTCCAGTTCCTGTCCATCATCATCCTCACACTGGATCTGGAGATGTGCAGTGCAACTCCTGCTCTGAAAATAAACAGAAAGCAATGAAGTTGTGTCTGGAGTGCCGAAGCTCTTACTGTCAAAATCACCTTGAACAGCATGAGAGTCTCTTTAGAGGTAAAGGACACAATCTGATGGACACCACTGTTCCTCCTCCAGTTCCTGTTCGTCATCATCCTCACACTGGATCTGGAGATGTGCAGTGCGACTCCTGCTATGAAAATAAACAGAAAGCAATGAAGTTGTGTCTGGAGTGCCGAAGCTCTTACTGTCAAAATCACCTTGAACAACATGAGAGTCTATTTAGAGGTAAAGGACACAATCTGATGGACACCACTGTTCCTCCTCCTGTTCCTGTTCGTCATCATCCTCACACTGGATCTGGAGATGTGCAGTGCAACTCCTGCTCTGAAAATAAACAGAAAGCAATGAAGTTGTGTCTGGAGTGCCGAAGCTCTTACTGTCAAAATCACCTTGAACAGCATGAGAGTCTCTTTAGAGGTAAAGGACACAATCTGATGGACACCACTGTTCCTCCTCCAGTTCCTGTTCGTCATCATCCTCACACTGGATCTGGAGATGTGCAGACTCCTGCTATGAAAATAAACAGAAAGCAATGAAGTTGTGTCTGGAGTGCCGAAGCTCTTACTGTCAAAATCACCTTGAAGAACATGAGAGTCTTTTTAGAGGTAAAGGACACAATCTGATGGACACCACTGTTCCTCCTCCTGTTCCTGTTCGTCATCATCCTCACACTGGATCTGGAGATGTGCAGTGCAACTCCTGCTCTGAAAATAAACAGAAAGCAATGAAGTTGTGTCTGGAGGGCGAAGCTCTTACTGTCAAAATCACCTTGAACAGCATGAGAGTCTCTTCAGAGGTAAAGGACACAATCTGATGGACACCACTGTTCCTCCTCCTGTTCCTGTTCGTCGTCATCCTCACACTGGATCTGGAGATGTGCAGTGCAACTCCTGCTCTGAAAATAAACAGAAAGCAATGAAGTTGTGTCTGGAGGGCGAAGCTCTTACTGTCAAAATCACCTTGAACAGCATGAGAGTCTCTTCAGAGGTAAAGGACACAATCTGATGGACACCACTGTTCCTCCTCCTGTTCCTGTTCGTCATCCTCACACTGGATCTGGAGATGTGCAGTGCAACTCCTGCTCTGAAAATAAACAGAAAGCAATGAAGTTGTGTCTGGAGGGCGAAGCTCTTACTGTCAAAATCACCTTGAACAGCATGAGAGTCTCTTCAGAGGTAAAGGACACAATCTGATGGACACCACTGTTCCTCCTCCTGTTCCTGTTCGTCGTCATCCTCACACTGGATCTGGAGATGTTCAGTGCAACTCCTGCTCTGAAAATAAACAGAAAGCTATGAAGTTGTGTCTGGAGTACCGAAGCTCTTACTGTCAAAATCACCTTGAACAGCATGAGAGTCTCTTCAGAGGTAAAGGACACAATCTGATGGACACCACTGTTCCTCCTCCTGTTCCTGTTCTTCGTCATCCTCACACTGGATCTGGAGATGTGCAGTGCAACTCCTGCTCTGAAAATAAACAGAAAGCAATGAAGTTGTGTCTGGAGGGCGAAGCTCTTACTGTCAAAATCACCTTGAACAGCATGAGAGTCTCTTCAGAGGTAAAGGACACAATCTGATGGACACCACTGTTCCTCCTCCTGTTCCTGTTCGTCGTCATCCTCACACTGGATCTGGAGATGTGCAGTGCAACTCCTGCTCTGAAAATAAACAGAAAGCTATGAAGTTGTGTCTGGAGTGCAAGCTCTTACTGTCAAAATCACCTTGAACAGCATGAGAGTCTCTTCAGAGGTAAAGGACACAATCTGATGGACACCACTGTTCCTCCTCCTGTTCCTGTTCGTCGTCATCCTCACACTGGATCTGGAGATGTGCAGTGCGACTCCTGCTCTGAAAATAAACAGAAAGCAATGAAGTTGTGTCTGGAGGGCGAAGCTCTTACTGTCAAAATCACCTTGAACAGCATGAGAGTCTCTTTAGAGGTAAAGGACACAATCTGATGGACGCCACTGGACGACTGCAGGACATGATCTGCTCTCGACATGATAAACCTCTGGAGATTTACTGCCGAACCGACCAGCAGTGTATCTGTGTGCTGTGTTTGGTGAATGAACACAAACATCATGACACTGTATCAATGGCGGCAGCAATGACAGAGAAACAGGTACTGCTTCATACTGGATCTCATGAGCAGACATGGGGACTTGAGACTTGGTGACTTGGACTCGAGTCGACTTGAGTCGCTATTTTTATGACTTGTGACTTGACTTGACAAAAAATAAAATACTTGAGAATTGACTCGGACTTGGAAGTTAAAGACTTGGGACTTGACTTGACTTGAGACACGATGACTTGAATGACTTGAGTGTTAATCACATCATGTTTTCAGTTTGAATATAAAATATATAAATTATTTAAAAAAATAATGGTGACTCAACTGGAGCGCAGGCTGAGAATAGCGTTGTCATGACTGGAACACCACACTACCATCAATCATGCCCTCTCTTACCTTACGCACACCACGCCCACTTAGATCAGATATCACATCAACATGTCAGCTGGAGGGGTACAGAGGGTCATCGCCATATGTCTATCCACTCATGAACTCAGATCAGCTGATTTCACTCATTCATTCTTCCTCCTGGCTGAAAAACTGAGCTACTTAGCAAATCAAGGTGTTTGGAACAAAATACGGAACAGGACTTTTTATCTTCTGAACCTGGACTTTCCACCTCTGTTTACATTTCAAAGTCTCTGCTGCCCTGTGGAGGACGACTTGAGACACTGACAATCAGGTAATGTTGTGACTCGTGACTCAGCACAGCCCAGTGTGTGGCTCAGATGGGTTTGACCTGGGCTGTCTAACTGGGGCCCACTCACTTTTGTCCTCAGTTTCCATGGAGGTCTAAAATAGGTTAGCCCTGATTAAATAAAAACGAAGTGTGCACACTGTGGGCTGTTAAATAACACCGAATCAGTGTTGGAGTTAATTAGATAATTTAGTGATGATTGAGTGATGAGTTAGCATTTGTGATGAACACCTGCTGTTAACAAGCATAATCACTGAAGGGCAGAGAAACACAATAACTTATTGAAATCAACTGATAAAAGATAAAAGAAGACATTAAATCTCTGAAGATCTCATCAGAGGAGGATTAAACAACTCCACAAACAGCATTACCAATCATAATCATATTGGCTTAGCACTCGTTGCGTTTAACTTAAACTGACAAATAGTTAACCATATGGATCTCTTTATTTATTTTAAACCACTACATGTGCAATTGTGTACACAATAACAGGTTTAAAAACGACAAAGGGTTCTGTTGTTTTTAGCATCAATGTACGGCTAGCACATGCTGTGAATCTGTGTTCGACCAGAGACCTGAGGATGCAGTTTTTCCACATATTCCACTGTTTCAAATCACTAAAAGCTTGTTCGTCAGACCATTAAAAGGACATCACTTGATTAGGTTTTCCCTTTTAGAAGCGAATACAATGGTGCAGCGGCGTTTGCAAAATCAGGGATGAAATCTCATAAATAGTTTGACGTTCCTAATAGTTTTTGCAGTTAAAGTATGAGGTCGAGGCAGTTCGGCAGTGCATTTCTTTCCGTCGTCTGTTAAGACTCTGTGACTTTGCATCAGAGTGTATCCCAAATAGTGCACCTCATTTAGTGCAATTTGGGCTTTTTCTTTATTCATGTTATAGCCTTCGTCACCTAGCATCTGTAACGCTTCGTCAACCAGCTGCAAGTAGTTCATCTGTAGCTATCAATATAGTGAACTACTTTGCCAGTTCCTAGTAAGGAACTGAGCACATCTGCCACAGCTCTGTGAGCTTCGTTCCCATGTAGCCAAGCTACAGTAGACGTCCCAGGATGCACTGCACGTTTACACGTTCCCACTGTTCCCACTTAAAGACATTACTGAAGTGTCTTAAATCCATGGGGGTTAATTCAAAGCTCTTGTATGTTTTATTAATCATAGAGCAACCCCCACAAAGTAACCAATACCGCCAAAGATAAACTTGTGCTTCAATAAACTGAAGTAATTTGCCAAAGTGGTCCTGTCTGAACTGTTTTTGATGCTCTAACAACGAATAAATCTTTCATTTTTATTCTAACACCTTCAGTTCTGCTGACTGTACACACTTACACGGTATTACATATGCTGTAAAAGTGTGTACAAAATCAGCAGAACTGAAGGTGTTAAAAATGAAAGATTTATTCATTGTTAGAGCATCAAAAACAAAGCATTGCCAAGAAAATACAAGATAATGATTATTATGCACGTTCTGAAAAAAACAAACAAACATTAGGTGTAATAATATTGAGTTATCAATAAGTTATAGAGAGTGCACATATGGAGTGTAAGAGCATGTACACTGTCAGTTTAATGTAATGTAGATCAGGTGAGTTCGGAACATGTCCAACTTCACTGTGATCCGAGGCTTCCCGGAAATCTAACACATTTTCCAAACATTCCGGTTTTGTTAGGGAAACATTCAAATGTTTTTGGAAGGTTTTTAAGGTTAGTATTTGTGTATGCTTTTTAAATTTCGTTACTGGGCCACCGTAGTATAACGTTCCCGAAACATACTTTTAACTTCATGGAAACTCAGCATCTTTAGTGTTAAATTAACTCAGAGTTTACAGTTTACACCAAATATGGCGAGCCTAGAGCTCATAAACTCATGGTAGCTGATTGGCTCGTAATTAATCTCATAATGCTTGCAATATCATACGGACTGAACTCCCTAAAGAAGTCACGATCATGTCTGACGCAATGTCAGGAACAGGAAAGCTTACAGGGAACAAAACAACGGCTTCTGATTCAGTCAGTATTATTTTGCTTTAAGTTAAATGGATCCAACATTCCTGCAGCAATCAACCACTGCATGCAACAAATACATGAATAAAAAGAACTGTGCAAAACTATGCATTTTATATAATTAGACCTTATTAAAGCAGTTGTATATGCATGAAATGTTTTTTTCACATCTATTGTATTGTTTAAATACATGGAGTCGAGTCTTCTCATTGTGTTACTACACCAACAGTGCCACATCACCAGCTAATGATGCACAGACAACCTTCAGGGTGAACCAAGACCACACAAACACAGAACCAATTTCCCGAAACTTTCATAAATTAAAGATAAACGTTCAAGGTTTGAAGTGGAAGGTTATGTTGTTTATGTTCTTAAATGTTGACAATATTGACTTTGTGTGTTAACAGAGTTTAACAGATGCCAATGCTGAGCTGTATTTGCTTTCACTCAGTTTCACTTTCAATATGCGCAGGGTTTACAGGAAAAGGGGCAAAACACACATAATCGCTTAAAGGGATTCAATTTTGTTCACTCAAATTTTAAGTTACATTTTGCAATGATTTTATTTACTTAAAGTATCAAGTTTTCCAACTTCGTTTAGTTCTCTTTATGAAAGTAAGGTACACTCCCTTTTTCAAGTTTTCCATACTTAAGTTCATAAATGACCCATTTTTTAACTGTCAGTGTCACAAGGTGACGATTTTTATAGGGCGGAACCAAAAGTCAGAAGAAGTTTGGTTCCACCCGGAGGTGTTGCAGTACATACGGAGATTCCGGCGGCATTCAGAGAGTAATCGGGCACGAATGGAGTACAGCTGTGTGTGATTAACAAGAGCGGATGATGATTGGAGGATACGACAAACAATGCAGTATTTAAAGACATTGGAAATCACAGGTTGCAGGGTAGTGCTGGAGTTAGTGCTCGTGTTGTGTTGGTGCTGGTTGGTGCTGGTTGGTGCTATTGTAGCGTCGCGCTGCAGTTATTATTATATCCGTTGCGGATCCAAATCTCTCTCCCAGGCTGAAGTGTGTATACCGAAGGAACATACAAACCCTACGGGCTGAAGCTGTGACAAAGATCGTTGATATTGAGGAATGCAAAAGGGAAGCGGAGTCAGGGAGTGAATGTGAGTGTACTGTCCTAGGAGACTTATTGAGACGGTCGCATTGTTGTGAGTATTGGCCAAGAGAAGAGCGGCTTGTTTAGGTGACAAAGACCCGACGCCTGTATCTGTGGAGCAAGCGTACCGCTAAGACTACTCGACACCCCCTGTGAGTATCAAACCTCCATTCTGAATCCAGTATTGTGCATCACTTGTGGTATAGTTGTTCTCTAGAAGAGCAGAGTGACTGGTTTGTGCAACAACGATACGATCCACGTGTGCATTGGACAGAGGAAACGCCAAACCATTCGACACCATCTAAGGAAGGAAGACTGGCCCCACCCCTTGACAGCGCGGTGGGAGAGCCAGAGGAAATATATACACCTGGGTTAAGTGCGGCCACGCATTACTTCACTGGACCAGACTTTACCATCGCCTATTGCCCCTGGCAATGTGGATGAAGCGGGCGTCTTATGTGTGCACTGGATTGCGGTGTTGGAGGACAAGAGTGGTGTCTGGAAAAGCCCCCTTAGGATCATTGAAGTATCACGGTCACCTGCCGCCTGTGGAAAAGAGAGATAAAGTGAACCACACGAAAAGGAGCTGTGAAGACCTGTACTTACCGTCGGCTGTATCCAGCAAAGAGCAAAGAGTTGCCGCCTGTGGAGAAAGAGAGATAAAGTGAACCACACGAGAGGGAACGGTGTAAACCTGTACTTACCGTCTGCTGTAACCAGCAAGGAGCGGTCGCCTGTGGAGCGAGAGAACTAAACGGCCTGTAGGAAGAAAAGGAGAACTTGTGAGATACCAGGACATCCATAGTCGATTCCGCACTGTGCGGCCACACCAAGGAGTAACCGGGACAAACCCCCCACCTACTTGCACATTCGATCTGCCTCCAGGAAAGAAGAGGAGGGCGCCACGGACATTATAACCAAAGGGACGGACCCCCGTTGCCCTCCCCCTCCTCTCACCTCCCCTTTGGCCGCTCACCTGGAGGGCAGAACTGTTTAGTTTTAATTGCCCCTTTCCCATTTCCCCCAGAGACAATCTCTTTTTAAATAGTTAAATAAAGTTTGTTTTAACTTACCTGTTCCCGTGTTGTCTGGTCATTGGGTTGGCTTTTGGGGACCTCCTCGAGGTGGAAGTTAAAAGGGGCGTGGCTTAGTCAGGCAGTAGCCAGCCCCGGGGCGTGACATCAGCTTAAAAAACAACAACTTTGTTATACATGATTTAAAAATGTCATATTAACTTGACAACAAATGTCTTATTGAGTGAAGTATTATTTCTTACACCGTGTCAAATACAAATACAACGTGACAAAAGACAAGAGAACTCATTATAATCAGTGATGTTGTCTACACTGGATGCGTGCGATGTGACAACAAATCCCTGACAGTAAACTCCAAGTGCTCACGATACGTCTGATAGGAAGGACAAGAGTTGAAACAGTCACTTTGTTGAGTTGACAGCTTCTGTCTTTTGTGAAGTGAGAGTGAGTCCAGTGTAGACACTAGGGATGTGCATCTCCATAACTGAGGCCGATGTAATGCGCAACTATACATTAAAGATGCATATAAAGCCGCTAGCGATCCAATTTCAATTAGATTCAACACAATGCGATTCAATGCTGTAGGATTTGAGGGTGAACCCAACTCAAATGAATCTTCCAGATGATTCGTTCAAATATAATTCCACACAAAACCCAACTCAGCACTCCAGACCCCAAATCCCCAGTCTATGACCATAAAGAAGTGGGCTCCAGTCAGTCACTAGCATCTGTGCGCAAGACAGAGCGGAACGTGGAAAGGGAACTATACCCGGGCCTCGGGACACACCTCGGCCTCCACAGTCTTGTGATACGTCGTGTTAACATAGCAGCAGTGGCGATGCTTGAAATAGGAGAAATCAGTCTACATAAAAACTATTGTTCACTTTCTAAACAATAAAAGTATAGTGCATCTACTTATTATATATAAATAAATTGTTTTTTACGGACGCAAATATGCAAACTTGTATAAGACTTTTTTTAAATGATGCACCAGTGCGAATCAGTGACTCTTACCATCCCTAGCAGACACGGGGTTAGTAAACAAATGTTGTTTCACGAGTTCACACTCTCGTTTCACAAATAAGAAAACCATGTGTAAGAATTAAAAATAAAAACAAGGATAATTATAACAGTTGTAAAAAGAATTTAAATATGTGGATAAATAGATCCCTATCTGCCGGATTCTCTAAATACGGTCACCCCTCACTGAGATGGAAGAGATGGAGCAGGTTCGCAATGTCTCCTGGACCGACTTGTAAGGGCTCCAGTAGGGGACGTTACCTATGCCCCGCAGGGCCTCCCCTTTCATGAGTCCGCTTCTCTTTACTGTCTGCTACCACAGAATGAAGCGAACCTTTTCCAATCTCCTCCAGTCAGACAGCCCTAACCAACTAATGATAATCAACAGATACATAAGGAATATACAGTTGTAAAGAGAACAAAAAAGAATAAGATTATATATAGATAAAACCAAAGATAAGAACAAAGGTAAACTCAAACAGTTATAAAACTGTGCTGTCCGAGGAGAGGGCTCCAAATTTGGTATTTAGGCCCAAACCCAGAATACTCCCCCCAAAAATGTGCAAACCAATGCGGGACAGCAGCCAGGAACATTACTGACAGACGCCCAAACATTGCGGAGCACAGGGCTGATGAACCGGGAGTGTTCTCGCTCGTTGGACAACTTAATAATTGAGATTTATTTTTTTCATTCCCATTTTAAATAATGAAATTAAGTCGGCGGGTGTAACAACAGTGTTTTTATTTATTTTTAAAGGAAACACCCAGTTTCAGTCAATCTCATGTCAATCTTAAGAGCCTGTATAGTAGTAAGGCATCCTTTCAGAGGTGGACAGAAACTATGTAAATTTACTTGAGTACTTAAGTACACTTTTTGAGTATCTGTACTTTACTGGAGTTTTATTTTTGGGGGGAACTTTTACTTTAACTTCACTACATTTGAAAGACAAATATAGTACTTTTTACTCCACTACATTTCTTTCAAGGTCCTCAAAGTTGAAAGTCGTTTCTGTGGCAGCTTTGAAAGTCAGTGGATTAATTTTTTTCTACTCTAAAAGTTATTAAAAACAATTTTTTTGCAGACAGCCTATCAGTAATCACTCTTGCAGGGTCATGTGACGTTTCCCAACATTCTTTGAACACTGATCAGTTTATAGTTAAATGGAAGAAGACGGTTCCTCGGCACAGTGTGTGCACACATGGCCATACTTGAAAGTATGTTTCAGTTTTTTGAAAAGATTAAAGATTAGTTTAGTTGGCATGCACTTGATTAATGTCTCATAAAATGTTAAAAAATTTAATCGTCTGGGAGAAAGAGGAGAGTAAACAGTTGGGAGAATATGGGACATGTATCAGTGTATTGGATTGGTGCAGCAGCTTTGTAAAGAGCTTTGTAACTTTTTGTACAAGTATTGAAATGAGCTTTAAGGTAGTCTTATGCTGGCATTTTAGATGGATCATCACTGACTGGCTTAAACCATCATGAGCATTTATACAACAATAATAAAATAATGCATTTACATGAAAAAATGAAATTTACTTTTGATTCTTAAGTACTTTTAAAAACAAATACTTCTGTACTTTTATGTAAGTAAAAGTTTTTAGAAATTTCACTTGTAACGGAGTAATATTTGACCAGTAGTATTTTTACTTTTACTCCAGTAATACAGGTCCTTCTCAAAATATTAGCATATTGTGATAAAAGTTCATTATTTTCCATAATGTAATGATAAAATTAAAATTTCATATATTTTAGATTCATCGCACACCAACTGAAATATTTCAGGTCTTTTATTGTTTTAATACTGATGATTTTGGCATACAGCTCATGAAAACCCAAAATTCCTATCTCAAAAATTTGCATATTTAATCCGACCAATAAGAGAAAAGTGTTTTTACACAAAAAAAGTCAACCTTCAAATAATTATGTTCAGTTATGCACTCAATACTTGGTGGGGAATCCTTTTGCAGAAATGACTGCTTCAATGCGGCGTGGCATGGAGGCAATCAGCCTGTGGCACTGCTGAGGTGTTATGGAGGCCCAGGATGCTTCGATAGCGGCCTTAAGCTCATCCAGAGTGTTGGGTCTTGCGTCTCTCAACTTTCTCTTCACAATATCCCACAGATTCTCTATGGGGTTCAGGTCAGAAAAGTTGGCAGGCCAATTGAGCACAGTAATACCATGGTCAGTAAACCATTTACCAGTGGTTTTGGCACTGTGAGCAGGTGCCAGGTCGTGCTGAAAAACTAAATCTTCATCTCCATAAAGCTTTTCAGCAGATGGAAGCATAAAGTGCTCCAAAATCTCCTGATAGCTAGCTGCATTGACCCTGCCCTTGATAAAACACAGTGGACCAACACCAGCAGCTGACATGGCACCCCAGACCATCACTGACTGTGGGTACTTGACACTGGACTTCAGGCATTTTGGCATTTCCTTCTCCCCAGTCTTCCTCCAGACTCTGGCACCTTGATTTCCGAATGACATGCAAAATTTGAGCAACAGTCCAGTGCTGCTTCTCTGTAGCCCAGGTCAGGCGCTTCTGCCGCTGTTTCTGGTTCAAAAGTGGCTTGACCTGGGGAATGCGGCACCTGTAGCCCATTTCCTGCACACGCCTGTGCACGGTGGCTCTGGATGTTTCTACTCCAGACTCAGTCCACTGCTTCCGCAGGTCCCCCAAGGTCTGGAATCGGTCCTTTTCCACAATCTTCCTCAGGGTCCGGTCACCTCTTCTCGTTGTGCAGCGTTTTTTGCCACACTTTTTCCTTCCCACAGACTTCCCACTGAGGTGCCTTGATACAGCACTCTGGGAACAGCCTATTCGTTCAGAAATGTCTTTCTGTGTCTTACCCTCTCGCTTGAGGGTGTCAATGATGGCCTTCTGGACAGCAGTCAGGTCGGCAGTCTTACCCATGATTGCGGTTTTGAGTAATGAACCAGGCTGGGAGTTTTAAAAGCCTCAGGAATCTTTTGCAGGTGTTTAGAGTTAATTAGTTGATTCAGATGATTAGGTTAATAGCTCGTTTAGAGAACCGTCTCATGATATGCTATTTTTTTTAGATGGGTTTTCATGAGCTGTATGCCAAAATCATCAGTATTAAAACAATAAAAGACCTGAAATATTTTAGTTGGTGTGCAATGAATCTAAAATATATGAAATTTTAATTTTATCATTACATTATGGAAAATAATGAACTTTTATCACAATATGCTAATTTTTTGAGAAGGACCTGTAGAGATGTGTACTTTGTCCACCTCTGCATCCTTCATCTCCAAAAAGTCTTTAATAATAATAATAAAAAAAATAAAAATAATAATACATTTTATTTGCATCAGCGTGTAAGCACTTTACATTTTAAAGAAAATCTTCTTTCTTGTATTTATAATAGAAAGATGCGCTGTACGAGCTAAAGAATGACGAGCGCGCGCAGCTACTGCGTTGAGAGCGTCTGAAAGCTGTGACATCCTTAAACGTGGAAAAAAACTTTTATCCTAAATAAACCATTGCTACCAATCAGGTACTACCATAAATACAGTATATGATCCAGAATCTGATCCGGAGGCTGAAATTAAGAAACTGTATATTTGCTTGGCGGCTTGTCATGCACGAGTTTAACACCATTTGTGTGTGTTTTCTCATGGTTTCTGAGGACATAATTTGGTGTATGGACTATTTTATGCCATTTAACGTTAGATGTAGCAAGCAAAACGGTTTTGCACGTCAGACTAGTGCGAAAAACAATGGAATTGTTGTGCATTTGAATGAACGCGTCGATAGCTAACAACACAAAGACATTTGAAGCAGTTTTACTCATCGCCTGCTTCCAAAACATGACCATGAACCTTTATTGCTGGGACTGCTCCATCTTTCAGCATTAGACAAGCTACAAATCCAGCGTTGAATTGGGCCTTGCTTATAAACACAACCGTTGCCGAAATGCAGGGAACAAACAAAAACACTTTCCATTGCTGATCCGGAAAAAAAAAAACCTCCATCTACTGTCCCATTAAGGCTGGGTTCTTTGAGAAGCTGTACAGGGTTGTCTTGCCCTGACAACATTGTTGATTTCGAGAAGTCCTGTGACTGCTTCCCTAAAGCCGAGCACAGCATGTTAATGAGCGTGCATTTGCACTCTAGCTCTGGTCGCCCGTACGGCCCGTACAAGGACATTCCACCCTTGTTGACGTCACGCAGACCAATGTTCCCTCTAAGCTGCGCGCGTGCAGAACGAATAAAATGCCGCGCAGACGACAGACACAGACGCGAAATGAGGGGAGAAATCCATTTAATTGTAGTTTAAATGAGAAATAATTGTAGTGCTCTGTTCAACCGCCATAGAGTTAGTAGAATGATGGCGCGTGTGAGCGGTAGTGAGTCATGTTTGCAGTCTAAATAGCTCAATATGAGAGGCGACGTGAAACTCAAAGACGTGAAATAAAACCTTGCCATGTTTTAAAGAGTGGCTTGATTAAGTGGTAGAAATAACGGATGATGGGCACAGACAGCACGGTAACAAAACAGACATTTACAGTTACACACCCACATCAACCACCAGTGCAAACTCAAAACACCTCAGTAACACGACAGTTTACAGATCTGTGTGCGGTTTGGGTTTCAGAGATGTTTAGATAACTATAAAAGAGTTCACATGCTCACTTGAACATACTTAGATATTAGATCTATTTAATTACTTTTGTTTAACAAATTGAAGCATTTAAACTGATAGGCTATAATATCAGTTTAAAGACTTCAATTAGTTTTTATATTATATTATAGTCTGTCATAATTATATTTTAAGCATAATAAAGAATTGATGTCACAAGGGGTTTGTTTAGGGAACCTTGCCATTAAAAAGTAAAAAAAAAAAAAAAAAAAAAAAAACTAATATCATTTTGTAAATTCATAAGCAATAAACAAACATTAAATCTGATGGTTTAATGCTGCCTGTCGCCAATAAAAACAATCTCAGTGTAACTACTTAATGTTTTTCATATTATATTGTTTTGGGGGAGATTTTTAATAGTTTTTCGTGGTAACGAAGAATTGTACAGTTAATAGCATTGTAAAAATAAAAATTTGTCAAATTAAAATGTGCTTCTGAATTATTATTATTATTTTTTAAATGATTTAAAATATCACTAAGTTACAATAGTAAAATAGAAGTGGGTCATTAAAGTTAAAAGTTATAACTGCATGATGAAACCAGTTTTGTGTGTGTGTTTACGTATGCTGTACAAGTCTGGTATAAAGAATGTTTTTGCTCAGGTGACCAAAATGTCCGCCCAATAGAGAAAAGTTTTGCTCAGTGAGAAAAAAAAATTAGAGGGAACATTGACGCAGACCCATACTCGAAAAACCTTTCCGAAACTTGTGAGGAACCGGATGGAGTATTTTTGGCACAGAAATACTCCATCAAACGTCCAACTTATTTTTTAAAACTTTGTCCATTAGCATGGGAATATAAGTCTTAAACAGTGTAAAAAGCTCCGTTTGCATGAAGCAGCATTTCACCCATTAATGAGTTCACCTTACTTTCATAAAAATATTCCAACTAAATGTGTTAAGTCTGTCAAGTCTGTGTAGAGTTTGTGTTTGTGTCTGTAGAGTTTGTGTTTGTGTCTGTAGAGTTTGTGTTTGTGTCTGTAGAGTTTGTTTGTGTGTTTGTGTCTGTAGAGTTTGTGTTTGTGTCTGTAGAGTTTGTGTTTGTGCCTGTAGAGTTTGTGTTTGTGTCTGTAGAGTTTGTGTTTGTGTCTGTAGAGTTTGTTTGTGTGTTTGTGTCTGTAGAGTTTGTGTTTGTGTCTGTAGAGTTTGTGTTTGTGTATGTAGAGTTTGTGTTTGTGTGTTTGTGTCTGTAGAGTTTGTGTTTGTGTCTGTAGAGTTTGTAAGTTTGTGTCTGTAGAGTTTTTGTGTTAGTGACGGTAGAGTTTGTGTGTTTGTGTCTGTAGAGTTTGTGTGTTTGTGTCTGTAGAGTTTGTGTGTTTGTGTCTGTAGAGTTTGTGTTTGTGTCTGTAGAGTTTGTTTGTGTGTTTTTGTCTGTAGAGTTTGTGTGTTTGTGTCTGTAGAGTTTGTGACTGTAGAGTTTGTGTTTGTGTGTTTGTGTCTGTAGAGTTTGTGTTTGTGTCTGTAGAGTTTGTGTTTGTGTGTTTGTGTCTGTAGAGTTTGTGTTTGTGTCTGTAGAGTTTGTGTTTGTGTCTGTAGAGTTTGTGTTTGTGTGTTTGTGTCTGTAGAGTTTGTGTTTGTGTCTGTAGAGTTTGTGTTTGTGTGTTTGTGTCTGTAGAGTTTGCGTTTGTGTCTGTAGAGTTTGTAAGTTTGTGACTGTAGAGTTTTTGTGTTAGTGACTGTAGAGTTTGTGTGTTTGTGTCTGTAGAGTTTGTGTGTTTTGTGTCTGTAGAGATTGTGTTTGTGTTTATGTCTGTGGAGTTTGTGTGTTTTTTGTCTGTAGAGATTGTGTTTGTGTTTATGTCTGTGGAGTTTGTGTTTGTGTCTGTAGAGTTTGTGTCTGTAGAGTTTGTGTTTGTGGAGTTTGTGCCTGTAGAGTTTGTGTTTGTGGAGTTTGTGTCTGTAGAGTTTGTGTGTTTGTGTCTGTAGAGTTTGTGTTTGTGTCTGTAGAGTTTGTATGTTTGTGTCTGTAGAGTTTGTGTTTGTTTGTGTGTTTGTGACTGTAGAGTTTGTGTCTGTGGAGTTTGTGTTTGTGTCTGTAGAGTTTTTGTGTTTGTGTCTGTATAGTTTGTGTGTTTGTGACTGAAGAGTTTGTTTGTAGATTTTGTGTGTTTGTGACTGTAGAGTTTGTGTGTTTGTGTTTGTAGAGTTTGTGTGTTTGCGTTTGTGTTTGTAGAGTTTGTGTGTTTTGTCTGTAGAGTTTGTGTGTTTGTGTCTGTAGAGTTTGTGTGTTTGTGTCTGTAGAGTGTGTGTGTTTGTGTCTGTAGAGTGTGTTTGTGTTTGTAGAGTTTGTGTGTTTATGTTTGTAGAGTTAGTGTCTGTAGAGTTAGTGTGTTTTGTGCGTTTGTGTCTGTAGAGTTTGTGTGTTTGTAGAGTTTGTGTTTTTGTGTTTGTGTCTGTAGAGTTTGTGTTTGTGCCTGTGTTTGTGTCTGTATAGTTTGTGTGTTTGTGTCTGTAGAGTTTGTGTTTGTGTTTGTAGAGTTTGTGTTTGTGTGTTTGTAGAGTTTGTGTTTTTGTGTTTGTGTCTGTAGAGTTTGTGTTTGTGCCTGTGTTTGTGTCTGTATAGTTTGTGTGTTTGTGTCTGTAGAGTTTGTGTTTGTGTTTGTAGAGTTTGTGTTTGTGTGTTTGTGTCTGTAGAGTTTGTGTTTGTGTGTTTGTGCCTGTAGAGATTTGGTTTGTGTCTGTAGAGTTTGTGTTTGTGTGTTTGTGCCTGTAGAGTTTTGGTTTGTGTCTGTAGAGTTTGTGTTTGTGTGTTTGTGCCTGTAGAGTTTGTGTTTGTGTCTGTAGAGTTTGTGTTTGTGTGTTTGTGCCTGTAGAGTTTGTTTGTGTCTGTAGAGTTTGTGTTTGTGTGTTTGTGTCTATAGAGTTTGTGTTTGTGTGTTTGTGCCTGTAGAGTTTGTTTGTGTCTGTAGAGTTTGTGTTTGTGTGTTTGTTCCTGTAGAGTTTTTTTGTGTCTATATAGTTTGTGTTTGTGTGTTTGTGCCTGTAGAGTTTGCGTTTGTGTCTGTAGAGTTTGTTTGTGTGTTTGTGTCTGTAGAGTTTGTTTGTGTGTTTGTGTCTGTAGAGTTTGTGTGTTTGTGCCTGTAGAGTTTGTGTTTGTGTCTGTAGAGTTTGTTTGTGTGTTTGTGTCTGTAGAGTTTGTGTTTGTGTCTGTAGAGTTTGTTTGTGTGTTTGTAGAGTTTGTGTTTGTGTGTTTGTGCCTGTAGAGTTTGTGTTTGTGTCTGTAGAGCTTGTTTGTGTGTCTGTAGAGTTTGTGTTTGTGTGTTGTGAGATACGAGCACATCTGCGCATGCGTCAGTGGTTTCGTTCACATGTGGTTTCGTTCACATGTGTTTGTAGCTCCGTCGAATTGACTCATAATCCTTGATTTTCTTCTTAACACTCGCTTACAAACGAATACTTTCTATTAATTACAGCGCAGAACATATCACCGATACGATTCTCTATAAAAAAAAAACAACAACAATCGGATTGCTTTGATATCGCTACTTATATCCGAACTTCCGCTACTAGCCGTAGCCCGCTAGCATTGCACGTGGTAACTTATTTACACCCGTAACCACTGAAACCTACAATTCGCCATTGTAGCACATTTACTACAATGGCGAATAACTCGGATGTGTGTCTAATGTTACCTTTGAGTGCAGGTGAGGACACGCTCGAGCTGCATTCGTGCAGTTGGAGTTGGAGTCGTTGGACAAGCAGATTCGCAACCTACAAGACAGACGAGCCGCGGCTGAGAGAGCGACGCTCAGCGCTGGAAACATCACGCCGATGCTCACAAGTCAGTGGTTGGTAACCTTTGACTCCGACCTCGTCTACTCCGTGTGTTTCTCTGCACAGGACCCAAGCACCCAGGACGCGATCATCCCTGGTTTCGCTTCACTCCGCACCGACACAGCACCATGGACCCTGGGTGTTTCCACAGCGAAGACGCGAGCCAGGACCAGAGCAAGGACCTCTCCGCCTCCCGGTCTTCGAGATCTCCACTCAGAACCGCTTCTCCTCTTCGCGAGACGGAACGCGACGCTGTGGTCATCGGTACTTCCATCGTCCGCATGTCCGCGCTTACTTCAGGTAAAGGTAAGGTGCGCACTCACTGCTTTCCTGGTGCTCGTGTTCTCGATGTCGCTGCACAGGTTCCCGAGATCCTGAACGCGACGCGCGATCGGAGCTGTCGTCTGCACGCGGAACGAACGACATCAGGCTGCGCAGACGGAGATTCTGAAGAAGGACTACAGGAGTCTGGTCGAGTGCGCAGAACATCGCCTGAAGCAACGATCATCGTGTCTGGACCCCTTCCCACGCACATCGACTAGGACATGAAAGGTTTAGTAGATTACTTGCTCTAAATGAATGGTTAATGTCATGGTGTAATGAACAGAAGCTGCTCTTTGTAAATAATTGGAATCTGTTTTGGGAGCGACCTAGGCTCTTCCGCCCTGATGGCCTTCACCCCAGCAGAATCGGAGCGGCTCTACTGTCGGACAACATCTCCAGGGCGTTACACACCACCATATGACTAGTAAGTCAAAGTTCAAATCACAGTCTTTGCTGTCCTAACTTAATTGACATAAGTACCAATGTAGAACATTATATAGAAACTGTGTCTATTCCTCGCTTAGTGAGGTCAAACTTTAAATCTACTGTAAGATCTAGGAAAATCTAATTGTGATTAAACCAGAAAATCTCAATATTAGTGAACAAAAACAATTTCTAAAACTAGGTCTTCTAAACATTAGATCGCTCACACCTAAGGCGGTTATTGTAAATGAAATGGTCACAGATAATAGTTTCGATGTACTTTGCCTTACTGAAACCTGGCTTAAGCCAAATGATTATTTCGGTCTAAATGAGTCTACTCCACCAGGATACTGTTATAAGCATGAGCCCCGTCTGATTGGTCGTGGCGGCGGTGTTGCAATAATCTATAGAGATATTCTAAATGTTACTCAGAAAACAGGTCACAGGTTTAATTCGTTTGAAGTACTAGTGCTAAATGTTACGCTCTTAGATGTAAGAAAGAAAACTGTTTTATCTCTAGCCTTGGCTACTGTATATAGACCTCCAGGGCCCTATGCTGATTTCCTAAAAGAGTTTGCAGACTTTCTCTCAGATCTATTGGTCAATGTCGATAAAGCATTAATTGTTGGAGATTTTAACATACACGTAGATAACACAAATGATGCGTTAGGGGCTGCGCTTTACAGATCTATTAAACTCCTTTGGGGTCAAGCAAAACGTCACTGGTCCGACTCATCGCCTTAATCACACACTAGATTTAATTATATCACATGGAACCAACCCAACCGATATAGATATTATACCAACAAAGTGATGATGTCACTGACCATTACATGGTAACTTGTATACTGCGTACTGCTGAAATCTGTCATGTTGCGCCACGTTATCGACCAGGCAGAACGATCCTTCCAACCACTATAGATAGATTCTCAAATAGCTTACCTGATCTGTCTCAGCTGCTCAGTGAACCCAAACAAACAGATGAACTAGAGGAAATGACTAGCAGTATGAGCACCATTTTCTCTAGTACATTAGAAAATGTTGCACCAATTAGATTAAAAAGGTTAGAGAGAAAACTAAAGCACCATGGTACAACAGTGCTACACATGTTATCAAGAGAGAAACTCGTAACTTAGAGCGTAAATGGAAACAAACTAATTTAGAGGTCTTTAGAATCGCGTGGAAAGATAGTACGTCACGTTATAAAAGGCCCTAAAAGCAGCCAGGGCTGAGCATCTCCGCAAACTAATAGAAAATAACCAAAATAATCCAAGGTTTTTATTTAACACCGTGGCTAGATTAACAAATAAACAAGCATCGCCTGAGCAAAATATTCGTTACAGTTTAGTAGTAACGATTTTATGAATTTCTTCACTGAGAAAATAGAAAGCATCAGAAACAGAATTGTAAATGTACAACCTTTAATGATGTCTTATGATTCAACCTCAATTATCGCCTCAAGAACTACTACACCGCTTTACAACTATAGGACAGGAAGAGCTAAATAAACTTATCATTGCATCTAAACCAACAACATGTTTATTAGATCCAATACCCACTAAACTACTGAAAGAGCTGTTACCTGTAGTGGAAGAGCCTCTTCTCAATATTATTAACTGCCTTTATCTTTAGGTCATGTTCCAAGAATATTCAAGTTGGCAGTCATAAAACCTCTCATTAAGAAGCCACAATTAGATCATAATAACCTAGCAAATTACAGACCCATTTCAAATCTTCCATTTATGTCTAAAATACTAGAAAAAGTTGTGTCTGCTCAATTGTGCTCTTTCTTGCAAGAAAATGATATCTATGAAAAATTTCAATCCGATTCAGACCACACCATAGCACAGAAACTGCGCTTTAAAATCACAAATGATTTACTTCTAGCTTCTGACCAAGGCTGTATCTCAATACTAGTTCTACTCGATCTTAGTGCTGCTCGATACTATAGATCATAAAATACTCTTAGATCGACTTCAAAATTACACTGGTGTTCAGGGAAAGGCATTAAACTGGTTTAGATCACTTATCAGACCGCTACCATTTTGTCTGTCTAAATGGGGAAAAATCAAAGATAACGCCAGTAGACTATGGGGTGCCGCAAGGATCTGTGTTAGGCCCTCTGCTATTCTCAATATATATGCTGCCACTTGGTAATATTATAAGAAAACATGGAATTAATTTCCACTGTTATGCTGATGACACTCAATTATATATTTCATCACGACCAGATGAAAACGCTAAATTATCTAAACTGACAGCGTGTGTTGAAGATATTAAATACTGGATGACGTGTAATTTTCTGCTATTAAATTCAGATAAAACAGAGGTATTACTTATTGGTCCAAAAACGGCCCACAAAACCTCTCACAATACAACTTTAACTTGGAAGGACGTCCTGTCACTTTATCCACTACAGTAAAAGACCTGGGTGTTATATTAGACCGCAACTTGTCTTTCAAAATCATATTTCATATGTTACAAGAACAGCATTTTTCCACCTTAGAAACATTGCTAAGCTACGTAATGCTATCTATTTCTGATGCAGAAAAGTTAGTTCATGCATTCATGACCTCGAGACTAGATTACTGTAATGCTTTATTAGCTGGTTGTCCTGCATCCTCAATAAACAAGCTACAGTTAGTCCAAAACGCAGCTGCTAGAGTTCTTACTAGGTCAAGAAAATATGATCATATAACACCAATTTTATCATCTCTACACTGGTTACCTATTAAGTTCCGTATCAATTACAAAGTATTGCTACTGACCTATAAAGCCCTAAATGGTTTAGCTCCAGTGTATTTAACGGATCTTCTATCGCCCTACAATCCATCGCGCTCTTTAAGATCACTAAACTCGAGGCTTCTGGTCATTCCTAGGATATCTAAGTCCACTAAAGGAGGGAGGGCATTTTCACATTTAGCTCCTAAACTCTGGAATAGTCTTCCTGATATTGTTCGAGGTTCAGACTCGCTGTCCCAGTTTAAAATTAGATTAAAGACGCATCTCTTTAGCCAAGCATTCACATTATAATTACCTTTTATACTACAGTTAAATCGGATCAAAAGAATTAATATTCTGAACAGCAGCTATGCTAATTATTTCCCATCTGCTTTTCTGTTATTATCTCGGGACACTAGTCCCGAGGTAAATAGTTGGTCAGCTCCAGTTTGTATCCAGCCTCTCATGGAGACTTCAGATGCCCCAACACCTGTGAAGAGACGACTCAACGCCTGTGATGAGACGACTCAACACCAGCGCTGTTATAGCGGCCTAAAATAATACATGATTGATTAACTTTTTCTAACATTTTTCAATGTACATTTATAAAATGCACTTTCTGTAAAGCTGCTTTGAAACAATGTGTATTGTGAAAAGCGCTATACAAATAAATTTGAATTGAATTGAATTGAATTGTTTGTGTCTGTAGAGTTTGTCGTCTGTCTCTCTCTCTGGATCTACAGACGGCTTCACTGTCAGTTCTCGTCTGTCTTTTGATGATGTAGTGAAATCTGTCTTTCAACTCAGAGACAAACTGCAGCAGTTCTGCAGGAAGAAGTAAAGATGTTTTCCACTAGTAAGATTTTTCAGATTTTTCGGACATCATATTTTTTGAGAAATGAAAGCTTTAGCATAAGTTCTGCTGGGAAGACTCAATTACTACGTCACTTATTGCCTTCACTCCAATCCAATTATATTCGCATGCTCACTGTATAAAAGCTCGGTACTTACACATGTTTGAGTTCGCAGATACTGAAGCGATGATTACGTCTTGCTCACCTGCTAAAGCACCATGTCCACTGACACGCCTGCCGTGTGTGAGTACTCAGATACGACGAAATACGACGACAAATTCTTTCCACCTTCTCCTCTTCCAACACGATGCAGCTCGTGCATTTAATGCCGTTTAAGGACATTATCACAGCTGTGGAAGCTGCCGGTATTCTCATCAGCCGAGGTTTATCCAGAGAGGATTTACTGCTGCTGCCTTTTAATACTCTGGGCAATCCACCAGAACCTGCTCCTCACAGCCCAGCAACCGCTGTCGCACCTGGCCAGACGAAACAAGTCGGCAAGAAGAGAACCGCTAAATCCTCGTCACCACACCCAACAAAAAGATCTACGCAGCATTCTCAAGCTTCTACTTCACTGGATCCATCCGAGCCCACTGGAATTAACTTCCAAATTCTCCAAGCCGTACAAAGTCTCTCTCAAACTGTTAAGACCTTGGAATCTAAGATGTTGAAGTTCGAACACTCACTTAATAACTCCAATAGCTCGGTCCCAGCGATTAACGTCTCTGCAACCTCCCAGCTTCCTCCGCCAGCCATCGGATTAAGCCAATCATCGAACGTGCCTTCTACTTCAGCCGTCCCAACTTGTCTACAGCCGATAGAGCCAACATTTCAGGAGGCCTCTGCCACACTTGAAACTTCCTCCTTTAACCTTTCTTCAGCAGTCCCAGCTCAGTCTTTCGGTAGGCATTTTGTCTCTCCAGCCGCAGCTACAGTGTCCCCTATTATTCGAACGAACATTGTCCAAGGTAAGGACATTAACTTGGCTTCACTTCTGCTTCCCTCACCTGCCATTGACAGGAAAATGGTAGACTGTGGTGACGTGGCAGCCCTTCTCAAAACTTCCGATCCCAGATTAAACCGGAATCTTTCATTTGGCTAATTCGACATCGCATTCAGCCTTTACAGAGACATATTGTGCCAAATTTTCCGGATCGGAGGGAAGAGTTAGATCTATATCTAGCTTTAATGGCTGACTTTAACCAAAGGTACGGGGGAACCTTGTTTTACGAATATCACAAATCTTTCTCAGCCAAATCTGCTTCATTCACCTCGCTCTACAACTCCAGACTAGACTGGTCCGTTACCGACACGGAATTGCTTGTTCGCCACTTCGGTGGTCAAAAAATGCTGGCATGCCCCATTTGTAGCGCTAATGGACATTCGGCTTCACTCTGCCCGAAAGCATTCGCTAGTCAAGCGCCAGGTGCTGTCCCGGGTGCTGAAAACTTTTTGAAAGGATCCTCACCCGAAATCGGTCTGCCCTCGCCGGTACAAACCTCCAATCAGAGGGAGAGGGAGGAAATTCTGAAAAAGCACCCTTCAACCCCCATTAATATTTCCAATCTTTCCAACTATCTTTCTTCTCATCCTGACCTGACTTTTGTCAATTACCTAATCACAGGTTTGTCACAGGGCTTTCGGGTGGGTATCCTCTCCCATCTCACCACTTCTTTCATAGCCAAGAATTTACAGTCAGCTATAACCGAACCAGAAGTGGCATCTAATCTGCTAGAAAAAGAGGTTAATAAAGGATATGTAATAGGCCCTTTCGCTTCTCCTCCTTTCTCGACCTTCCGGATTAATTCCATCGGCGTTGCAACACGGAAATACTCCGGTAAAAAACTTCTTATTTTCGACATGTCCTCTCCTCATTCTGCCTCCACTGTGAGCGTTAACGAATGTATACCTCTAACACCATTTTCCCTACATTATGCCTCAGTAGACAACGCTATCCATTTAATCAAGCTTGCCGGTCAAGGAGCTTGGTTGGCTAAAGCTGACATTACAGATGCTTTTAAAACGATGCCTATACATCCCTCTGACTGGCCACTTTTCGGAGTCAAATGGAATTCAAAATTCTACTTTGCAGTACGGCTCACATTCGGTTGCAGAAGTAGCCCCCATATTTTTAATAGCCTCTCTGAAGCATTGTGCTGGATTCTGCTAAACGTCCTCAAGCTTCCATTCGTTTTACATCTACTCGATGATTTTCTGCTGATCGATTTTCCGTCAACAATCTTCAATTCTCGATATACTCAAACAAATTTTCGTGACGCCGGCGTTACCTCTCCGTGGGAAAAACCATGGGTCCTCTACCTCGTTAGAATTCCTAGAAATTTCCCTCCGAAAAGCTCGTAAGAATTAGATCTTTCCTTGAATCTTTTTCTTCTCTACAAACCGTCTCTAAGCGCAACATGCTCTCGTTACTCGGACACCTTTATTTCGCCATGAGCATCATTCCTCAAGGCAGAGCGTTCATTTCACGATTGCTTACCCTGGCCCATTCTGTCGAAAAACTAAGCGACCAAATTCATCTAGATGGAGGATGTCTGTCTGACATCAAATTTTGGCAGCGCTTGTTAAACGAATGGAACGGTATCTCTTTTTTCTACCACAACATTTTCGAATCGTCGATCGAATTACAATTATTCACAGACGCTGCCCTTCTATCGGGTTTGGGGCTTCTTCCAAGGAGAATGGTTTGCAGTGAAATGGCCAAACGACTTTCCTAAAACTTAATCTGGTTCAGTTTCATCCGCGCTACGAGATTTACCCCATAGCCATCGCTAGCATGATCTGGGGCCATACATGGTCTCGTAAACGCATGTTCTGCGACAAGGAAGCCACAGTTGCCATCATTAACAAGGGCAGATTATCTTGCCTTACAATAATGCCTTTGTGAGACGGTTAATCTGGCAATTCCTTGTTTCTAATTTTATCATTAAAGCTGAACATATCCCTGGCCACTGCAATATTATTGCTGACGCGCTCTTTCGATTTCAGACTTTCAGACGGCTTTGCCCGTTAGCCAACCCGGACCCAGCACCCTGTCCTCCCCTAGCAGCAATAATATAAAATTAAATGATCTGCTTACATCGAAAATATATTTCTAAAGTTTTCGCTCCCTCAAATTTCAAAGCCTACACGTCCGCATGGTCAGCTTTTCCTATGTTCTGTTTCGCCTTCCGAATTCCAGTGTTTCCCATTTTGATTTAGACTGTTTGTTCCTTTCTCGTCTTTAATTTGAAAATAGAAACCCAAAAAAAAAAAAAAAAAAAAAAATCTCTTCCATCCGCTGACTCCTCGCTGGCATCCAATTCTATGCAAAAATCCATAATCCTAATTTTCCAAGTCTCTTCTCCGAAACTTCCATTCGGTTACTCCTTAAAGGATAAGCTAAATCCTCTAGTAAACAAATCGATAAACGTCTGCCCATTACGCTGCCGTTGTTGCATAAATTCATCAGTTCTGTCTGCAATGGTCTCTTTTCCTTACATAAATATTCTGCTAGAAGCAGTCTTTCTAGCTGCTTTTTTACGGCTTCATGCGTCCAGGCGAATTCTCCTCAGATACTAATACATTCGATCCTACCCGTGGTATTTCCTATTCTGATATTCGTTTCTCACATAATTGCTTCACTCTAATTCTTAAACATTCAAAAAACAACGCTCAAGGCTCCGCCGTCACCTTATCTTTCCCCAAAATCAATAAGCACGCCGTATCTTTTCACATCTTAATTCTATTTTGTATATTACCCTGACTGTCCTTCCTGTGGTCAATGTCTCCAGTAGAATAGGAGTGTATGTGGATCACAGCGCAGGGATTTTGTCCTTCTACAGCGTCTCAGACACAATGAGCCTCATCCACAGAGTCCAGACCACATTCACTCAGCCGCTCTACGCCATGTTTGGATTAGAAAATGATATAACAGCAAAACTGTGTCATCTGACCAACTAACTCTAACAACTAAGTATCAGATGTCATGGGGCTTATTTTCTGAACAATTAATAATCACAGATATAATAAAGCCCAGATTTACTAACTTTTTTTTTTAGATTTGATGTAGGAGACTCCAAAACAAAATCAGGAACCTTTCAAATAGCATAATTGGGGCATTTTAAGTCACGGCTGAAGGGCCTTATTTACAATACAGCATGGACTCTCGCTTACAGCAGCCTACAGCAACATATACAGTATATTAATTAATTTATAACAAATAATTTTGAATTAAACTTTTAAATCACCTGAAGCCATTTGCCAATGGAGTTATAGTCTAAAAAAATTGTAATAATGTAATATAATATAATATAATATCTAATTTTTTATACTAAGTAACGTGATTCGGAGCGGAAATAAACAGCAATTGATCTAAAACATTTTATCGGATCTGTCCATGTTTTAAAAATAGCTTCATCGTGACGTCAGCTTTTACGGTTTCGTGTCGAGGCGTCGTCGAGCATAAAATGGCGCACAAGGCAGGTAAGCTTTGATAAACAACAAGTATATTAACAAAGTATGAACATTAGCATGCTAAAAACGTGAGGAGGCAGTACATCAGTCAAATACAGGCAATGACAGTGTAAAAAGACATTGTTTATGCTTTGCGTGCCGAGGAAGCAACAACACTGGCGTCACATGATTTTATTCCGTTTAAAACTGGCAGATATTCAGATGGTAAAATTATAACCTCAAAGTCTAAGAATATTAACACGATTGACGATGAGGAGCTGTGAAAGACCGAGACTCAATAGTATTATATGTTCTGTATGTTCCTGTTCTCTGCAATAAGAAAGACTGAGACTGTTAACGGAAACTGTTCGGTCGGGTTTTATAGCCACAAAATAAAGCACTGATCTACTGATTGTTATTTCACTGTCGCTTAAATATAATTAAATACAAATGTAATAAAATAAGTGTGTGACTCATAACCAGACTCCTGTCATTGTCGAAACATGTGTGTTATGGCTCTTTGTGTGTGTGTGTGTGTGTGTGTGTGTGTGTGTGTGTGTGTGTGTTTTGCAGCAGGCACGAGTAGTCCAGACATAAATCGACCCAACAGTAAGACACTTATATAATTTGACAAGTAGCAGCAAAGCGTTGTTGTTGTTTTATTTATTTTATTTATTTGTTATTAATATATTATTACAGTGCACTCTCAGAAAACTCACTGGGGCGTACCTTTTCAAAAGGAATACCTTTGTACCTAAAGGGTGTACATTAGTAGCCTACCTTAAAAGTATAAAAGTGTACAGCCCCAGGGACACTTTTTATTATTTACTTTTTTTTTTTTTCTTAAAGTGTGTGAAATGAGGATTGTGGATAATGAGTACAATAAAGCAGAGAGTGAGGGAGATAAATGAAGTGTCAGTAACACTTTACAATAAGGGTGCACTAATATGCATTAATTCATGCTTAACTTATGCACAGATAATCATGAGTTAATGTGTTACTAATGGTGAACTAACCCATTTATTAATGATTACTGCATCAGCAACTAATGAAGATTCGACATGGTTAATAGATTAAGTAATCATTACATTGTTATTAGTTAAATGTGTCATAATGTATTAATTCCTTAATAACATATTATATGAACTAATAATGTAAATTAATGTGTTAATTACCACAACGGGTCAAAGCCATGCATTTCAACTTCCAGTGTCTGCTTTAATTAATCATTAGCTAATGATTTACAAATGTGTCATTATGTTATGACTTTACTTGTTGGGGCTCATGACTATTAACTAACTGATTAAGGAATATGCAATTGTGGTTATGGCTTTTGAATTAGTTAATAAGTTTGACCCGTTGTGGTAATTAACACGTTCATTTACATTATTAGTTAATATAATATGCTATTAAGGAGTTAATGCATTATGACACATTTAACTAATAACAATGTAATGATAACTTAATCTATTAACCATGTCGAATCTTCATTAGTTGCTGATGCAGTAATCATTAATAAATGGTTTAGTTCACCAACACATTAACTCATGGGTTAGTTCACCAACACATTAACTCATGATTATCTGTGCATTAGTTAAGCATGAATTAATGCATAATAGTGCACCGGTAACACTTTACAATAAGGTTGTATTAGTTAACAGTAGTTAACGCATTAGTTAACATTAACTAATGTTGAACAGAGGTGTTGTTCATGGTTAGTTTATCTTTGTTAACGTTAGTTAATAAAAATCCAGCTGTTCATGTTAGTTCACAGTGCATTAACTAATGTCAACAAGATTTTATTCATGCATTAGTAAATGTTGAAATTAACATGAACAAAGATAAATAAATGCTTTATAAGTGCAGTTCATCATTAGTTCATGTTAACTAATGCATTAACTAATACAACCTTATTGTAAAGTGTTACTAGTGCACCCGTATTGTAAAGTGTTACCGAAGGGCCTTTATGAATTAAATAATTTGTAGATTAGATCTCTTCATTCTGAATCATTAACATAATAATGTTCAGCAGACTGACGTTTGTGTTTTACAGTGAGCAGAAGTTCAGATGATGTTCGGCCACACAGTAAGTCAGACTGACAGGAAAGTATGATTTAAAGTATAGATCTGTGACTGTTGATCATTCAACTGGAAGATAATGTCTGTCACGGCTATTGTCATTTCTGTTCCTTTTATTGCTGAGTTTTAATTTCACGTGTTTATTTCCTGTTTCTTGTGTATATAGAACAGGTTCTTGTCTCAACAATTATTTTAAAGCACAAATAAAATTATTTTAAAACATGTATTGAGTATTTTACTTTATAGTAGATTTACAATATTTTATATTTTTATTTTGTAGACAACTCTATCATCTAAACAGTGTAGTCACTTTAGTTAAAGAACACTGAAATAAACAGGTTACACTAAGACACACAGTACCTGTGTTTATAAACCCTTCAGGTAGTGCGCATCATCATCTCTCTATCTCTATGTTTAAAAGGAGAAATGGCAGAAGCCAATATCTCATGGGCTGAGGATCAGTTCACCTGTCCAGTGTGTCTGGATCTCCTGAAGGATCCAGTGACGATTCCCTGTGGACACAGTTACTGTATGAGCTGCATCTCAGACTGCTGGGATCAGGCGGATCAGAGGGGAATCTACAGATGTCCGTTATGCAAACAGACCTTCACACCAAGACCTGTTTTAGGTAAGAATGTGGTGTTTGCTGAGATGGTGGAGAAACTGAAGACAACGAGACTCCATGCGGTTCCTCACACTGGATCTGGAGATGTGCAGTGCGACTCCTGCTCTGGACGAAAACAGAAAGCAGTGAAGTCGTGTCTGGAGTGCCGAAGCTCTTACTGTCAAAATCACCTTGAACAGCATGAGAGTCTCTTTAGAGGTAAAGGACACAATCTGATGGACACCACTGGACGACTGCAGGGCATGATCTGCTCTCGACATGGTAAACCGCTGGAGATTTACTGCCGAACCGACCAGCGGTGTATCTGTGTGCTGTGTTTGGTGGATGAACACAGAAGTCATGACACTGTATCAATGGCAGCAGCAATGACAGAGAAACAGGTACTGCTTCATACTGGAACTCATGGGCGATCCAACCCTAAACATTGTGGTAGTGTAGATTTAATCATATCACTGATTCCTGCAGAGTCATTTTGAGGAAACCCAGAGAAACATCCAGAGGAGAATCCGTCAGAGAGAGAAAGATCTTCAGGCACTGAGAGAGGCTGTGGCGTCTCATAAGGTGAGTTTGGAGAAGAAGAGAAGTTTGAGTCTCAGTTTGGACTTTCCTCCAGCGCTGAAGCTCTTCTTGTCCCACTGAAGCATGTGTGTGTGTGTGTGTGTGTAACAGCGCTCTGCACAGACCGCAGTGCAGGACAGTGAGAGGATCTTCACTGAGCTCATCCGCTCCATTGAGAGACGTCGCTCTGAGGTGATGCACCTGATCAGAGATCAGGAACGAGCTACAGTGAGTCGAGCTGAAGAACGACTGGAGCATCTGGAGCAGGGAGATCGATGATCTGAGGAGGAGAGACGCTGAGCTGAAGGAGCTTTCACACACACCATCATGTTCATTTCCTCCAGGTAACAGAGATCTTCTCAAACACTGAGGACTTTAACAAGCTTCTGGAATCACAGCAAGTTTGTGTTTGTGTGTTTGTGTCTGTAGAGTTTGTCTTGTCTCTCTCTCTGGATCTACAGACGGCTTCACTGTCAGTTCTCGTCTGTCTTTTGATGATGTAGTGAAATCTGTCTCTCAACTCAGAGACAAACTGCAGCAGTTCTGCAGCGACGAGACAGAAAAGATATCTGGAACAGGTATTTGTCTTGGGATTTGGTTATTCTCTTTCATTTAAGGGTTAGTTTACTTCTGCCATTATTTATTCACCCTTGTGTCTGTTCAAACCTGAAAGACGTTCGTTCATCTTCAGAACAGAAATTAAGATATTTTTAATGAAATCTGAAAACTTCTGTCCTTCCTTCGACAGCCACGCAACTACTATTTTCAAGCACCTTTCAAGCTTTTCTGAACTCGCATTGCACATTGATATTTTTGTTAATAAAGTGGTAAATTATTAAGTAAGCACTCCATAAAATTGAGTTTAAACCCCAGGAGTCACATGGTGTCATGTAACTGCTCTGAAACACAGGTTAAGGATCCAAATGCAGTCGTTATTATGGGGAAATGCAGAATCGAAAGCCCATATAACAGGCACAGGGTCAAACACACAGGCATACAGGGCAATCCAAATAATCAGGCTAAAGAGTCAAACCCAAACAAGACTTAGCAAAGAATGGCTGAAAACACGGGGCTGAATCGAAATCGCCCCTAATCCCTCAATCACTATTCCCTACGTTAGTCCACTAATATAGTTCACTCGAAGGAGTGAATGAAAACAAGTGAGAGAAGCTGGACAGCCGTTGTGGGTACATCGGCTGTACACTCGTATTGCAGTGCATTGTGGGATAGAATGAGTGCACTCAATAATGTCCACTATCGTTCGGACACCACTACAAATGGCTGTCCCCTCAAATAATGCCTATCTGAGGTTATATGGGATGATTTCGATTCAGCCGTGCTTATAAAGGCAGCGTTAATGAGGTAATGACACACAGGTAGAAGTGATCAAACAATAATGAGTCGACGCAATGGGTTATGGGAATTGAAGTGCATGATGGGAACGCACAGGAAACTGCCTTTTCTACCTTTCTGTGGCTTTGTGTGGACCGTTAATGGAGGGACAGAAAGCTCAGATTTCATTTAAAGATCTTCATTTGTGTTTCAAGATTAATGAAAGTCTTACCGTTTTGAACGACATATAGATGAGTAAATAATGACAAATAGTATAATAATAATAAATAGAAAAAGGATAAATTTTATCTTAAACTGCAGATGTGTTTTGTTGTCCGTAGTGAAAATCATCCAGATCATTCAGACTCCTGCATACGAGTTTCTACAACGTGAGTTACTAAAGACCTAATAAGTGAATTGTTTAAAAACATGAGTAAATGAATTAATAATTAGGTAATTAATTTCATAATGCTATGGCTTCAACCACAGAAACGTTACATGTTTATAAGTCTAGGATAACTAAACGACTTGCAGACTTATGTTTTTGGGAGTGATCAAAATTAATAAAACAAAGTTAAAGTATCGATGTATGTCACAGTAATAATTTGTTTTGCTAGTGATGACAGTCTTCACAATTTATATGCAAATGATGTGTTTGTTTTCATCAGATTTTCATCAATTCACTTTGGATCCAAACACAGTGCATCCGAGTTTCTATCTATCCGAGGGCAACACAGTCATCACTCACACCGCACAGATTACAGATATCCCGATCATCCGGACGGTTTAATCACCACGCTCAGGCGTTGTGTCAGGAGAGTGTCAGTGGACGCTGTTACTGGGAGGTCGAGTACAGCGGTCGTGAGGGTGTCCATATAGTAGTGGCATATAAAAGCATCAGGAGGAAGGGCGAGAAATGATAGTAGATTTGGATATAATAATGAGTCCTGGAGATTGTACTGCTCTAACTCTAAATGTTCATTCAGACACGGTATTGGACTGATTGAACTCCCTGTAGTGTCCAGCCGAAGAATAGGAGTGTATGTGGATCACAGCGCAGGGATTTTGTCCTTCTACAGCGTCTCAGACACAGTGAGCCTCATCCACAGAGTCCAGACCACATTCACTCAGCCGCTCTATCCGGGGTTCGGAGTACAAAATGACACAACATTAAAACTCTGTCGTCTAACATTGTAACTAATATTGCCATATCACATGCATAAGCTCCATGATTAAATCAGGAGGAGGTGATAGTCACTTTTCTAATTATTAATCAACACCTGAAATCTCAGGTTTAGCAAATTAATCGCATAATGTTTGTCATTTGAAATGCTGCAAATGTGTTGGACGGATTTCTTTGGTTGGAATTACAACATTTGATGACGGTTTTGCCAATGACTGTAAAGTCATTATCCATATCTGATTTTCATGAATTCATCTGGTTAATGAAGCATGTTTTATAATAGCCTACATTTTAATACTTCATACACTGTAAATGATTATGTCTGAGTTAACTGGACAATTAAATACAAAAAAGGTGGCTTAACCAGTGAAAAAAAGTTGGTTCAACAATCCAACCTAGTATTAATTGTAAATTCGATTTGCAAGTTAACAAGCATACAAGTTGCAACAAGATGCATTCTGGGTGCATCATGCAAAACTCATCCATGGCTCCCAGAATGCATTGCAGCATGAAGCATGTCACCATTGTTGAGATTCAAAGGCGGATTATTGATGTCTGTGGGAGTAAATCTGATTAGGTGCGTAAACAATCGGTTTTAAATCTCATTCAGCTTTTCTGATTAAAACCGTGCTGGATCTTTCTAGAATCACAATAAAACTAAGTTAATAGAATATTGCTCATAATAAACTCAGTCATAAAATCAGTGAATTAAACCGCTACACAATTATTATATTCTTATTCAGCAGCCAGGGAAACACTAACATTAAAAGTCGTCAAACTGCCCAACTAAAGATGACACTGATCACCATGATGGTGACATAAAAAAAATGTCACCACAAAATAAAAAGCAATTAAAAACTCAATCAGCTGAACAAAAGATCTTAAATTGGGCGACATGTGACCTTACTCAGTTATTTGAGTTGAGTGAACTACTTTGCTAAAAGTTGAGTAAACTCAACAATGCTGTGCAGTTGCCCTACAATTTTAAGTTAGCTAACTTTCTTTTTTACAGTGTATGCTTTTATCGTGCAAAAACACTGCAATACAATCAGTTTACCCAGGTGTGATTTGGATTTCTATCTTAATATATTAGATCCCATTACCTACTCCAAAAGATTAATCAATAAATAGCAAAAGGAAACCAAGACAGACGTGTTGTCTTCACTCCAGCTCAGATTTTTGGAATGACCGTCAGAAAGCGCTATCGGCTATGCATCTTGTTTGAAACAACGGCTTTCCTTTATAAATATTTTTAAAACAACAAATTGATATGCAATACTGGATTTGTTTCTCTCCAGGTAGCCTACGTTGATGGAGAGTTTTTTCTCTGTATTGTTTTTTTGTTTTACTTTTCTCTTGGCTCATTACGTTGGTTTCCCCAATCCTGTAGACCTGATTGCCTCATTGGGTTAATTGATTGTATTAGGCCTTATTAGGCTAATTGAATGCTTTCGGACTATGGGTGGGGTTCATTCTCATTCTGTGTTGCTTTGCCCTGAAAAAGAACATTTGTTGGTCGAAACATGTTGGCTCTTGTATTAAAAAAAAAAGATGATTTAAGCCATACTAAATAAAGGCTTTTTAATTCATTCCTTCTCCTCTTTTTACGTCTGACTGAGTGCCTGGGACCTGCCTTTTTTGTGTCAACAAATTGAATGCATTTCCACAGCACGCTTATAGGAGGGAATCTACCTCATTGCGCTTTGAATTCTGGGTAGATGTCACCGTATTTTAGGACAAACTCAGTGTTTCCATCAATTTCTACAAGTTGTAACACAATATCTGTGGGAGTGGATACATTGTGGTCAGAGGTGTAAAGTCCAAGGGTCAGAAAGTAAAAGTCCTGGCATATGTTTTCTTGTGGTGCACCCCTCAGCACTTGGTGCCCGATTCGCAGCGTGTGATGTGCATGTTGGGAGCGGCGACACCAAGACAATGACCATATTAAGACAATGGCGAAACACGGAATGACTTCTCCAATAAACTCTGTGTACATTCTGTCGCAACTTCTGTTTGCTGAGAGACATACTGTCCTAAATCACGGTGTCACGAGGGTTTACACAGGGCACAAACATGTTTTAACTCATGTTTTAAGAATTGTATAAGGATATATGAATACACCTCAATAAGAGAAGTAAAAGTGAAAATGCACTTGGTGAAAATGAGGACAATAACGTGTGTGTGTGTGTGTGTGTGTGTGTGTGTGTGTTATCAAATGAGGTTATTCTTGTAGAGGTTAAAGAGTAAATCAGTGATTTGATGTTCGCAGGTAAATAAGGACGATAGGCACAGTCATCACGTCCCTCAGTTAACTGGGTTAAAAGACCATAACAAAAGTCGTCAATGAGTGCACAGTCTGGGAGAACAGAAAAATTGCAATGGTTAAAAAGTCCTGAATGTGTTTCTTGAGTGATTGGTTACCTTGACGTAGATGGATTATTTGAAGTGCTGGATCCATGATGGCGAAATCTTCTGTCACGACTGCTCTAATCCACAATCATGGTTAGAAAACAGGCAGAAGGTCATACATAAGCAATCAGTCCAATCAAGCAAACAAAACAGAGGCGAAAGGGTAACCCACGGAGAAGGCAATAAATACAAGACCAAGATACATGAAACCAGGGAAACCGCTCAGAAATGCAGTGTAACACTAAACAAGACTTCGCAGTGAATGACAGCGTGAACATGGTTTATATAGAGTAAGCTAACAAGGTAATGGGATGCAGGCGGATGTAATCAATGAGTGCTGATGAGTACGGGCAAAGGATTATGGGAGGTGTAGTAATAGATGGAGTGACAGTCCGGGGGTGGAGTGCCCTCTGGTGGTAATCAGGGGCACTCTCACTGGTGAATCGTGACAATATTGGATTGGCCTACACATGTTTCCTGTTATTTACAGCCAAGTAATAGGATTACAAGATTACATTTGTTTATCAAAAAAATTTGAAGATTTAAATGTTTGTTGTGGTGTACCTTGGGAGGAAACTTTGAATAGCAAACAGTGCAAAACTTTATTTATTTATTAGATGTTTATGTTTTTTAATTGAATTTTAAAAACAATTCAATATTTTCTTAAGACATTTAACAAACAATGTTTTAATATAAGGATGCAATAACTACATACAATAAATAAAATTAAATGAAAAATGAAAGGACAACACAAACATATTCATTGGCTGCACCGATATCAAAAAATGACGTCATGCGCATGTATGCGGAGAGAGCAGTCGGATTCTGGCACAACACCTGCTTTATGATCTGCAGCTCCTGCCCACATGAAAAATAATATAGTATACTATAGTATATTATAGTAAAATTAGTGTAAAATATAGTGTTTTTGAACCATACTATAGTAAAGATACTACAGTAAATTGTAGTATATTATTGTATTTACTACAATTTGTTAATTTACTGTAGTATATTTACTATAGAATGGTTCAAAAACACTATATTTTACACTAATTTTACTGTAATACACTATAATATTTACTAGAGTAATTTTACTATAATATACTATAGTATTTTTCATGTGGTGAACCCATCCATTTGTGAACTGCACATGAGACTCCAATGACTTTTAGCTTCGGACCTGTTCTGAAGTGTTGGCGCTCACACCACAAACAAGGTAACTGAAGATGTCTGTTATGCAAAACTGGCAGCAAGTCGTCGTCGGTTCTCCACTCTTTGTTGGGAATTTCATATGGATCCAAACCGTTAATAGTTCCGATTTTGTCCATATACCAGTCCCTGGCTTCCCTATTTAACGTATCCTGGTGAGTTCCACATCCTTTTCGGGATTTTTAACATATTTTTCTTTCTCCCAACTCTGCTTCTTCTCCTCGTTCAAATTGCTGTATGTTTACATTCGCGAGGCCATCAACATGGCCGCCACGTCCCAGAATGCAACGCGGCACCCAAGCCCTGTCAGGCCCTTAAATGAGCAGGTTTAAGATTACGGACCTGTTACTATGACAGCATGAACTAAATCCAGGATGAGCATCGAAGAACCAAACAATCCAAGATCATGCCAAATCATCAACAATCGAGTCAGTGATGTACGAAGATTGGACCCCAGCTCTGTCACGGGTCACAACATTACCTGATTGTCAGTGTCTCGAGTTGTCCACCACAGGACAGCAGAGACTTTGAAATGTGAACAGAGGTGGAAAGTCCAGGTTCAGAAGATAAAAAGTCCTGCTCTGTACTTTGTTCCAAACAGTTTTTTTCAGCCAGGAGGATGAATGAAGTGAAACCACCTCTGCCTATATCTTATTTATTATGCTGTTTTTTTTTTAATGTAAATTGTAATAAATTGACCACAGACAACAGTATAAAAAAGCCAGTTCATGGCCCCTATAATGAACACTTCTCTATTTGCTCATGTCTTGTCTCAGATCTAAATTTTCAACAGCTTTTCTGTCCCGCTAAACCCTGACTGTCTGGCTGTTGGGCTCGAATACATTTACAGTAATTTAACAGATACTTTTATCCAAAGCAACTTGCAAATGAGGAATAAAACAAAAGAAGTGTCTTGAACTTGATGCGACCTATAACTGGTAGCTAGTGTAGAAACAAGAAGTTCATGTGAACAGGATTAGATTGAATCTTGAGGTGATACTTCAAATCTTTCCCAGCCACTGGAACTTTATTACAGGATTTCATTACTGAACCAGAGGCAATAATAATTTTGAATAAAAATATAAAAATGTATTTGAAAATAATAATATAATGTTGTGTAAAAGGTGTATAATACTATAGACACAGACACTTGATTGAGAAATTAGTTTGTGAATAATTACTTTATAATTTAATTGGAGGTTTACACACATGTTGTACAGTTACTCTGAGCATTATTAAGTATTTGTATGCATCTGCCAAAAAGACAAACAGTGTATGCTTTCAGGACCCAAGGTTTCCCAGCAGAACATTGCCCAAAGCATCACCTCCGCCGGCTCGCCTTCTTCCCATAGTGCATCCTGGTGCCATGTGTTCCCCAGGTAAGCCACGCACACACACCCGGCCATCCACGTGATGTAAAAGAACACGTGATCATCAGACCAGGCCACCTTCTTCCATTGCTCCGTGGTCCAGTTCTGATACTCACGTGCCACTGTTGGTGCTTTCGGCGGGGTCAGGGGTCAGCATGGGCACCCTGACTGGTCAGCGGCTATGCCGCCCCATACACAACAAACCACGATGCGCTGTGTATTCTGACCCCTTTCTATCAGAACCAGCATTAACTTCTTGAGCAGTTTGAGCTCCAGTAGCTCGTCCTGTTTGATCGGACCACACGGCCAGCCTTCGCTCCACACGTGCATCAATGAGCCTGAGCCGCCCATGACCCTGTGGCCGGTTCTCCACTGTTCCTTCCTTGGAGCACTTTTGATAGATCCTGACCACTGCAGACCGGGAACACCCCACAAGAGCTGCATTTTTGGAGATGCTCTGACCCAGTCGTCTAGCCATCAAAATTTGGTCGTCTAGCCATTGACAACTTGTCAATCTCGCTCAAATCCTTATGCTTGCCCATTTTTCCTGCTTCTAACACATCAACACATCATCAGAGGACAAAATGTTCACTTGCGGCCTAATATATCCCACCCACTAACAGAAGCCGCGATGAAGAGATCATCAGTGTTATTCACATCACCTGTCAGTGGTCGTAATGTTATGCCTGATCATTGTAAGTCTTAATGTATAACTCTGAACAGACCTTGACATGTGCTCCCTAACATTTGCTTAGACTGTCATTATTAATACTTTTGCATTCAAAGATGAATAGAAGATATATATGTTCAATATCTGCACTACATTTTCCTTATCTATATAGTGCAAAACAGAGCACAAAGCAATAACCTTTGACCTCTATGGTATTCCTGTTAGCAAAATAAATTTGGCCTTTAGTGATAACTAAACAGATTTTGTGTGGCAAATAAAAATATGATTCAGCTGATCACAAGGAAAAAGCAAGAATGACAGCAAGCAACAGAGTTTTGAAAACTTTATTTAATGCACATGTATCAAATGTGCTGTTTGCACACTGGCATTTAATTAAACCACATCCACAGTAACATCCTCAGTTGCATCTGGATATCTTGATGTGAAGGCGAAGAAAGTGATCTTTGGTTTCCATGTGCCCTTTGGCTCTGATGGGTGAATCCCCATCAGTCTGACAGAGACAAAAAGAAAAAGAACAAAAAGGAACAGACCTTTAGTAACTCACTGAACAAGTCTGCCCTGATTCATCACAGACATAGGAAAACTTGTTAAATGCAATTAATATAATGCAACTTATCATATAACTACCCAGTCAACAGTTTGAACACACAGTGATCTCTCGCTGTGGTCACAATGTGAGGTCACAGTACAAAGTTATAGCGGCAAGTTTCCCAGCAAGCACGACGTCATTAAGATGTCAAATTTTGGTTAAAAGCAAATCAGGTGAAAATCAAATCAAGATACACTTTTAGATCACTGTGAGACAAAGAACCCATACATTACCATGCAAATTTGTGTACCTTGAAATATGTATTACAGACTATGATTGTTAAAATTTAAATTCATAGGGGTTTTTTTTTTGGGGCAAAGGGGCAGTAGTCTTATAAGGATCTTAATGTTTTTTACATTCAAGGATTAAAATGTCTTTTGTATATGCTTTCACTATTTCTTATCCCCCCTTTCTAGCCTCAACTTGTCAATGTTTGAAACAGTTTTGCCTGCTCTGGATGAATTGCTTCATTTTATTCCTCATATGTTAGAATTTCAGAATGTTAAACTGCATATGCAATCATCCGTTGTATAAATGTGAATGTTTTTAGGATGATAATATTAATAAGAACTTTGCTCAGGGTGCTTTAGTTCAAGTGTGTAAATTGCTTCTCTGTACCTGAGAAAGTTAATTTCATTTTCTCCATTTATTTCCCCCCGGATCTTCTCCAGGAGTTGCACACTGGCATCAATAGCAATTTTTGCTGCATCGTTATGTTTATCACCGTGGCTGGAATCACTGTAATCTTTATTGATACCGTCCCAGCTTCTTCTGCTGCCAGTTGTGAAATCTATGGTACCTCCATGGCTGCATTTACCTGTCAAGAAATAATAAAAATAACAATAATACGTATGATTATTGGATTGCATGTTGCTCACAAATGTTCCAGCTTTTCTATTTGATGATTTTCTATCTATGGATGAAAAAAGTTACCTGTTGGTTTACTAATTCCGAAGTATCCTGATGTCAGAACCTTTTCATTTAAAATTTTAGCCAGAATTTTGGCCCCACAATTGTCATTTAAACAGTTTGTCTCACATGTTGCTTGGCTACCTTCTGGAGGAAATATGCAAGGTATTATTATTATTTATTAATATTTTACATAAGTACACACACACACACACTGCCCCTGCCCCTAAACCTACCCATCACAGGAGACATGCTGCATTTTTACATTTTCAAAAACATCACCTAGTGTGATTTATAAGATGTTTTCCTAATGGGGACCAAAAATGTCCCCACAAGGACAAGGATTTCGGATATTGCCATCTTTGTGGGGACATTTTGTCCCCATACCGTAGGGATTGCCAGTCCACACACACACACACACACACACACACACACACACACACACACACACACACACACACACACACACACACACCTGCAGGGTTGGGTATCTTTTCCTCTGGATTGATCAGGGCAGTACAGGGTTCGGTGTTTCCCAGCTCAATCCAGTTACTATGGCTGTAGAAATCCTTTCATTTACCAGATGAAACAGGGATGATTTAGCAGATATTCATATGATAAACAGCAGTTTTCACATGTGGTTTAGCATATTTACAGAAATGTATATCTTGAATTCTTCATAGCCCTAAGTGAACATGTTTTAAACAAGCCTCCAGTAAGACACAAAAGAGGTGTTGAAGCCATTTTCTATGGACTTAATAATATTTTGAGTTTATTTTGTAAAATCTGAGAAATACCTGTGTTGCAAATGAAACGTAGAAATTGATATGTAAACAGTTAACCAGTGATCTAGTATAATGTGATTTGATTGGCTGTTAGATTTAGTATGGAAGAAATAGAACTCAGCAAACAGTCAGAAGCCACTGGACTTTGGAGCAACACAGTCTTTTGACCTACACAGAACCACACAGTTAATTTGTAAGAAAAGTAAAGATCCTAAGTTTTTATTTTAATTATTTATCTTTTATGTTTTGAGATTCATAATTAAACTGTAAAACGAAGAACTTTGGATTCAAGACTTTTATTCGCTGACGTTTTGTGTTGAGTACAAAAGAACTTTGAAGTCCTAAGCTAGTGAGTCAGCTTGTTGCACTCACATCTAAGTCAAAAGACTGCTCGACATAGTCAAAATATCGAGTAAATTCCGAAGAGTGCTCGACGAAGCCGAAAAACGAGCTGCGTGAGAAGATCGCAAAAGAAAAAAGACACTCGTGATTACGGCGAGCTAATCGACTGGGCGGATCTGAGGAAAACCTGCTAGCGGCTGCTAACAAAGACAATAGACCAATACGGAAAACTACGTCGCGTCAAAAGAAAACAGAAAGAAAGCCAGAGGTAGCCTACCAAGAGAGTGAGTCGTCGGCTGAATGAAACTTTCCCTGGAACAGTTCTGATATTTTCTTCATGACTATTAGCCATCGTCTAAAAGTGACAATTTTAAAGTGACATGACATGGCAGATGAAAGCGCAGTTGCGGGTGTTGACCAAAAGAGGGCGCCAAAGCCCACAGAAAAGGCTGTAGAGGAGAAAATACACAGGCTGAAAGGAGAACGCAAGGGAAAGTTGGCACAAATAACCAAACAGAAGAATGATTTAGCCAAGTTGAAGGAAAATGAACACAATGTTAATTTCATTAAAGATGAAGAATTGCTACGGTTTGAAAGATGCTTAAGACAATATGAACGGATTAATGAAGAGTTGTGTGAGTTAATAGATGAAGATGATAAGAAAGCGGATCAAGATGCTTATGAGAACAGATATTCGGAATTTCAGCGGTTTATAGAAGACACAAACAAATGGATTGCAGATGTCTTAAAGGATGAGGAAGATGATATTAGGCCACATGATAGTGTATCCAAAGCGAACTCCGTGGTAAGCCACATTTCCAGTACTACTTCTGCAAGGCTGAGAATTAAAGCTGAACGTGAAGCACTGTTGGCAAGAGCTGCAGCAATGAAAAGAGAGAAGCAATAGAACAGGAAGAAATTCGCTTGAGAATCAGAAAAGAACAATTGAGCTTGAAACTGAGCTTGCTGCTTCAGACGCCAAACTAAAGGTGTCTGAAGAATTTGAAGATGCTCATGAATCTAAATATGATTTATTAGAGCTACCTTCAGGACCCAGATTTGAACCCATGATGTGTAGAGAAGAAAAACACAATGTAGACGAATATGTGCGTCGTGGAGCTGGTAAAACATCCCTTACATTCAATCCTAAGCCAGCCACTCAAGTTGGTGCTTCAGATAGAAGAAAGTCATCGCCAAGGTTTGATGCGGTCAGCAGCACGCCACATCTTAATCACCATGATCACACTGATTTTTCTACAGATAGCCTGCACGAAGTGTTACAGCGCCAAAACGAAGTCACCGAGATGCTCATTAAACAACAGAGTTTGTCTCAACTCCTCAAAGAGACATATCCATGTTTTCAGGAGATCCTCTGACTTACAGATCTTTCATAAGGGCATTCGAGCATGCTATCGACAGTAAAACAGACAGTCATCAAGACCGGCTGTATTACTCTCGAACAGTTCACGAGTGGAGAGCCACTTGATCTCATTCGAGCTGTGAGCATATGAAACCCGAAAGAGCTTATAAAGAAGCCAGAGAACTGCTTGATCGTCACTATGGAGATGAAATGACCATCGCTACAGCTTATATCAAGAAGGCTATGGAATGGCCTCAGATAAGGCCAGAAGACAGAAAAGGATTGAATGCTTTTGCTTTGTTCTTGGTTGGATGTTGTAACACAGTGAATGATGTGGACTACATGGACGAAATGAACAATCCTACCAATATGAAGTCCATTTTATCCAAACTTCCATTCAAACTGAAAGAAAGATGGAGAAGTTATGCTTATGACATTCAAGAACGAACAAGAAAAAGAGCCAGATTTCCTGATTTAGTGGAATATGTGTACCAAGCAAAGGTTGCCAATGACCCGCTGTTTGGAGATATCCTGACTCCACTTCAAGTAATCAGAACAGCTCAAAAAGCAACCAAGCATTAGAAAAGTGAGTCTAAAAGAAGCAGCTTTGCTGTGAATGTGTCTGCTACTGAAAATAATGTCAGTAAAAGCCAACCTGAGAAGAGAACTTTGCAGCCAAGTCAGCAAGTGTTTTTCAAAGTCCCTGTCTTTACTGCCAGAAGAACCATGCACTGAATGCGTGCAACAAGATTCGAGAACAGCCTCTGAAAGAAAGAATTCAGTTCTTGAAAACGAACGGCCTTTGTTTTGGGTGTCTGACGGCAGGTCATATGTCCAAGGACTGTAAAAAAAGGGCCTCTTGCCCAGATTGTTCATTCAAGCACCCAGCTATCTTGCACGTTGTTAAGGAAGATGCTTCATCAAAGAACAACAATGCAGACGACAGGTCACAAGTCACAAGTGAAGTCACAAGTGCTCTCGTGTCTGCAGGGTGCAGAAAAGGTGACCATACTGGGGCCGGAAACAGTGAGTGTATTCTTCCCATCGCACCTGTGCAGATAAAACACAAGAAAGACACAAAGATAATCAAGACCTATGCTTTCCTCGATCAAGGAAGTACAGCGACTTTCTGCACTGAAGAATTGGCAAAGAAGTTGAATATGCGAGGCAGAAAGACAGAGTTCCTGCTTCGTACTATAGCGCAAGAACAGAAAGTGAATAGCTATGAACTTACCGATCTGGAGGTGTGTGGCTTAGAGGAGCAAGATTACATTCAGCTTCCCAATGTGTATACTCAGCCAGATATACCTGCAAAAAAGGCCAACATCCCACAGAAGAAAGATTTGGAGAAGTGGTCTTACCTGAGTCGAGTCCATCTCCCAAAACTTGAAGCAGAAGTCGGTCTGCTCATCGGTGTCAACGCTGCATAAAGCCATGGAGCCATGGGAGATCATTAACAGCCAGAACGACGGACCATACGCTGTGAAGACAGCTCTTGGCTGGTCGTCAATGGGCCAATCAGCAGATGCCAAGAGAAGGAATCAGATGATGGCAAAAGACAAAGTTTCCTTGTCAACCGTATTTCTGTGATAAGCGTTGAAGACATGCTGATAAAGCACTACAATGCAGATTTTCCAGAAAGAAGATGTGACGACAGAAGAGAACAGTCGCAACATGACAAACAGTTTATGCATACAGTGACAACATCAGCCCAGCTCGTGGATGGTCACTTCTGCATCAAGTTGCCTTTGAAGGATGACAAGGTGAAGATGCCATGCAACCGTGGTATTGCTGAACAGAGGCTTAACTCTTTGAAGAGGAAGTTCAGTAAGAATACTGACTTTTTTCAAGAGTACAAGGCTTTTATGGACAACATACTGGAAAAGGCTATGCAGTAAGGATTCCAGAAGAACAGTTGATTCGCAGTGATGGAAGAGTATGGTTCATTCCACACCATGGGGTTTACCATCCAAAAAAGAGGAAACTCAGAGTCGTTTTTGACTGTGCGGCAACTTACCAAGGTGTGTCGCTAAATGACCAGTTGTTGCAAGGGCCTGACTTAACTAACACCCTCGTCGGAGTATTGTTGAGATTCAGACAGGAGCCTGTCGCCATGATGGCAGATATAGAGTCCATGTTTTACCAGGTGTGGATTCCAGACATGGACACGGATATGCTACGTTTTCTCTGGTGGCCAGATGGTAATCTGAAGGTGGAAGCAAAAGAGTACAGAATGTGTGTGCATTTGTTCGGTGCTACATCATCTCCTAGTTGTGCGTCATATGCATTAAGAAGAACAGCGGAAGATGCAGCATCAAAGAGTACCCAGAAGCCACACAGACAGTCCTCAATAACTTCTATGTGGACGACTGTTTGAAGTCAGTAGCCACAGAAGACAAAGCCGTTGCTCTTGTGAGGAGCTGATGACATTGTGTGCCAGTGGTGGTTTCCATTTGACCAAGTGGGTCAGCAACAGCAGAGCACTGCTGGGCTCCATTCCTGACTATGAACGAGCGGCTGAGGTCAAAGATCTTGATTTGGAGCATGATGAGTTACCAGTGGAACGGGCATTAGGCATGCAGTGGTGCACAAGTACTGACAGCTTCAGGTTCAAAATACATCTGCCGGACAAGCCATGCACAAGACGGGGCATTTTATCTGTAGTCAGTTCGGTATATGACCCAATGGGTTTTTTGGCACCACTCCTACTACCCATCAAGCTCATTTTGAGAGATCTCTGCCAAGAGAAGAAAGGTTGGGATGAAGAGATCCACGATAAGGCAAGCAGGACATGGATGAAGTGGCTGACAGACTTAGACAAGCTTTCAGAACTCCATCTGAACAGATGTTTCAAACCCCTTGCATTTGGGCCCACGAACGCTGCTCAAATCCACAATTTCTCAGACTAGTCAAGACGGATATGGTGTTGTGTCTTATCTCTTGCTGACTAATGACCGGGGTGAGAAACATGTATCATTCTTGATGGGAAAGTCCAGAGTCGCTCCACTCAAACAGATCACGATCCCGAGAATGGAGTTGACAGCAGCAATGGTTGCAGTCAAGATCGATCGGATGTTGAAAGAAGAACTTGAAGTTCCCTGATGGAGTCGGTCTTCTGGACGGATAGTACAACAGTACTAAAGTACATTGAAAATGATGCCCTTCGTTTCAAGACATTTGTAGCCAACCGTGTCTCTTTCATTAGAGAAGCGACTACATCTTCCCAGTGGAAGTATGTCAACACCTCACAAAACCCAGCAGATCAGGCTTCAAGAGGTTTGAAGATCCAGAGCTTCATGGAAAGTAATAGCTGGTTTCAGGGACCTAGTTTCCTGCAAAAGAAGTTGAATGGCCAGAACAACCTGAACAGTGTCCTTACCTGACTGAAGATGATGTTGAGGTGAAGACATCCGCTGCAGTGTCATGCACAAATTCAAATGAGTACACAGATCCACTGAATCAACTCATTGAATATTACTCCAGTTGGCATAAGTTGAAAAAGGCGGCAGCCTGGATTTTGCACTTGAGAAGGACGTTGCAGCACCTGGAGTGAGAAGAGAAAAGAGCTTGAACTGAACATACAGCAGAATGAGAATGATCCAGAGAAATGCAGATTTATAGTTGAACAGCAAATGGTGATGTTCAAGAAGAATCTGGAAAAAAGAATGCTTACCGTGGAAGATTTGTCCAGAGCTGAAATTGAACTGGTTAAGTACAGTCAGAGACAAGCTTTCACGGAGGAGATACAAGCCTTGCAGCCGGCAGGCTCCAGAGTGAAAAGAACAGTTCTATCTTTAAACTTGATCCATACTTGCAAGATAATGTATTGAGAGTAGGAGGACGTTTGAACAGATCGGCGATGCCTGAGGAGGCCAAGCATCCTGCCATTCTGCATAAACAGCATAGAATAGCTCACCTCATTCTCCACCACATCCATCAAGAGTGTGGACATGGAGGTAGGAACCACGCCTTAGCAATATTGCGACAACGGTATTGGATACCAAGAGCCAATGCAGCAGCAAGAAAAGTGATTTCAGAGTGCAACCTCTGCAGAAGACTGCATGCAAAGGCAGGAGAGCAGAAAATGGCAGATCTGCCACAAGACCGTCTGCTCCCTGACAAACCACCCTTCACCAACACGGGTGTAGATTATTTTGGACCTTTCGAGGTCAGAAGAGGACGTGCAAAGGTTAAGCGCTATGGAGTGCTCTTCACATGTTTAACTGTCAGGGCAGTGCATATAGAAGTAGCCCATTCTCTTGACACTGATTCATGTATTAATGCCATGCGACGCTTTTCAAGCAAGAAGAGGTCAAGTGTCAATTATTCGTTCCGACAATGGCACTAACTTTGTCGGCGCTGAACGAGCTGCGTGAGGCATTGGCAGAGCTGGATCAATCTCGTATCAATGAAGTCATGATGAGAAAGGTGTGCAATGGATTTTAACCCGCCTGCTGCGCCTCACCACGGCGGAATCTGGGAGCGCCAAATCCGTACAGTGAGGAAAGTGCTGAGCTCTGTTGTGAAGCAACAGCTCCTAGAAGATGAAGGACTACACACTCTCTTATGCGAAGTTGAGAGCATCATCAATGGGAGACCTTTAACTACCAACCCAGATCATCCCAATGACCTCGAGCCGCTGACGCCGAATCATCTGCTCGCATTGAAAACACAGCCTAGTTTTCCACCTGGTGTGTTCGCTAAGGATGATGTTTACGCCCGCCGGCGCTGGAGACAAATACAGTATATGGCGGATCTCTTCTGGCGAAGGTGGACTCACGAATACCTACCGCTTCTGCAAGAACGGCAAAAATGGCTCGGCTTAAAGAGAAGTTTCAAGGTTGGAGATGTTGTCCTCGCCGCAGATCTCGTTCCTGCCAAGAAATTCCTGGATGTTAGGCAGAATCATGAGGGTGATGCCCGACTCCAAAGGCATTGTCCAAGTGCTGAAGTTCAGACGAAGACCAGCATCATTCAAAGACCCATAACTAAACTTTGTTTGTTGCAGGGAGAAGACTGAAGATAGAAGAGAAAGACTTGAATAGAATAGAAATTACCAGTTTTAATAGTCTGTGAGAAGTATTTAGTCGTTAATACTTACCAGTTAATGTTTACCTTTAAATACTTTCCTGGGAAGAGAAGAAGATTCTTGCTAAAAGGAATTGAGATAGTGTTAAATGTAAGAGTGTAAATGACTTCAGTTTAAATTTTAGTTGATAATTGATATGTTAAGGCCTAGTCAATTAGGGACCGGATATGTTGAAGCCATTTTCTATGGACTTAATAATATTTTGAGTTTATTTTGTAAAATCTGAGAAATACCTGTGTTGCAAATGAAACGTAGAAATTGATATGTAAACAGTTAACCAGTGATCTAGTATAATGTGATTTGATTGGCTGTTAGATTTAGTATGGAAGAAATAGAACTCAGCGAAACAGTCAGAAGCCACTGGACTTTGGAGCAACACAGTCTTTTGACCTACACAGAACCACACAGTTAATTTGTAAGAAAAGTAAAGATCCTAAGTTTTTATTTTAATTATTTATCTTTTATGTTTTGAGATTCATAATTAAACTGTAAAACGAAGAACTTTGGATTCAAGACTTTTATTCGCTGACGTTTTGTGTTGAGTACAAAAGAACTTTGAAGTCCTAAGCTAGTGAGTCAGATTGTTGCACTCACAAGAGGACTCTTGTTTTTTCGGAAACATCACAAAAAGTAATTAAGCCTAAATGTAAGATTTATGCATTTGATCTATTTGGATTACACCGTTTCAACATAAACTAATGAACTTAAAGTGATGCAAATTTGTCAGTCATACATCAATGAAACAGGTCAGTTTCCTGCACTCAAAAAAAAAATCATTTATCATTAACTAAATTTACATCTATTTGGTTTTATTTAAATGATTATATTTTTCTAAATGCATTTAGTGAAACTGCTTGGAATCAGCATCTGTTTATTCAGTTAAAAAGTATGAACATGGTTAAAATATGACTATAGATTAAAACAAATTGGATTTATGAATATAAATATGAAAAACAGTGATATCATCGTTAAGCTCAGTTCAGTTCTCATTCAGCAGCGTCACGTTGTTAAATATTAAGTTAAAATCTGATTGTATTGATCCATTCCATTTATTAGCAGTATTACTACAGAAAATGTCTCTGACCTGTTGAATTGATGTATGACTGATTGTTTAATGATCAAAATGTGCAATCCAAAGTGTATATGTAATTCAAATATATAAATCTTAAATTTAGGCCTAAATTGAACATCAACAACAACTGCACACGCAGCCTTCTCCTTAACTCACCTGTAAAGTGTGCAGGATTTCTCCAAGTTTTTTTCTTGCATCATCAAATTTCGTCTCTTTAACGAAAGCTACGATTTCGTCTATTCCTGTGGTTATAAGTTTTTTCCCCGCTGTAAATTCTTCATTGTCAAAATGGTGTTTCGCACTTAGTGGATGATCCAGGTCTATCATCACATTGTGGTTGTGTTTGCTGTCACAAAGTTTTGGGTGTCTGTAATGTTTATTTCCACTAGATGGCGCTTGTGTACCTAAACACTCATTTATTTCAGTAACTTTTAATCAGTTTAATCTGTATATTTTTATATTTCAACTATTTTATAATGCTTATTGTGATTTATATACTCAACTGTTGTATATTTGAGCAATAATTATTCTTTCTAAGAGTTTTTTGGGTATATTTTATTTTGCTCCCATCGTGTCTTTGTATGTCACTTCCTGTTTGAGTCAGAACTGCGGTCGGAGTTTTACAGAGCAATTCTGCTGATCATATAAAACGATGTAATCATCGTAAGGTTTAAAGTATTTCTCTTTATGATCATAAGTTGTGCAGTCAAGAAGCTTCAAGATGTAACCCCTCTCTTAGCTCACAAGCAGGCAAAGTGGTATGTATTTTCTGTTTATGTATGAGTTTAAAGTCATGTAGGTTTTCCATGTAACTGACTGTATGACATGTTTTTGTTGTATATTCATCTTTTTTGCTCAGTTCTACGGTGTTGATGTTGATGTCTGAGTCCAGAGAGCATTAAACATCAGTTAAAAGAACCTAAGCCTTCGTGTTGTGACTAAGAGCGGTACAGTAGAACACTTCTGCGTCGGTGAAGGCCAACAGCATCTGATAGTAAAGCTGCGCGAGGAAGACGGCAATCAAGAGGCACCACGTGTTGAATGAGGGAAGTACAACATGAAAATATCGCAATTGATTGACTGAAGCAGCCAGTGGGCAAGTAAAGGCTGAACAAGCAAGCACTTTTGAAGTTAGTGACTTGGAAGCAGCACAAGGTCTTGTGAACTGTCGCTGAAGTTTCAATTGCTCTGGTATTTCCATCATCCTCATTCTAAGATAAAGTTGGACATTTTTCTATTATCGTTTGGCTTATTAAGAAACTAAAGAGACTAAACCGATGGGCAATTGTGCTACTATTGAATAAGACTGAAATTAGAATTTTCTGTTATATTCAAGTGTTTTGCATACTTTATAATTTAAGCGTGTTGATATTCACATTTTACAAGTTACAAGTTCATACTTTTGTTACTTGACAGTTCTGCAATTTTTTATCATTTACATGATTGGATCACATAAGTCTAGCTGAGATAATAGCTTTACACTAAACTTTAGATTTATTTTGAGCTCTTTGAATATTCACATTACAGTGCAACACAGGTCTAGTATGTCATACACAAGTGAAAAAACATTGCTGCCTACCAAAGATGTCAGCTCTACATACCCTACTGCACAAGACGAGACGATGCAGAGCATGTTATCCCACCACAGCAGGATGATATAACTGAACAAGTTGAAGTGGCTGCACAAGTGCAACAACCTCAGGTTGGCGCAGATAATTCACAGCTCCCAGATATTAGAAGAAGTCAGCGAGCACGCACACTTACCGAGAAGGGTAAAACACTGCAAGACGCTAGACTAAATGATCTGAAAAGAAGCTTTGATCAGAAGTATAGAAGGTGGAAATATCACATCAATGGTTTGAAAAGAGCCATTAAGAACAATGATGATGCAGAATTGATTTGTGAAGTTGTGAGCACCATTAATGCCATTCAGTCTGAGGTCGACCATATTTATGGCGATATAAGAAGCATCACGAGCCCGAACCTGAAATGAAGGAAAATGACACTTGTCTTGCCATTACTAGCACTGCAAATGAGAAGTCTCAGAGCTTTCTCAATGGTAATCCAAAGGAGATTCCTGGCCTGATTCAGATTCAGTGTTTGAAGCCACGGTGTCCAGCATCATCTCAGCAACCTCCAGTAAGTCAAGGTCTGTTTCAAGATGTCCAGTCAATCTTATAGTGATTCTCTGCAGAAAAGACAAGAAGCAGCAGCTGAAGTAGCGGCTACACAAGAAGTGATTAAAATAATGAAGACACAACATCAACATGAAGAGGAAATTAGGAAACTGGAGGCAGAGGATGAAAGGTTAACAGCAGAAAGAGAAGCTCAAGAAAGAGAAACCGAAGCGGAGAATGCAAGGAAAAGGGCTCAATTTATTTCGAAAGCACTGTTAGGAAAATAAAGCTGGAAGAAAGGAAAAGGAAGTGGAACGGTTGGAGGAACTAAAGACATAACGCAGCACAAGCAAGGCTGCAGGTTTATGCTGAAAGCATCAAAGGTGATGAGGAGAACGACGCTCTGCTCCTCTTCTTCAACAAAGACAAGAAGATTATGTTTTTCAACCAAGCATTCCTTTTTCTCTCTCAAAGCCGCTCATGCTCGCAAGACACTGCTTCTTTCAACCAACCCTCTTGTTCCTCTCAAAGGTTACCAATTCCCAAGCTCATATCTCTCAGTCACCTTCATTGCCTGCTCCCAACGAAGCTTCTAATGACCTTGTGAAGGCACTCGCTGAAGCGATTACAGCCAACAGGATCCCAATTCCAGAACCTGTTGTTTTCTCTGGAGATCCCCTAAAGTATAATGACTGGAAGCTGTCCTTCCAGACATTAATTGACCGCAAGAACTTGCCACCTCAAGAGAAGCTCTACTTTCACGCAAGTATGTAGTTGGTCCAGCCAAGAGAGCTATTGACGGACATTTTGTGGCTGGAACAGAAATAGCTTACACGGCAGCCTGAACATCCTTGACGACCGGTTCGCAATCCGCTCAGTAGTTGGCAAATCTTATCGTGACAAAATACAGTCTTGGCACAAGATTGCTACCAAAGACAGCAAAGATCTCCAGGAATTTGTCGATTTCCTAAGCAGTGTTGAGTCAGCCATGCCTTATGTTCAAGGTTTACAAGCTTTGAATGACTGTGTTGAAAATCAGAGAATATCAGCCAAATTGCCAGACTGGTTGAGTTCACGTTGGAATAGAGCAGTCACCAAGTTTCAAGACGAATACAAAGCGTTCCCGGATTTCAAGTACTTTGTTGAATTTCTCAACAAGGAAGCTCGAATTGCATGCAATCCTATCACGCCACTGCAAGCAATAAAGCCAGCAGAGCAAGAAAGGTACAAGCAAACAGATCAAGATCATAAGTTCCAGCGAATCGCAACTCAACTGCCAAGACATTCACCACTAGTTCCAACGAGGAAAGGACTAGCTTTATGTGTGTCTTTTGTAAGAGATATGGCCATACTCTTCATAAGTGTCGTAAGATTATGGAAAGACCGATTGAAGAAAGATTGAAGTTTGTACAGTCTGAGAAGTTGTGCTTTGGCTGTCTTAAGACTGGTCATAACTCCAGAAGCTGCACCTCTAGGAGCGTGTGTGAAAATGTGAGAAGTGTCACCCAACAAGCCTACATCAGGACCGTAAATAAATTCCCAGTACAAAGATCTAAAACCAGTCAAGATCAGTTCAAGGTCAATCACGGATCTGCAGATAGAACAGCCGAATCACATAAGGTACAAGAGTCTAAGCCTGTGACTTCAAACAGAGTAGTTCAAGAAAGGAACGGCACTCATACCTCATCGATCATCCCAGTTTATGTCTCAACAACAGCTGAACCAAGGAAGGAGATTTTAGTGTATGCCTTGCTTGATACTCAGAGCGACACTACTTTCATTCTAAAGGACACAGCTGAGACGCTTGATATCAGGAAAGAGCCTGTCAAACTCAAGATTTCTACAATAACATCCAAAACGAAGGTTGTGTTCAGTCACAAATTGAATGGACTACAAGTAAGAGGCTTCCAGTCTGAAGTGAAAATAAAACTTCCAACAACTTACACTAGAGACTATATACCTGCAAATAGATCTCATATACCCACATGTGAAACCGCAAGGAACTGGCTCTCATCTAGAACATCTGGCAGATGTAATGGCTCCTGCACTTGACTGTGAAGTAGGTTTGTTAATAGGATACAACTGTCCTCAAGCCTTACTTCCCAGAGATGTTATCAGTGGCAATGAGAATCAGCCATTTGCACAAAGATCTGTGTTGGGTTGGAGTATCGTTGGATACAACCATGATGACAGTTATCAAGATGAAATCGGTGTGAGTCACAGGATTATTATGAAGCAAGTTCTTCCAGCTGGTGATTCATCTCACAAACTCAAGTCTGAAGTCTGTTTTGTACATAGGAACAAGGTAAAAGAGATGATCACTCCAGCAGAGATAATGAAGGTTTTTGAGTCGGACTTTGTTGAAAGGGATAAAGAGGAAATCTCCATGTCACAAGAAGACTTAAGGTTTTGGCTAAATTGAATGAAGGCATTAAGCAAACGCAAGATGGACACTATGAGATGCCATTGCCTTTTAAGGGTGAGAGGCCAGATTTGCCAAATAACAAAGCATGTGCCGAGCATCGACTCAGATCCCTAGAGAAGCGTTTAAGGAGAGATGAGCAGTACCAAAAGGATTACCTGGCTTTCATGAAGGACATAATGGCGAGAGGCGATGCTGAAAAGGTCCCAGAGATGGAGTTAAGTAATCAACCAGCATGGTATATACCTCACCATGGAGTATATAACCCGCAGAAGCCAGGCAAGATTCGTGATCGCCTTTGATTGCTCTGCAAGATTTCAGAATACTTCTCTGAATGAACATTTACTGACTGGGCCTGACCTCACAAATGCCCTTGTTGGAGTCTTGTGTCGTTTCCGAAAGGGCAAGTGGCCATCATGTGTGATGTGGAGCGATGTTCCACCAGTTTCATGTTGCTCCAAAGGATCGACTACCTCAGGTTCCTATGGTGGGAAGATGGAAACATGAAAGTCCCACCATCAGTTTTTCGAATGAAGGTCCACTTGTTCGAGCGGCCTCTCGCCTGGATGTGCAAACTGCCTCAAATACCTTGCCGCATAAGGTGAAGGCAAGTTTAATCAAGCCACAGTGAAGTTCATACAACGTAATTTTTATGTTGACGATGGCTTAGCAAGTGTAGACACTGAAGCAGAGGCAATCCAGCTTGTAAAGGAAGCCAGGGTCTCTGCACCGGAAGCTTCAGCACAAATTCATCACCAACAGCAAGACTGTGATTGCCACAATTCCAAGGGAGGAATGTATTGAAGGGGCTACTGACCTTGACTTGTCTCTAGGAGAGCCTAAAGTAGAGAGGGTGCTCGAATCCAATGGTGCGTAGCTTCAGACGAGTTCCATTTCAGAGCGCTAGTAAAGGAAAATCCTTTTACTAGAAGAGGAGTGTTGTCTACAGTTGCCTCTATTTTTGATCCTCTTGGATTCGCTGCCTCCTTCATTTTAGTTGGGAAAAGTACCCTACAAAAGATGTGTCAAGATAAGATGGGCTGGGACGAACCACTTCCTGATGACCTCAAGCCGCATTGGGAAGCTTGGCTGCAAGATCTCCATAACCTGTCTTTGATAAAGATACCACGTTGTTATGTGCCATCAACGTTCAAGGATGTTCAGCAGTATGAGCTACACCATTTCTCAGACGCCAGTGTGTCAGGCTATGGAGTATGTTCATACCTCAGAGCTGTAACCATGTCTGGAGAGGTCTACTGCACTCTCGTTATGGGTAAAGCTAGGGTTGCTCCATCAAAGGTGGTAACAATTCCCAGACTAGAGCTCTCAGCTGCAGTGGTTGCCACAAGAATTGGTGATTTGCTAAAAAGAGAACTAGAATTGGATGACATCCGTGAATACTACTGGACAGACTCCAAGGTTGTCCTTGGTTATATTAACAACGATGCACGACGCTTTCCATGTATTTGTAGCCAATCGAGTTCAGCAAATCAGAACAAGCACTAAGACTAGTCAATGGCGATATGTGGCTTCAGAACAAAATCCAGCTGACCATGCTTCTCGTGGGCTCACTGTAAAGGAGCTCATGGGATCGAACTGGTTTACTGGTCCAAGTTTCCTATGGCAAATAGAACTCCCTAAGGAAGACATTAATGTGGGAGAGATTAATGATGGAGATCCAGAGCTCAAAAGGGCACAAGTTCTCACGACCAAGGCAAGAGAAGAGTGGTGTCTGTCAGATCGACTGCAAAGGTTTTCAGATTGGAAGAGGGCAGTGAAAGCCATAGCGAGACTCAAACGTTGTGCAAGGAGTGCGAAAGGTTTGGTAGAAAGATCCAACAATTTCACAATACTCGAAGAAAGAAAGGATGCTGAACAATTCATTATTCAGATCGCATAAGAAGAAGTGTTCAGTGACGAAATCAAGCATCTAAGACAAGGTAAGGAAGTTAATTCATGTCAGTTCAACAAGCTGTACAAGTTAAGTCCGTTTATCGACGACCATGATGTCTTACGGGTGGGAGGACGATTGACACAGGCAGAACTTCACCCTTATGTAAAGCATCCAGCCATTCTTCCTAAAGGGCATCATATATCTCGCTTTACTCATAAAGCACTTCCATGAAAAGGTGCAACATCAAGGTCGTGGCATGACCATCAATGAAATCCGCTCCAATGGTATTTGGATTCTGGGATGCAGTAGTGAAGTTTCATCTCTCATCTACAAATGCGTTAAGTGTAGGAAGCTGAGGAAATGCAATCAGGAGCAAAGGATGGCTGACCTGCCACTAGAAAGGATGGAAGCTACTCCGCTGCTCACTTATAGTGGCATGGACTGCTTCGGTCCATTCTATGTTAAAGAAGGAAGGAAAGAGTTGAAGAGATACGGACTACTTTTCACCTGCATGTGTTCGCGAGCTGTTCATCTTGAGGTGCTGGATGATCTTAGCACTGATGCCTTTCTTAATGCACTGCGTTGTCTTATTGCTATACGTGGCAAATGTAAGTCAACTGCATAGTGATCAAGGTACCAACTTCATGGGGCAAAGGAGAGTTCCTGAAGTTGATGAAGGGAATGGATCAAGAACATGTGAAAGAGTTAGGCTGTACCTTTGTCATGAACTCCACCTGCTTCCAGTCACATGGGTGGTGTCTGGGAGAGACAGATTCGACTGTAAGGAGTGTACTAACGTCCATCCTAGACAAGTCTGCAGCAAGACTAGACAGTTCTTCTTTAAGAACATTCATGTATGAAGTAATGGCGATCGTGAATAGTCGACCATTGACCTCAGAACACATCAATGATCCTGTGGGACCAGAACCATTAACGCCGAATCATATACTAACAATGAAGTCCACCATCATTGCACCACCTCCTGGAGAGTTTATAAGGGAGGATCTTTATCTTCAGAAGAGATGGAAAAGAGTTCAGTTTCTGGCGAATGAGTTTTGGACTAGGTGGAGGAAGGAATATCTGTTGAGTTTGCAGCAGAGAAGTAAGTGGAATAAGATCAGGAGAAACACCAAGATAAATGATATTGTTTTGCTTCAAGATGACTTAGCTCCACGAAATCAGTGGAAGCTAGCTAAAGTGGTAGAAGTCTTCCTGGATCTGATGGAATGGTGAGAAGACTTAAACTTCTGGTTAGTGATGCAACACTAGATAGCAAGGGTGCACGCACAAACAAGTCAGTCTACTTAGAAAGACCCATTCACAAAACAGTGTTACTACTTGAAGCTGATTAAAGGGTTAGCTTTGATTAGTGTTTAACTGTGTATGTTAAACGTGTACAAATACTTCCCCTCTGAATGTTTATAAGTTCATGCTGAGTTACTGAACTTCTATTAAGAATCACATATTGTGTGATGGTGGGAGTGTGTTTGCTGTCACAAAGTTTTGGGTGTCTATAATGTTTATTTCCACTAGATGGCGCTTGTGTACCTAAACACTCATTTATTTCAGTAACTTTTAATCAGTTTAATCTGTATATTTTTATATTTCAACTATTTTATAATGCTTATTGTGATTTATATACTCAACTGTTGTATATTTGAGCAATAATTATTCTTTCTAAGAGTTTTTTGGGTATATTTTATTTTGCTCCCATCGTGTCTTTGTATGTCACTTCCTGTTTGAGTCAGAACTGCGGTCGGAGTTTTACAGAGCAATTCTGCTGATCATATAAAACGATGTAATCATCGTAAGGTTTAAAGTATTTCTCTTTATGATCATAAGTTGTGCAGTCAAGAAGCTTCAAGATGTAACCCCCTCTCTTAGCTCACAAGCAGGCAAAAGTGGTATGTATTTTCTGTTTATGTATGAGTTTAAAGTCATGTAGGTTTTCCATGTAACTGACTGTATGACATGTTTTTGTTGTATATTCATCTTTTTACTCAGTTCTACGGTGTTGATGTGGATGTCTGAGTCCAGAGAGCATTAAACATCAGTTAAAAGAACCTAAGCCTTCGTGTTGTGACTAAGAGCGGTACAGTGGTAAGAGATCATTTGTATGGCGTTTTCAAAATTCTTAGGTGTGGTATATCCGCAGACCTTTGCCAGTGCCTCTGAGGTCAGTTCTGCTGGCTGAGTTCAGACAAAACCCATAGCAAAAAAAAAAATTAATACTAATAATAATAATGAATGTTAACAGTTCAAAATGCACAAAACTATTGGAACACCTAACCTAGTGTTGTCAAAAGGTACCGAAGTCTGTATCAAATCGCTACTGAAATTTAAAAAATGTGACGCTTTGATCATTGAGCTGTTATTGTAAACTTATACACAGATACACACGGGAGCGTTTGAAAGCACAGGCAGGCATTGATAGTGGACCGGTCCGCTGATAGACGCCTGCATTCAAACGCTCCCGTGTGTATCTGTGTGTAAGCGCTCATGAAAAGCATCATTGATGTATATTTACAACATGTTTTTGAAGCGCTGGTCATCGTTGCCAATCACAGACATGTTTGAGGAGCGCGTGAGCGCAATGGCCAGTCGGAGGTGTTTTTGATTCTTGGAGTGATTTTGGAGTGTTTCTCTGGGAATTTTTTACCCATTCATCCAGCAGAGCATTTGTCATGCCAAGCACTGATGTTGGAAGGCCAATCTCCAATCCAGTTCACCCCAAAGGTGTTGGATAACTTCAAAATTTGCACTTTATACTCAATATTTAGCTGTTTCATTTTGAATCAGTACTATCTATCTATCAATACAGAAATGTATGAGACTACATAAATATTCAGAGTCCCAAAAGCATTTTAAAAATGACCACAGAGCCCAGTGTCCACTAGACTAATTCTACTGACAAACACATTTATTCATACCGTTTTGTTGCAGGCCTTTGCAGTAGCACGCAGAATGGCAGTTCTTGTGATCTCTTGATGATTTATAGATTTAGTTTTTCTCATAATATGAAAGGAGTGAACACCAATCAAAAGACCCAGCAGAAGAAATGCTCTCCTCATTCTCAGGTGATTATGAAGATGAAGAACAATGAATTCTGGAAAATACAGAACAGAAGCTGTGCCTGCTTCTCTTAATGGAAGTGAAAAATTGATTGGCCAACAAAACTGTATGTTAAAAGATTGAGAATTTATATATTTACCTGAGTTATTGGAAGTTGGGTTTCCCTCGATCACTCTAGTAAACTTAATCTAATGTGCTGTATAATATACGTTGTCATTTCAATTGAGCTGAAAAATTTGCTCACGGTCTAAAGATATGAGCATTTGCATAGATGTCACATCGTGAAGCTTTTGCCTAGTTGGATTCATATCTAGTTTTTGATATGTAACAGACTATCATAGCAAATGTGGTAATTTTCTCTCTTTGTGCTAATAATTATCCATATTTTACTTTCTTTTACACTTGATAATAAACTCAATATAATTTGTATTATTTATTAGATATTTCAGTTTTTCTTTTTTAATAATTCTGCTAAAAATGTCAACAATTCTGTGTTTTTCGGTCAATATGGGGTGCTGTGTGTACATTAATGAGAAAAAATGAACTTTTTTTAGCAAATGGCTGCAATATAACAAAGAGTGAAAAATGTAAGGGGGTCTGAATACTTTCCGTACCCACTGAATAAAAAGATGTTGAACACAGTGATACTGTGCCACTAAATATAGCAACATGTGTCAATTCTGTGCATTAAATGCCATGTCACTTAATGTTAGCGCTACTGGAGAACTGTCCAAATTATGTGCAGTGATCCAGGGTCCTTACCAGTTCCCAAATTTGTAATAAATACACAAAATACACAAAATGTGCTGCATTAAAGGGATAGTTCACCCAAAAATGAAAATGACCCCATGATGTACTCTCCCTCAAGTCATCCTAGGTGTATATGGCATTCTTCTTTCAGATGAACACAATTAGTCCTGGGTCTTCCAAGCTTTAAAATGGCAGTGAATAAAAGTCCATAAAAGTGCATCTATCCATCATATAACTTCTCCACACGGCTTCGGAGGGGTTAATAAAGGCCTTCTAAAGCGAAGCGATACGTTTGTGTGAGAAAAATATCTATATTTAAAAAACTTTATAAAGTAAAATAACTAGCTCCTGACAGACGGCCTTACGCATCAATTCACGGTGAAAGAGTAACTCCTGACCTGACGCATTATGTGTCTTCTTTTTCGTTCTTGCCACAGATGAATCATTAAGAAGGAATCACATGTCTCTAGATATTCTGCATTATGTATTAAAAGAAAATCCAGTAGCCTACACCCAGAAATGTCCTCACCATTTACTCATGTTTTTACTCTCACGCCGACCGAGATATATGACTTTTTTTCTTCACAGAAAAATAAATAATCTTTGCTAATGAAAAATCATTTGGATTCCTGAAAGTTGAAGCATCACACTGTACATACAGCAATAACTACAGTGATCCATTCCCACATGAAAAAATACTATAGTATATTATAGTAAAATTACAGTAAAATTACTCTAGTAAATACTATAGTGTTTTTTAACCATACTATAGTAAAGATACTACAGTAAATTGTAGTATATTATAGTATTTACTACACTTTGTTAATTTACTGTAGTATATTCAAAAACACTATAGTATTTACTAGAGTAATTTTACTATAATATACTATAGTATTTTTTCATGTGGGATGTGCTGCAGTTTGTACAAATAGAGACATTTTTGTGAATACAAATGTTTTATTTTGCATTAGTGTATCATAATTTGCGCATGCAACAAAGAAGATGTGCATTTGTGGATCATGTGACACCTGTGCATTTATTGACGTGTTTTCTGTATTGATCTCATTTGATTCATTTGGATTTTGAGACGTTCATTAAGCCATATTAAGCCTTGTCTTTTATAATAGGTTGATTAGGCACTATGGGAGAAAACGCTTAGTCTCCATATGGAAAAATACTATAGTATAGTAAAATTAGTAAATACTATAGTGTTTTTGAATCATTCTATAGTAAAGATACTACAGTAAATTAACAAAGTGTAGTAAATACTATAATATACTACAATTTACTGTAATATCTTTACCATAGTATGGTTCAAAAACACTATAGTAGGTTTTTACTAATTTATTGTTATTTTTTCTATAATATACTATAGTATTTTTCCATATGGAGACTAAGCCTTTGCTCCCATAGAGCCGACACGGAGACCAACAGACTAGACAGAGCAGGTTACTTATTATATAAAAAAAATCTCAGCTCTCAGATTCTGTCACTTTTATTACGAAATTCAAACAATAAATGCCGTTTTGGCGCTTGTAAATGTTACGTGACAGATCCCTATAGCTGCACGTGGACCGATCATCTCTACTAGCTAATAGTAAATAAACGCGAATGAACAATGTTGAAAGAAACAGTAGCCTACAACTTACCTACCCACATGAAGAAATACTATAGTATATTACAGTAAAATTACTCTAGTAAATACTATAGTGTTTTTGAACCATTCTATAGTAAATATACTACAATAAATTAACAGTGTAGTAAATACTATAATATACTACAATATACTACAATTTACTGTAGTATATTTACTATAGTACGGTTCAAAAACACTATAGTATTTACTAGAGTAATTTTACTGTACTATAGTATTTTTTCATGTGGGTACGATCCCAATGGATGAATCAATGTCTTCTGAAGTTAAACGATAAGTGTTTGTAAGAAAAATAACAATATTTTATTTAATTTTTTAACATGTGTGCTCTGGGTCAACACATGTTGTGTAGATTTTAACATATGTAGTGTGCGTGCTCAGGGACAGTATTTACATTTTCAGCATTAGTTAATCTTTGTTAACGTTAGTTAATATAAATCCAGCTGTTCATGGTTTGTTCATGTTAGTTCACAGCGCATTAACTAATGCTAACAAGATTAATCAAGTGTTAGTAAATGTTGGAATTAACATTAACAAAGATAAATAAATGCTTTATAAGTGCAGTTCATTATTAGTTCATGTTAACTAATGAACCTTATTGTAAAGTGTTACCATTTTATTTCTGTGCTGTTAGTTATAATGGTCTTGTGAAACTACATCATGATATCCATCTGTGCAGAATTAGTTCTTAAAAAAATTGATTAATAACATGTTTTCAGAAAATTTTGAGCTGCAGCTGAAACTCATCAAACACACACATCCAGAATCAGCTCATGAATCTCAACAATGGTGACAAACCAAGAGCTTCATGCCGCAATGCATGCTGGGAGTCATCATGGATGAGTTGTGTACTACTGAAGCATGAAACTCTTGGTTTGCCACAAGGGGGTAATCCAGCCCCTGGGAAGCGTACCTTCCATAGGGGTACTATTACTATTAGTCTGCGCAGTACGCTCAGCCATCAGGAAGTGATGCTTCTAACTGACTTCACTTTCCCCCGTCGAAGCCTATGGGGTCGCTGTGTCCATTTCTTTTACCGTCAATGGTTTGTCACCATTGTTGAGATTCATGAGCTGATTTTTGATGTGTGTGTTTGATACCATAGACCAGGGGTCTCAAAACTCGGTCCTAGAGGGACACTACCCTGCAGAGTTTAGCTCCAAACCTAATCAAACACACCTGTACCAGCTAATTAGCATCTTGCTAGAGCCTAGATTCTGTCGTTGGGCTGACGGGTCGAACTCACAAAGTGGTGACTAGCCCTGAAGTGATCTCCAGTTGGCGGGTGTCTTTTCAACAAAATATTGGAATTGCTACAGGTAAGAGGCTTGATCTTCTTCCCTTTCTTCAGCTGTTATGGTAAGTCAATTCATATTTGCCTTTTAGAAATGTTGAGGGTATATACTAAATACTGTATAAATCTGATGGGACTGGAGAATTAGACAACCGCATCCCTTTTCAAAGACATGAAAGCATCTGCTAAATCAGGGGTGGGGAACGTTGATCCAGAAGGGCCACTCTCTTGCAGAGTTTAGCTCAAACCCTGAAAAAAAAAACACTCACCTGCCTGTAACATCAGTAATCCTGAAGACCTTGATTAGCTTCAGGTGTGTTTGATTAGGGTTGGAGCTAAACTCTGCAAGAGAGTGGCCCTTTTGGATCAACGTTCCCCACCCCTGTGCTAAATGAATAAATGTAAATGTTTAACCGGGTTGAACCGTTGGAGCCCTACATATTACGGTTCAGAGCAATTTTACTCACTGACATTTTGCATAGTTCAGTTATCCTATACAGTTTTATTCCTATGGACATAAGAAAAGACCATAAAACACTGATAATGTGGCTCTCTGATATTCCATTCAAACTAAGATGTTAAGCAGCTTACACACACACACACACACACACACACACGCATACACACATACACACACACACGCACACACACACACACACACACACACACTTGTGCATTTGAAAGGTGATTTATTCACAATGGAGGAGCGAGTTGTGTGATCCTGCTCACAACGGATGCTCAATAACATGATTGTATGTTGCAATTAAATTGTCATATGCTTGGTATAATCAGAATAAATGCATATTTAATTTAATAATAGAAAAATAATATCCTAATCATTATTTATTTAAATGTGTTTAAATATAAGAAGATATATAGATGCACATTATAGTTAAAATGGTTTTCTGTCTTGTATTTTATCTCAAAATAAAGGATGTAATTTTATTCCACATGGAAATGAGCAGAAATAAGTGAATACAGCCTCTTATTTACATGAGGTAAACATAATGCTGTGGTTATTATAACACACACACACACACACACACACACACACATATATATATATATATATATATATATATATATATATATATATATATATATATATAGCCTAACTGCTGCTGTAATAACAGCCCATTTCAAATGTTTATGTGCTTTTCTTCTTTTTGTTTTTTTTGAGGGGTGGTGAAATATATTGCTCTTGTAAATACTCGCCAGCATTTCAGTAATAAAAGTCTAGATCTATAAAATGTATCCAGAAAACACTGTAAACACTGACATTCTGGAATCGGACGGCAATCACAGCCCTGTCAATGATGAAAATACCTTACGAACCCACGAGAAACAATTACCATTAGAATGAGCTATATGCCTTTAATTCCTATAATGTTTCTGTGTATATGTGTATGTGTAGCTGCTTAACCATATGTTCTTGGGTTGAACAATTGGAGCCCTGCATATTACGAATCAGAGCAATTATACCCAGTGACATTTTGCATAGTTACAATCGAAAAAATGCTGGGTTGTTTTAACCCAATGTTGGGTCAAATATGGACTAACCCAGCAATTGGGTTGTTTTAACCCAGTGATTGGGTTAAATATTTGCTTAAGACAACCCAATTGCTGGGTTAGTCCATATTTGACCCAACATTGGGTTGTTTTTACCCAGAATTTTTTAGAGTGTATCCTATACAGTTTTATTCCTATTGACATAAGATGTTAAACATTTACATTTATTAATTTAGCAGATTCTTTAATGCTTTCATGTCCACACGAAGCCAGAGCTTTCCCAATCCAATCTTTTTTTCCCCCTTGTTTCAAGCAATATTTGCGTACACACAAGAGCGTTGAAACCGACTCAAAACTATGTAGTGTTCATGCCAGACCAGTGTGTGGTGCTGTAATTCTGCCACAGAAATACACTAAAAACAGAGAAGAAGAGTTGTGGCTAGAAGGGGTGTGTTGTGTAATATTCAGTTCCTAGGGCCGTAGGCAAGATGGCGTACTGAGCACACACACTTTTATGTGACTCAGATCAACAGTCCCAATTTTCATGTAGTTTTTTCCTTCTTGCTTGTTTTTGTTAATTCTATGATTGCTGAAAGAGTAAGAAAGAAGTAACTGCAATTTTTAGCCGATTTCAAATGACTTTAAACATGCCGAGACCGAAAGCTTCAGCTGGGGACGCCTCCTTAGGTGTAGGCCCATTAATGTCTCATGACTATGCAACCTCTGACAAGGAAGAACTGATGGAAACTCAGTCGGTGGGTGTAAGAAGACCGATGGAGTCAACACAGACTAAAATTACAGTGCCTTAAAAAAGAACAAAAGGCGACGATCAGCCTGAGGTTTCTAACGCCGCCATTCTGGAAACGATAAACAATCTGAAGGCCATGATGGAGGGTTTCGGGACGCAGCTAAAACAGAACACAATAATGATCGCAGAAGTGTTAAAAAGTGTTGAATTGAATGCAAAGGAAATCAAGGACTGTAAATCCACGTCCAGGAACATTAGAAAGAAGTGTCCAAATGTGGGAAGAAAAACTGCAGAGCTGAAGGAGCGGGTACAGGAATTGGAGCGTTATAAACGACGCTGGAATCTTAAACTCCGCGGCTAAAGAGAGAAATCTGAAGAAATAACACGGGATGAGGTACTTGGGATTGTGGCGAAGATTACTCCACAATGGTCCACAAAATTAGAGAATATCGTGGACTCATTGCATTGAGTGGGAAAAAAGGAGGAGGCGGAACCGACAGGTGGTTTTGCAGTTCACTATGAGGCACTACAGAGATGAGTTTTGGCGTCTAACGAAAAATTCTTCAGTTTGCAAAGACCTGAACATCAGTTTCGCAGAGCACATCTTACCAGCGGACAGGGAAGCAAGGGCTCTTATATGGCCGCAAATCAAACAGGCAAGAGAAGCTGGTCAGTGAGCGTACTTAAGAGGTCGATTTGGCTACGTCAACGGGAAAAGAATCTCCGCTACTTGAATGCAGTTTACTTGTGCATATACTCAAGAAGGACGTTTTAATGCGTGTTAATTAAAGGGACGTCAAGCACTACACTCACAGCAAGCTTTATTCGCTTCTGGTTACTTTGTTCCTGTTCAAATGTTCACTTTAAAGACTGATTTTCGTTTTTCTTCCTTTAATATTAGGGATCTTTGAGATAACGTGAAACGTAAAGCTCTTTTTTTTATTCTGGAATGGCAAAAATGCATACTGTATAATGTTACAAGAAACTCATTCATGTGAATTAGATACGACATTTTGGACTAATCAGTGGGGGGGACAACATTTTATTTGGTCATGGAACGAATCGTTCGGCTGGAGTTGCTTTTTTGTTTCATAATTGCCCTGGGAAAGTAGTTGTACACAAAGCCGACGCAAACGGTCACTGGCTGATATGTGTCCTTACAGTTGATGACTTGTTTATTATTGTAGGGAATATAAATGGTTATAATAATATTAATTAAAACAAGGAATTGTTAATGGAAGTTTCTGCATTTATAACGGACTTGAAAGTGTAAGGTCCATCCGTTAGCCCAAGGACAAAATCTAACGGCCTGGTTGAAGGACTTCTGCGTGTAAGCCTTTTCAGCATTTCTCTCAAATTCACTTAATTTATTGTTATCGAATTTTAAATCTGACTCCATGAATAATTTAATCTGACTCTAACTGTATGTGGTTTCGTTAAGTTTGTTGTGTTTATAAGTTAACGGCTTATCAAAGAATTAGTTGTGATTAAATTTAGATCGTTGATTTTCTTAGTATATCTTATCTTCAAATGTTCGTTCCACCGTGGGACCGGAGTCGCTCAGAGGATAATGCTCGCGATTAATTACATTACCTCACGGACACAAATTGGTCAGTTTCTGGTATTAGTCAGAGGATTGCAGAGTGAACTATTTTACCTTTAAGTGAGTCACACATGCTTACTCACAACAGAAAGTGTAATTTTAACAATAGTCACGCAGCTGCAACTTATTAATACCGCAACAGTCAGAAATCGGATTGCCCCTCATGTTTAGCTCCATGCTCCAGTCCATGGGGTCCTCGGTATGAATCTGTCCTGACGGGAAGATTTGCGGAAACTCCTACTCCTACTCACAAGACACTGCTAGAATAATGATTTCGGTAAAATCAAGATTAATGTTTATTTTAGCCAGACATATCTTAAATAACATGATTAAACATGAATCCATGTTACACAACTTTCAGTACTAAACTATAAAATACAATTGCAAAGTAATATGAAAATAGTTTCAGAGAGTCATTGTCTGGCATAGTACGTGCAGTGTGTGTGTGTGTGTGTGTGTGTGTGTGTGTGTGTGTGTGTCTAAGACACTCACTCAAAACTGCATGGGGGTTCTGGCTACAGAATGTTACCAACTGGTAGTTCTGCTACCCTTGCTTAAATACCCAGACCAGAACAAAGGGGGGTAAATATTTGTAACACAACACCTGGTTTCGGGGGAGAGGTTTTAGATATCTTTCAGAGACCACTCAAAAAGGGATAGCCGAATTCTCATATCTCATCCTACTAGTGACTACAGTGAAGCTGAGACCATTTTACCAATCGCACTGAGACCTTTAAAAAACAGTCAGGTTTTAGGACCTGTTACAGCATAATCAGCTTTGCTTAAGGTCACCAATGATATACTATTATCGTTGGACTCAGGATCACATGTTGTTCTAGTTTTATTAGATCTGAGCGCTGCCTTTGATATGATTGACCATGAGATTCTTCTCAACCGTCTGGAGTGTTGGGTTGGTGTCCAGGGTACAGCCCTCCAGTGCTTTACATCGTATTTAAAGGACAGGACAGTTGCTATGAATCTGGGACACTCTTCTTCCACTTTAGCACCTTTAGTTTGCGGCGTTCCTCAGGGTTCGATCTTGGGACCGTTTCTGTTCTCTCTGTATATGCTTCCTCTAAGCTCTATTCTTTGGAAGTATAGTATTGCATATCACTGCTATGCTGATGATATGATATTTATTTCCCTGTGAGCTTAGATAAAACATGCTCTCTGCACAAAGTACAGGAATGTTACAATGACATAAAGCTTTGGCTTTCTAATAATTTTCTCCAATTAAATGAGAGCAAAACTGAGGTTTTGATTGTAGGTTCTGCCACATCACATGCCTTTGCTGGTAAGCTAGGTTCCCTGTCCTCAAAGCTTGCTGATCAAGTTAGGAGTTTAGGGGTAATTATGGACTCAACCCTTAACTACAAAAAACAGATTGGGGCCGTTGTTAAATGTAGCTTTTTTAATCTGAGATCAATTCTCTTGTTTGTCTACAAGGCAATTTCAGGCCTGGCTCCTCAATACATTAGCGATCTTCTCATTCCCTACTCTCCCTCTAGAGTTCTTAGGTCCTCAGACCAAACGTTTTTAAAGGGGTCATGAACTGGCTTTAAAAAAAAAAATGTATACTGTTGTCTGAGGTCAACTAATGACGTTTGTGTGGTTTTTACATTCAGAAACATCATAATGAATCAGTAATAGGTTATTTTCTACACTGGTTTTGAGGCTTTCTCCTGAACGCTGGGTTTCGATGGGCGTGCCGCACTGGAGACTTGGAAGTAAACGCCCACGGCTGGGATTGGATAAGATTTGCATATTTAATGAGCTTCAGCTCCCCTGTCAGTTCAGTTCACATTAGGGAGGGATCGTTTTGAAAACACACACACACACACACACACACACACACACACACACACACACACGTGCGCACACGCTCAGATCAAGAAAGGAATATTATTTCACTATTTGAGATTCATAGGCCTGCCGACCATTACATATAAAAAAGACGTTTTACTCACATAAGTTTGTTGCACCATTCCTGTCGAATCCAGTATAGAAGCACAACACTGTGTCTGCAAATCCAGCACCTGAGACTGGTTTACAAACGATCCGCAGTGAAATGAAGCGAACACACGTACATGTCTTCCCCACGTGAGCTGGAACTTCATTAAAAATAAAGTTCAACCACTCATTCCTAACAGTAGCATCCGAAGGAAGCTTATGCAGCGACTGTGTTCTTCCACAACCTGGCACAGAGCAATATATTACTTTGCTCGCCATGATCACTGCTCTGTAAACTTGTAGCGCCTCGACTCTGAAGACTCAGAAGCACGAATACACATTCATCAGTTGAGTTGTGTTTCTTCTTCCCATGACGTCATTGGATTCCAGCTCTCATTTTCTGGGCCTGGTGTCTATAAAAGCTTTTCTTTGACTAACAAGGACGTTTTCAGCTCTGAAACTTACAGAATATTCTTATATCATGATGAACTTTGATATATCAAAGGCTCAAGGGAAAGTTGGATTCTCAATTCATCACCCCTTTAAAGGTCCCTCGCTGTAATTTTAAAATGAGAGGAGAGCACGCTTTTTCTGTGGTAGGTCCGAAACTCTGGAATAGTCTCCCACTCCCTGTGAGGTCAGCTCCTTCAATTGCCGTTTTTAAGTCTTATTAAAACACTTATTTATTTTCTTCAGCATTTGAATGTTGAGTTTGCTTGGGTGTATGCAACATTAAATGTTGTTTTTAATGTTTTCATTTTATTTCTGTAAAGCACTTTGGGGCAACGGCTGTTGTTTAAAAGTGTGCTATATAAATAAAGTTGCTTGCTTGCTAGTTACTTATCTAAACTTAAACTTATATATTATATTATACTTATCTAGTTTTGATTTATTTAAATTTTCATTTTAATTTGATGTCTCTTTATAACTTCTATTTTTTTAGAGCTTTGTTTCCTATTACGTTGAATTGGAATCTTTAACCCACACACAAAAAAAATACAATTTCAATAAACATTACTTCAAGAAAAATGACAATTTAAATGAAAATAGCATAAAACTTAACAGTAATTCACTGTAGATGAACAGTTCTCAGTCCGTGGAACAAGTGTGTTTGTATGTGTGGAAAGAAAAGAGAAATATCCAAGTGTCGAATCCAATGAATGCAAAAGTCTCTTGGTGTAATTGTGCAAATGTCTGTAGTGTAAACGTATAGTGCAAAATTCAGTTCAGTGCAATGTTGAGGTAATCGATGAGAAATACCAATGAGACTAAATGAATTTCACTTGTAACAGATAAGGCACTGATCATTTCGATGAATCAAAGACGTTCTTCGAATCTCTTTCAGGGTTCTCAAGCTGGGTGGCTCACCATCTCAGGATCACAGCTTATTCCAGACTCTCAAAAAAAACCCTGACCAAATCCGAGGGGTTTCAATACAGAAATAATCCACAACATCAGATTTTACAGGCCTCACAATCAGCTATCATCCACTTCAAAATCATCAATCACACTTTTTGTCTGAAGCTCGTGCTCTCTCTACGATCATTCCGTCTCATATCAGTGACGGCAAGTGTGACGTATGTTTAAAGCCATGCGCGTGTTAAATGTTAATAGTACAGCAGAACAACTTTGATTACATACATTCAGCATTTTGAATAATTATTACAAATTATATTTATTTATTAACAGCTCAGTTCTGACCTGTGTTACATAAAGTTAATGAGATAACTAAGAGATTAATTAAGTAATGATTTAGCATTAGTGATGAACACCTGCTGTTAACAAGCAGAACCACTGAAGGACAGAGAAACACAAGAACTACAACTGACTTCAGCCACAGCTTTAGATGAAATCAACTGAAGATAAAAGAAGACATTCAGTCTCTAAAGATCTCATCAGAGGAGGATTAAACAACTCCACAAACAGCATTACCAGCTTCACACATTACTAACCAGACTGACTTTATTTCTTTCAGACGTCTACAGAAGCTCTTATTTAGAATCAACAGAGGTTTAGATGTTGATGTTTCATTGAAAAATGTTGGACATCATTACTGAGATCAGTGTTTCCTTTAGTTTGACTCTGCGTTTTATGTGAGTTTGTAACAGTGTATACCAAAAACACATAATTTGTTACAAAGGAAGCCAGAAACAAAGATGATCAAGTAATATTGTTTTATGATTATAAGGCAGAATGATTCACCGATCTCATCACTAACCCAATGTTGTCTTTTTTTGTTTGGGAGTGCCATTTCTTGGGCTTTTTATTCAGAAGCGGTGGTGAAGACTAACAGATTAACTATATTTGTCAGAGTCTCTGTTCATCTGTGTTTTTTCAGTGTTGTTTGTCTCTTTTTACCTGTAGTTTTGCATTCATCCTTGGCTTGATAGATGACAGTGAAACGCCACACCTTTTTCTCAAGAAAAACTGGTTTAATTATTCTTCTGAAATGGTTGTGTTAACAGGTTTAGGTTTCAAAGAAAGCGCCTCCTCCACAGTCTTTATGGAATGCAGAACTGAGACACAAGTTCAGTGGAGGAACAACAAACATCTACATCATTATTCAAGGTTAGTGAATGCTGCTTCATAAAATATCATAGATATAGATTTTATTTCCCTTCATTTAACTTTTGATTTTGATTGCTAGCAACACAAAATCAATTATTTTATATTTTAAAGCAGATTTATACAACACAACTTTCTGATCTCTCTTCATAAATACACACACTCATCTCAAAACCTGTATCAAACTTCGGCTTCGGCTTGCACATCTGACTACCTCATGTTGTTTGTTGATGCCTGTCTCCCTTCTTTTGTGTGTCAGTCGGAGTTGCCAACTTAAGTTAAGCTTGGAGTGAGATTCTTTCTTTCTTTCTTTATTTATATCTTGATTCAATATAACTCAATATCAATTCAGTTCATGTACATATAAGGGAAAAATATTTTGTTGAATGAAAGTTTGCCTTTTTTTTAGCACCATTTAAACTTTTCTTGGGTTAAGTTCAGTATTTGCTCGCATTCATTAATATTAACTTGTAATAATTTTTAAAAATAAGAAAGTTATTAACTTTTTTTTACATTTCAAATTATGTCTAAATATTCGTTTAAATGCAAAACTTAAATCTTTAACTTAAAACTTACAAACAAAACCTGCAATACTCATGAGCAACCATGATGCATATTTGTTAAAGAGCCATACAGGCACCTAGTGGGTAAACCGTGGCATTACAAATGAAAAGTATAATTTTTTCCAGCCACAAATGACTCTAATTTGCCTCTTTGCATTGGAATTTAAAACCCCTTTGTCTATTTTAACCTTAAACAGAACTGCTCTGAGGACGCCAATCACAAGCTGCTTGTGTAAACACAGTGCACTTTGCTTTGAATCCCGCATCAACCAGCCTTTTAATCTTTGGTTTGCATAACTTACAGTCGACTCATGTGAAATATCCAGTCCTGTACGTCCTTTACATAATCATCAGATGATCTCTTGTCAGTGGACGGACTGTAAAGCCGCATGATGCATGATGTAAAAACAGATGATGGTAATGATGCTCCTTCACTGCATTACAGGCTCGTAACTCATCAGAACCCAAAATGCAATGTAGCTTTTGGTCGTGCTACTTGCTGGATAAAGTAGTTACCTACTGAAAAAGCTATGCTGTTTTAAAAGAAACTGAGCTACTGACAAGCCACTGAAAAATGTAGTTAAGCTTGGAACTAATGCCCCATCTCCCATGCAGACACAATGCCAAAAGGGAAGAGGAGGAGCCAAGGCAGGAAATTAAAATGAACTTGTGTCATTCTACATATGAAAAGGGTATAATACCTGTTACACAGGCTTAACACTAACATAGAAACAAGGTATGTTCTTTCTTACACTGTTTGGAAGTGCCTGGAATGGCAATATACAAGTCTATGTCGTAATAACACTTCAGTTCAACATTTACTCTCCTGATCAGTCATTGAGTTCAGCTACACTGTAAAAAAGAAAAGTTTCCAGACGGATTCCGTCAAATTACAGTATAAAAACATTTCACAAAATTGCATGCAATAAACCATAAAAATACAGTATATAAATTAAATTACAGTATATTGCTGTTAATAATCATTTATTAAACTGTGGAAAAATGGATAAATTATGACAAATTACACATAAAACAACACATTTTCAAGTTAATCTCTGCAAATTTAAGGTTTTTATGAGTTATTTTATAAATCTGCCCTACAGTAATTTACTTTTAAAATATAGGTTTTCCATGTACAATAACCAAAATATTATTTATAAAGCACATAAATTCAAAAACAAATGTTTGCATATTTGGTAACACTTTACTTGAAGGGTGTGCAAAAGACTGACATGACACCTTCATAATCATGCACATGATGTTATGAATATGAAGGAGTTTGTATGCATGTTTAAGACACTGCCATTAAGTGTCATTCGCTCAATTATGTCTTTTTAATGCAAAGATGACATTGTTTGAAATGTCTTTATGACAACTTGACATTACCAAGACAACATAACCTGTCATAAACATGACATAGCAGATTCATTATCAAATTTAAGAAACTACCTTGCTTTATAGGGTTAACATTAAACTGTCATGTGGTTGGTTTTGATGTTGACTGAGGGCATTATAATGACATGATTTTTTTTCAGTGGTACAAGTTGAATTTGTCATTAAAATGTCATTAAGTGTTAATACTCTAAAATTATGTTATAACAGCGTCATGAATATTTTTCAGTTCATCATTTTTTCCACCAGCTCCAACAGAAGGTCAAATAATAGACAATTTCAAATGTCTTAAAAATATGAATAGGTGTTTGAGAAATAAAATCAATCATCCAATAATACAATTATCTACAATTATATTTTATTGCATTTGGAGACTGATTCACCCAAAATTAAATTTGGGTGAAATTGGGTAAACAAAAACAGTTAATTACAGCGTCCCACACATTTATATTTTCTTGAAATGCTTTTTTTTTTTGTACATGACAGATATTAGTATTTCAATAGGTTGGTAATTTAGCATTATTTCAGTTAATGAAATATGTTTTTGAAATATGTAAATTTAATATTAAATCTGTAAAATCTAAAAATGTTTCTATCTTATTTTTTACAATACATTTCTGGCAACCACCGCTGCCAGTTTATAACGTAATGTAACAGATTTTTTTTTTAGTGTGTGTAACGCTCAAAAGATTACAATTTTAATTCCCATTTCAATTCCCCTTTAAAAGTCAGAGTAATGAATAACAAAAGGAGATTAGTTTGAGTTCAACCAATTAAAATAAAGTAAAAACAAATTGGGAAAAGCTACTTAAATACAGTAACACAATAGTTGTACTTTGCTACTTACCTCTAAGAGATACACACATGAAAACAGCATTTTTGCTTCCACTCAAAAAGGGGCATTTACATTTTTGTCTCATGGGGATGAAAGACAACAATTCCCAGAATGCACTGCTTCACTGCCCTACTCTAGGCACGGCTACTGGATTACTGGATCACTTGCCCACCGCGTTCATTTTCAGAAAATCAGTTCAGTTAGAGACACTACAATTAAAAACTGAACGTGTCTGTTCGATATAAAGCGAGTGAGCGATTGAGCGTCACGGCACAAACGCAGCAGGATCGGATTACATTCATCACATGAGCTGAGGTAATCCCGGGATTCACGGCTGCGGCTGCATTCACAGCGCGTGATCAGTCTGGCGCGTGTTCAGTTCATGTCTTTGGAAGCTTAACTTTCATAGGAAGTTCATTTGAAAAGTTGAAACACTCACTTTGCTCTCCACCGCTCCGTTTACATGAATCTCCGCCGCTCCCGAGCCGAGTGCTGTGAGTGTGATGTTGAAAACATGTGGAAACAGCGCCTCCTGCTGGCTGTAGTCTTCAGCCTCTGGACAAAAACTCCTCCGATGATGCAAAATGACGATATTTGCGTCATCGGAGGAATTTTTCCAGAAATAAAATACATAATTCTCGTCTCAGGGTCATATGAGGGGGGAAAGTACGATCATTTGAATATACTCCTGGGTTTCTACTGATACAAAGCTTAATGCTAATCGCTGAAGTAACCCTTTAAGAGTCAAACTAATTCAGGTCTTTTCTTTTTGTCCTGCAGCGGTGAACCGATCGGTGAAGGACGATGGCGTCTGTTGAAGAGCTGCTTCTAAACACACTACAGGATCTGAGAGCAGAAGAGCTAGAGAAGTTTCAATGGTTCTTGAGAAATGATAAACAATTATTCAAGTGTGAAATGGAAAATACAAATAGGGTAAAAACAGTGGAAAAGATGGTGGACCATTTTGGACAAGAAGAAGCAGTGAAGATCATGGTGGAGATCCTGAAGAAGATACAGAATAATAATCTGGCTATGCAGCTGGAGAACAAATACAAGCAAGGTAACAGGTTACAGTTAAAATGAAGTTTCTTTTTAAATGTACAAACCCGATTTCAGAAAAGTTGGGACGCTGTACAAATTGTGAATAAAAAAGGAATGCAATAATTTAAAAATCTCTTAAACTTTTAAATATTAAATATTTTAAATATTTTATTCACAATTGAATATAGATAACATATCAAATGTTGAAAGTGAGACATTTTGAAATGTCATGCCAATTATTGGCTCATTTTGGATTTCATGAGAGCTACACATTCTCAAAAAGTTGGGACAGGTAGCAATAAGAGGCGGAAAAGTAAATGTACCTATAAGGAACAGCTGGAGGACCAATTTGCAACTTATTAGGTCAATTTGGCAACATGATTGGGTATATAGAGTGCCAATGTCCCTCAGAAGTCAAGATGGGCAGAGGATCACCAATTCCCCCAATAGTGGAGCAATATCAGAAAGGAGTTTCTCAGAGAAAAATTGTTATCATCATCTAAAGTGCATAATATCATCCAAAGATTCAGAGAATCTGGAACAATCTCTGTGCGTAAGGGTCAAGGCTGGAAAACCATACTGGATGCCCGTGATCTCCGGGCCCTCAGACGGCACTGCATCACATACAGGAATGCTACTGTAATGGAAATCACAACATGGGCTCAGGAATACTTCCAGAAAACATTGTCGTGAACACAATCCACTGTGCCATTCGCCGTTACCAGCTAAAACTCTATAGGTCAGAAAAGAAGCCATATCTAAACATGATCCAGAAGCGCAGGCGTTTTCTCTGGGCCAAGGCTCATTTAAAATGGACTTTGGCAAAGTGGAAAACTGTTCTGTGGTCAGATGAATCAAAATTTGAAGTTATTTTTGGAAAACTGGGATGCCATGTCATCAGGACTAAAGAGGATAAGGACAACCGGTTATGTTTCTGCCAACGTTTTTGAGATGTGTTGATGCAATGAACTTATTTTTCCCTTAAAATGATAAATTTTCTCAGTTCAAACATTTGATGTCATCTATGTTGTATTCTGAATAAAATATTGAAATTTGAAACTTCCACATCATTGCATTCTGTTTTTGTTCACAATTTGTACAGTGTCCCAACTTTTTGGAATCGGGTTTGTATTTGAATTCACCAAAATGAATGGTGTAATTCAGTTCAAGACTGTTTTTCTTTCTGTATAATAATAATAATAATACATTTATTTTGTATAGCGCCTTTAAAAGTTGCTTTCTCAAAGCGTTTTACAACACAAACAAGCACAACAATACAAAAAAAAACATACAAACAGGTAAATAAACAACAAATACAAATCAAGTAAAAGCAATTCTGAAAAAAAACTGACTAATGAATTTGCTTCCTGATGTCCACAATTTGGGAGCATAAGATGAGAAAGCCCTATCACCCCTTGGGCGAAGCCAAGTTTTAGGAACAACTGAGAGCCCACTCTGAGAAGAACCAGGCGTGTATGGTGTTAAAAGCTCTGTTAAGTACTGAGGAGCCAGGTTATACAATGCCTTACATGTTAAATTAAGAACTTTAAAATCAACACAAAATTTTACTGGTAGCCAATGCAATGATACCAAAACAGGGGTTATATGATCAGCAGCCCTAGCCCCAGATAAAATTTTAGCTGGCGAGTTTTGCAAATATTGAAGTTTGTTGATACAAGGTATGGAAACTCCGGCAAGAAGGGCATTACAATAATCCAAAAATAAATAAATAAATTAATCAACCTTTCAGCAACAGAAAAAGAAAGCATAGGACGTAGACGTGCAATATTTCTGAGATGAAAGAATGAGGTCTTAACAGTGTTCTGCACAAAAGGCTCAAACAACAGAGTGGAATCAAAAATAACTCCAAGATTTTTCACTTTACTTTGTAACTCCACACCATCAACAGACAGAGCTAAAGAACTAGCATTGCGCAGTTGATGGGGAGAGTCAAGAAGCATGACCTCATAATACTATTAAAACATAGGAAGTTCTTAAACATCCAAACATTAATCTCTGAAATACAATGTGTCAGATGGGATAAGTCCATGTCTTGACCTGGTTTTGAGTGGATGTAAATCTGGGTATCGTCAGCATAAAAGTGATAGTTAAGGTCAAGAGATCTTAATAACCGACCAAGTGGAAAAATATTTTGCTGAACAGCAAAGGGCCAGAATTGAGCCCTGGGGACACCAGTACTAACAGAACCACATCTGATCTGTGGCCATCCATAAACACAAAGTGTCTGTGATCAGAAAAATAGGATCTGAACCAATCAAGAGCAGTCTCTGTTACACCAAAAACAGATTCAATTCGACTAAGTAGTAGTGAGTGATTGACAGTGTCAAAAGCTGCACTTAGGTCCAGAAGAATAAGGATTGACACAGAACCAGAGTCGGATGCTAATAACAGGTCGTTAGTGACTTTTACCAAGGCCTTCTCAGTACTGTGCAATTTCCAAACCCAGACTGATAGGGCTCAAAAAGATTATTAACAGTTAAATGATTGTGTAGTTGAGAAGCTACAACACCCTCTACATTTTTTGCCAAAATGAAAGATTTGATATTGGACGAAAATTACTATAGTTGCTCAAGTCAGTGTTTTGCTTTTTTTTTAGAATAGGAGTGATAGCAGCAGTTTTAAGTGCTGATGGCACAACACCAGTTGACAAGGTCATTTATAATTGAAAGAACAGAGGGACAAAAACAGGATTTAAATAAACTAGTTGGCAAGGGATCAAGTGCAAGTGGTAGCTTTCATACGAGATACGTGCTCACTGAGTGATTGGGAATGGAGTAAGAAAATGTAGACAAAGGTGTACCAGAAAAGCTAACTGCTGAACCCAGTGGACCTGTGCAATAATCTGTGCAAAGTAGGAAGATCTTGCTTTTTCAATTGCAGCTTTGTATTGACCCAGAGAGGCCTTCCAAGTCTGGTGAAAAACATTCAAACCTGAATGACGCTACATTCGTTCCAGTTTGCGACAAGCTACCTTCGTTGAGCGCAGATCGTTGTTATACCAAGGAGCCGAGTGTACAAAAGAGCATGATTTTAACAGTAAAATTTATACTCAAGGGCGCTGAAGACAACCCATCTAATGAAGAGGCAATATTTCACCAAAGACAACATGATCAATTGATAGCCATTTACGAAACGAAACAGTGTGTAGTTTCTGCCTACTTGAAGCTAGTACCTCCAAGTTAAAAAGATCAGGGAATGGTCAAATAGACCAACATCAACAGATGAAAATCTTGACACCATATCATCATTTGCAATGACTAGGTCCAGTGTATGGCCTTTAAAGTGAGTAGGGAAATCAATAAACTGTGTAAAACTATAACAATCCAACAGAGATAAAGTCCTTGGCCAGAACACTGGCTTTCTGGTCAACATGAATGTTAAAATCCCTCCAAATCACAACTCTCCTAAATTTAAGATACAGAATTGTCAGCAGATCAGCAAACTCTGACAAGAATTCATTGTTAGGTCTAGGAGATCTGTACACTGTAGCGATAACAGTTGCATGAGGAGTAGACACATTTAAAACAAGACTTTCAAATGTAGAACAATGAGGGACCGGCACAAGGCATACATTGCATAGCAGATTATAAACCGCTTTAATACCCCCACCTCTGCCAGCGAGCCGTGGGATATCAAGCAGACCAAACCTGTTGGAGTCAACTGATGGAAAAGAAGACGGTCATCCTGCTTGTGCCAAGTTTCAGTAATAAACAACAAGTCCAGTTTATTGTCTGTAATAATGTCTGACAGAAGCAGAGCCTTATTGTTCACAGACCGTGCATTAAATAACGCAGCATTTAAAAGACTTGTAGACACTGTCGCGCTAGAATTCTCCTCCGCGCAGGGCAGCGATAATAAAATTCCGTATACAACTCCAGAGTGAGGCAGTCTGTTCTTCCGTCAGGAATTAAGGGTCGGGATAAGAGAAGAAGAAGGTGTATATCTGCATTCTGAGCTCCGATGAATGTACCGATTTGGCCGCAACAATCCGGCATTACCACACCAGTCATAAGTGTCTTTATCCAGATAATATTTCCGTTTTAGGGATAGCAGCTGGCAAGAGGTATATCGTACGACCATGATCAATGCGGCCACGTCAACATCAACCCCAATAAGACACAGATCCACAGCGCACGAGGAAAACCTCCAAGCTGGCACCAGTAGAAGGAAGAAACATGAACAATTGCCTCTGCATTACAACGTGAGATGTGAAAGACAATTAGCAGGAAAACACGCAGGATAATATAAAAGCCGCTCTGTAAAGCCACATGACAAAATTAAACAAATAAAAACAGACAATCGGTAAACGGAGCGGCAGCCAAACACGCCAGCGTACCCATCGAACCGGAAACCGCAAGATTATAAAACACATGGGCTACAACAAATAAATTAAAATAATCATACATTTCATTATGGATTATTTGTATCTGTGGCACTGAATAAAAACTTGATTAGTGATGTCACTTTAAAAAACAGTGCAATGTTAAATCAATGTTAATGTGTTAACTGAATCAACATCACTTTTGCACACACAAATAATGTTGAGAAAATCATTGAAGTCAACTAAGACAATAAATCTCTCAAGATCTCAGCAGAAGTTCTTTATGAGAATTAACAGCTTTAGATGTTGATGTTTTATTGAAAATGTTTGGTCACCATTATGGTGATCAGTGTGTCATTTAGTTGGACAGTTTGATGCTTTAATATCTGGGATGTTATGTTCATATGAGGTGAAATACTGTTGTTAAATAATTAGTATGAACTATTTTTGTATGTAATGATAAATAGCCTATGGATTTGTTGCAGCCCTAAATTAAATTCTTCTTCATGAGTTTAGATGTATTGATGCTTCATTGATGAGCCATTCAGAGAGACATATTTAAAAAAGTCAAACTTTATAATTATAAAATTAATTATTGTGAATAATTTTGTCTCCATCAGATCGGGCATCCCAACGCTGCCAAACCCCAACTCAACCTCCAAGCCGCCCAAACCCCTCCACCCTTCCTCGCTCCTCCCCTCGCTCCACCCCTTCCCCCTCCACCCCTTCCCCTCACCCCACCCTTCCCCTCGCCCCACCTCGCTCCACCCCTCGCCCCACCCCTCGCCCCACCCCTTCCCCTCGCTCCACCCTCGCTCCACCCTTCCCTCGCCCCACCCCTCCCCTCGCTCCACCCCTTCCCTCGCTCCACCCCTTCCCCTGCTCCACCCCTCGCTCCACCTTCCCCTCGCTCCATCCTCGCTCCACCCCATCCCCTTGCTTCAACTCCCCAAACCTTTCCCCAAGGTCCCACCAACATTGTCTACGATATTGGCAGGTATTCACCTGGAGGACAATCAAGAAAAACATACATATTAAAAGGCGACCAGAAATTGTTTTTTTATAGGAAAGGGAGATTCAAAATGGGACCCCAAGAGTTCTAAGGGGTACCCAGAAAATACAAAGCAAAAATGGATAAAGTCAACCAAAAATTCTAACTGTTTAATTTCTAAATGTTTCTCTCCTTTCTTGCCATATACATACTTTCCAGAATTGCATATGTTTGCTTTGTATCTTTCTGGTTAGTTTTTTTCTCACTATAGTCAATTTTTCTCACTTACTGGGGTTGTAAGGCAGTATTCTTAATGCAGTACATAAGCTGCTTACACACATTTATTGTGAAAGTTGCTTAAACAAATAATTTTAAATTGAAAATGTTCTTCAGGTTTATACATCCAACATTAAGTATAGCCAATTTAACCCTTCTAGTGAATGTGTAATAGTCAGATCTATTAAGAGTAAAACCTCTCATCTGATGAGTATAATATGTTGGGTAAGATTTGATAATGAATGTTGAAAAATGTGTGAAATGTGATGCAACACTTTGCAGTTTGACTGTCAAAAGTACCTTTTATATCTTCAGATAAAGTGGCAAGAATAAGTTTGTGAAAATATCAGAATTTCTGCATTGATTTCACAAAACGAAAACTTTTATTAAAACATTATCTAAACTTCTGTTAATTCTCAATAAGAACGTTTGTAGATGTATGACAGAAATAACGTCAAACTGGTTAGTAATAAGAGCAATAATGTGTAATGGCTGGAAGTCAGTTGTTGTTCTTGTGTCTCTCTTTTTTCTGTTCTTGTGTTTCTCTTTCCTTCAGTGATTCTGCTCATTATCATCAGGTGTTCATCAACAATGGTCAATAGTCAAAGTTAGACTGAACTTTTATTTTGGCGGGTTGTAACGAAGACCTTTGAGTTTCTGTGTTTTAATAAACTGTATTACTGAATATTATAACTTAAAATATATTTCTGTTATTTCAAGTTAAACTTTTCTTTTCTTTTTCTTTCTTTGCACTTTTTTTTTTTGATATAGGTGGCGATATGCACTAAGTTGGTTATGTAACTTACAGTCACATATACCATGAGCTCTCGGTTGATTAACTCAAACCTTGCTTACTCGAGGTATGCTGGTTCCAAAAGTTCAGACAACTCAGAGTATGTTCCCGGTTAACTCACAAGACATTCTCAACAGAGCGACGAATCAATGATTCAATATGGAAACAGGCACTAAGTGTGCCATTCTACTTCTTTTGATTAATGGCGAGTTACATAACCTACTTAGTGCATATCGCCACCTATTTGGTGGTTATTCAATCTTTTTTTTTTCAATGTTTTCTTTTAATAAGTAATCTTTATTCACTTAGAATAAGAATTATATTGTTTGTTTGATGCTAATTAATTGAATGTAGATCCATATGTGAGATGACAATAAAAATAAAAACAATAAAAATAAATATATTTGAATTGAATTAACATTTAAGCTTATTTTTATTATTATTTTATTTCATTTATTTATTCTAATTCTTTAGAATTAATATAACTGAAACAAATTTGGTTATATTAATAACTATATTAATTATATCAAACTTACATACCCTGAAAGTTACCTCGGTTTTGGAACCAAAAGTTGAGGTTATCTACTTACTAACCCTTAAACATACCCGGGTATGACACATAACCTGCTTTCTGGAATACCCCCAGACTGTATAGTTTACAGCATTAGTTCAGAGATTTGTTTTCCTTGAGAAAATTTGCCATTTATTGTACCTGATATTATATATCCAAAATAATCGATATTGAATCAAATCGAATTGAATTGCAAGCTTGTGAATTTAAATCTAATCAAATTGTGAAATTTGTGTCAATACCAGCCCTACTATAATTGTCATTTCAGTTATTGAGGCAGAGACTTTAAAAGCAAAAGAAGAGCCATTCTAAGCTTTTTTGTGACAATTTATTTATTTGATTAAACTCGTTATTTTTATAATGGCAAAAACAAGATAGTTTTTCAGTTATCACAACTGCTATTTATTCAATAAATAGATATTGTTGTTACTAAACTCTGATCAAAAGAAATTTAAATTCCAAATGGATCCATATCATGATCTGTATTGTATAGTAACTTTAGTATCATGATGCGTATCGTAGACATTGTTGGTGATACACAGCCCTAGTATGCTGGGGTTTTGTTGTTGTTGTTGTTGTCAAGGGTGCCCGGTGATATTGGGCAATTTAATATATTTGCCTTCAAAGTACATTTTCTCAATGGAATGAATAGGATTTTTGGATTTAGATGGTACAGGTTTACAGCTAACACATTTTAGCCTATCCCAATAAGGAAAACTTATTCAACCATATAAACCAGAAAGCTTATTCCCTCAAGATGTGATTCATGACATTAGATACACTCACCTAAAGGATTATTGGGAACACCATACTAATACTGTGTTTGACCCCTTTCACATCCAGGGCACGAAGCTCCCGTTCCACCACATCCCAAAGATGCTCTATTGGGTTGAGATCTGGAGACTGTGGGGGCCATTTTAGTTCAGTGAACTCATTTTCATGTTCAAGAAACCAATTTGAAATGATTGGAGCTTTGTGAGATGGTGCATTATCCTGCTGGAAGTAGCCATCAGAGGATGGGCACATGGTGATCATAAAGGGATGGACATGGTCAGAAACAATGCTCAGGTAGGCCGTGGCATTTAAACCATGCCCAATTGGCACTAAGGGGCCTAAAGTGTGCCAAGAAAACATCCCCCACACCATTACACCACCACCACCAGCCTGCACAGTGGTAACAAGGCATGATGGATCCATGTTCTCATTCTGTTTACGCCAAATTCTGACTCTACCATCTGAATGTCTCAACAGAAATCCAGACTAATCAGACCAGGCAACATTTTTCCAGTCTTCAACTGTCCAATTTTGGTGAGCTTGTGCAAATTGTAGCCTCTTTTTCCTATTTGTAGTGGAGATGAGTGGTACCCGGTGGGGTCTTCTGCTGTTGTAGCCCATCCGCCTCAATGTTGTGCGTGTTGTGGCTTCACAAATGCTTTGCTGCATACCTCGGTTGTAACGAGTGGTTATTTCAGTCAAAGTTGCTCTTCTATCAGCTTGAATCAGTCGGCCCATTCTCCTCTGACCTCTAGCATCAACAAGGCATTTTCTCCCACAGGACTGCCGCATACTGGATGTTTTTCCCTTTTCACACCATTCTTTGTAAACCCTAGAAATGGTTGTGTGTGAAAATCCCAGTAACTGAGCAGATTGTGAAATACTCAGACCGGCCCGTCTGGCACCAACAACCATGCCACGCTCAAAATTGCTTAAATCCCCTTTCTTTCCCATTCTGACATTCAGTCTGGAGTTCAGAGATTGTCTTGACCAGGACCACACCCCTAAATGCATTGAAGCAACTGCCATGTGATTGGTTGATTAGATAATTGCATTAATGAGAAATTTAACTGGTGTTCCTAACAATCCTTTAGGTGAGTGTATGTCCCACACTCTTTGCTATGTTGCTCTATCATTTATCAATCTCTTACTTCTCATGCTGGCCTCCATTGGGGAAGAGATACCAAACACATAATTTTTAACATTTTGGCAAACATTTTTGCTGACAGTATAGTCAAATCAATAAATTGGAAAGGGATGACAAATAAAAAAATCAGTGAGATGGCAAACAAGGATATTATGGCTCATAAGTATTATATATAGATGCCTTTCACTCAGTCTTTACTTAATCACACTCTCTCATTCGTTCACTCACTACTCCACACCACGTTAGTCACATTTTTAGTCACATTTTTTCTTTGTTTCTTTTGCTTTTGTGCTGTTTCTACATCTTACAGGAGCAGTGAGGAAGAATCGCATGTCTGAGAAAGCCACCGACACAGAGATTAATCAGTACGCCATCAGATGGTATAATCTGGTTTGTGACCGCAGGGGTGGGTCACACCCAACTAATGAGCAGTAAAATTTGTGTTAATATTGTGTGCACATTAGGTTTTACTTGGTTTTGTATTTTTGTACACTCTCAGAAAAAGCTACTCAAGCTGTCACTGGTACAGTACCCTTTAAATAACATTTATCTTTAACCATATAATTTTTCTCACTTGATTTTATTGGTTTGTTTTGTTTTTTGTTCATCTGGATTCACGTCTAAAGATCGTTGTTGATTATCGTTGTTCATAGTGTTCTCTTTTGCCTTCTTTAAAAAAACTATTTTGAAAATTACAAATTGTTTGGGCGGAGGTCCCTTTTCTTTGCTCCTGTTAACAATCTGGCAGCTGATTTTGGGACCATCTGTAACCGAGACAGCGTAGATTGAGATCATAATTTTTATTGAAAGTATACACCTTTCTGATGTGATGGGAAAAGGGAGAAGAGCGAGCTCGGCAAAGGCGGATTCGAACCGGGTCGATCGCGTCAAAACCACGATCCTTAAGCATTAGGGAGAGTGGGGCACAACCTAACGCAGGGTTAGTTGAAACACGCATGGTTTAAAACTTTCCGCACATGCCAGGATGACGAAACTTTGTGTATTTACTAGTTGCCATATCAACATTATTTAGAGAAAAAATTGCGCCAAATTAAAAAATTTCTGGAAGATATTACTGAACATCTATTTAACTAGAGCAAAAGTAAATATCTTACTTAAGTTTATTTATTTTTTCTCTGTTTTTTGTTTATTTAAAATAAGACAAATCTGATATTATTTTAATCTTATACTTGGCCGTTGAATGCTTGAATCTGATTGGCTGATGAACGTTCTGAGGTGTGCAATTATTTTCTAGGAAATGCACAGTGAAAGTAGTTCCAGGCAGCTTTGACCAGCGTTACAGTTCTATATCACTTTAGTTAACTGTAATAACAGGACAAAAACAAACCAAAAACAACATGACAGATTTTCCTAAAGTGAATTTTTATATTTACGGTGAATATAAACGTTCAACAACTGGGCGGCAGCAGTATTAGACAGTCCAGATGAAAAACAACTTAAACGGAAGGCGGACATCAAAGGCAGCCGGGCAACAACAAAAGACATAAAATGATTATCCAATCTCTCTCACTCTCATTAATAACTATCAATGCTATCAACGGCTCAAGCCTCCGTTACCAGCTTTAAAATGACGCGTTTGGAACAAACAAAAGAGCCGTTGGTTGAGGCGAGGAAGAAATAGTCCTACTCACAATAGCGATTTAAGTACAAAAACCGGACAAATCCTTTAAATATATCATCGGATCGATGTCTTGAGGTGTGGTAACCGTGTATAACCCGAGGTGTAACCAGGGCTGGATTAACAATTTCCTGTGCCCTGGACAACAAGCCTCAAGGGCCCCCAGCCCTGCCCCAAAGCAACAATAACAAAGTAGCTATCACCAGGAGCATATAGTCTATACTTCTTTACTAATAAATCAGGCTTCTGCATAGCTCAGTGGAGATGTAATAGCCTTAGCATAAAGTGCATTCAAGAGAGAGAACAGATGCACAAATGTTTAACATAACTTTTTTACAATTAATCTGTCACAGAACTTGGTGGCTAATTATTAAATGTTTTAATATAGCCAATCAATTATCTTTTGACTGCAACAGTGAAATAAAGCAGACAGCTAGGGAAGCCTTAACTTAAAGCCATCGATGATTTCTAAAATGCTACAATGTGAAATGATCACCAGCCATGAAGCAGGCAATTAGTGTGTATGGAGTAAAAGTAAACCATTGGCTAAACTGTTGCATGTAGTTCAAAATCAAGATCAACTATATCAACATTTTATTTTAATGCACTACTATTCTTATTTTATCTTACAACTGGCCTCCTTTCAAGAATGAACCACAAACACAAACATTTTAATTATTAGGCCCAATGGCCTATCTTTGCTTTAAAAGGTGAGCCTAACAACAACACACTGTCCCCGTTTTACAGCTCGTTCAACACAACCCGCAGATTTATTGCAAAAGAGCGCCCAAATACAGCAGCTGCTGTTGTAATATAAGAGCAATCGTGTAGCGATTATTTTCACCAGCAAATGGTGCTGTGAGATATGTTGACTCTACTTGGGCGTGCGGCGTCGCTATTACTTCATGAAGAACGTGAGCGAATCCTGATCAGGCCAGTGTGCTCACGATGATGGGCTGGAGTCATATATTCGATTTCACTTCAAGTCATTAAACTGTGCTCTTCAAGTTAGTCTTTGAGTCACAGGTGTAATCCACGTCGAGAGTTGGTTCACTCTCCCACTCTTTACTGTAGATAACTAATTGTACATTTATGCAACATGCACACTTGAGTTTGTTATTAACCAATTAGACTATAAAATTTAGATGTTTGAAAACCGCCAAACTGACCCCAAACCAGCTCAAATTTTGTCAACCTGACCAAGCCCATTTTTACCCGCACAATCAAATTCAAACCCAACCACTGGCAACACTGAGAGCGTCAAGTCACGTGTCTCGCGCATTCTACTGAACATTTCTTTATTATTACTGAAGAAAACACAGGGAGACGACAGGTGATGTTTCAAGACATGTTAGTTTATTATTGACAATCACATGGAGCTCATTTAAGCAAATGTTTGTGTTTTGAAGCGTGTGTGTGTGTGTGTTCAGCTCTCCGGTGCGAGGTTTTGCAGGGTGAATTTCAGACGGTCTCGAGCGCTGCTGCACACCTCCAGTGATTTATTCTGCCTGTGTAATCAAACACACAAACAAAGAGAAGATTCAGTCATCACATATCAAGAACACACACATGCGTAAACATTTGATTGACGAGTTACCTGGACATGAAGGCATTGAGGACAGTGATGTTCTCCCGGGGGAAATAACTCTGTTTTACGGCATGTTCCAAACACTGCAGGTGACCTGGGACCACCTTCACCGGCTTTAGCTTATCCTCACTCTACAGAGAGAAATACCTGAACATCAAAACATGCGGTCCACCATCAGCTCGAACGCTTCTAGGCATGGTGAGCATGGCAAACTGGGGTCCAGGGTTATACATGAACAGTTAGGCATTTATATTGAGAAAAGGTGTTGTGTGCAATGGGTTCTTGGTGTCACAAAGAGAACATGGTTCGGTACAATTGTAAAAGCCCAAACTAGTATAGAAATAGTATACTATTAGAATGAATTCAGGGTGATTGGGACACTTTTTCCAAGTCACCTCAATGGCAAAATGTGTCCCAATCACCCTGAAATCACCCTGTAGAAGTATAGAAATGCACAAATCAAATTAAAACGACAAACTCAACATACAGTAAAATGGTGACGTGACATAATTTCCAAGAGAAAGGGAATTCATCAAGAACAAACTATACATGCATGCTCAAACTAGCTGAGTTTCAGCTTCCAGTCTCAGTGATTTTACCTTCAGCAGTCCAAGCATCACCAGTAACGACGAGACAAAACTCAAACCCTGGAAAGACGGCGTGAAGAAGGCTTTACTCAGCACCGCATCTGAAACACACGAGAATCAGTCAAGCGTCACTCTCGGATCCAGATGTGACGGACGTTCACGTCAGCTCACCGATACTCTCCAGCACGGCTGATTTCACCTCCGCGTCGTCTTCCTTATACACGGAGGAGATTTTCAGAAACGCTTCTGCGGTCTTACTCACGTCCAACACGTCCACCTGCAAACACACGCAGCGCCAGCACGCAGGCCTGTCGCCACTACTGCGCTCTCGCTTAAATTCTGATGCAAATCAAATGAGGGAAGTTTACATTTCTGTACACTGGTTATCTATGCAAAAACATCCTAGATGGACGTCTTTGACCTTTGTGCTCACAGCTCATGTTATGTGTGTTTGGTGTAATGTGTGACCTGCTGCTGGATGAGGGAGCTCCTCCGTTCGCCGAGTCGCAGTAGTTTGTCTGGAGACGGAAAACTCAGGAAAGACGAGACGTCTGGAGTACGAGGTGCTGAAGGCGGCGTTGAGAACTACACAAACAGACACACGGTCATTTCTCTTCTCATGCTTTCAACGTGTTTATGTTGAATTCTACAGCTTTTATCAAACCTGATTTAATTCACTCTTGTCTTCCTCCTCTTCTTCTTCTTCTTCTTCCTCCTCCACATCTTCATCGTCATCATCGTCCTCATCCTCATCTTCATCTTCCTCAGGTTCTCCCTCGTCATCACTGTGTGTGTGTGTGTGTGTGCAAGTGGGGTGGAAGAAAGAAATCACAGAGAGACTTTACACTTCCATTCGCATGCACACCAGGTAAAGGTGTTTGTGAATGTGTTGTGTAAGACTGAAGTGTGTTGGTGTGTGTTTGGTACCTCAGAGAGCCCAGTTTGTCTCCCATGTTGATGCTGTCCATCACCTCTCTCAGATTGTCACATCCTTCCTCACCCAGACTGTTCCCTAAACACAAACACATGCATTATGTGGATGTTGGAAAAACCTTCACAGTGCATTGTCGTCTTTTACTGCATATGATAATTCATATTCATAAAGTACAACTGAAATGACATTCATTACAAGTCGATTAGTTAAAACATTTCAAAATGCACCTGCAGACTATTTTTCTAATCATGTATTTGATCATTGAGGATTTGGTAACACTTCACAATACGGCTGCACTAATATGAGTTAATGTATGACTCATGAAGAACTGAACCTTATTATACATTAAAAAACCCTAAAAAATGCTCAAAATTAAAACTAAACTTCACTAAAAATGTACTGTATAATGTGTAGATGTGTATCTGAATGCACACTGAAGAGAAACTGGCTTTAGGATCCAGCGGAGCAGCTCATCCGCTCCATATAGAGCTATGAGGCCATCTAGTCATGAAATATCATCTTATATTATTATTATTATTTTTCCACAGTAGGGCACACAGAGACACACAATGTGAGATATTCTGAGCTGAATTAACAGGGCTATGCATGAATGTTGAGTTTATTGAATTTAAATTGAAACATAATTTAAAGGTAAATCAAATAAAATAAATCAAACAAATAATTGCATTAAATTTTAGGGCTTCTGGTCATCTGTTACCGAGCACGAGGGACGGATGAAGGTCAAACCAGCGCATCTTTAATGATCACAGACTCTTCAGCTATTTGCAGATAAATCCTGAGGATGTTTAAGAAGTGTGTTGTGTGTGTTTGTACCATTCAGGTCGAGTTTTTCCAGCTGATCTTTGTGCTGGACGGATCGGGCCACTTCCAGAGCAGCTTCCTCTGTGATTTCACCGAAAGACAGATTCAGCTCCTGGTGAGGATGAGACGAGCACCTTTACTCCTTTAGGTCCTTTAGCCAAAGCTACAGAACACATAATCACAATTAGTCCGAATGATCTGTCATACCTTGAGTATGGGCAGTCCTTCTCTCAGAGTCTCTGCCATGGCACTGGCTCCTTCAGACCGCACGAGACAGTCGCCGAAATTAATGACTTGCACATTGCGCAGGTGTTTCAGTGCCTAACAACACACACAGAGAAACACCTTTGAAAACCATAGCTTTTATTATGAAGATTATTTTTCTTTTTCAGACTATTGGGAAGAAAACATCCAAAATACCCTTGTAGTGTATTGTAGAGTTAGGCGTCTGAACATTTAAATTATAATACATTTCTTTAAAGACTTTTTCTCCACTTCAGCTTCACTTACACACACATGCTCCTCAAACCATTCCTGAAGCATTTGTGCTTTGTGTCAGGAGCATTATCCTGCTGGAAGAGCCACAGCCACCAGGGAATACCGTTTCCATGAAAGGCTGTACATGGTCTGCACCAATGCTTAGGTAGGTGGGACGTGTCAAACTAACATCCACATGGATGGCAGGACCCAAGGTTTCCCAGCAGAACATTGCCCAAAGCATCACACTGCCTCCGCCCGGCTCGCCTTCTTCCCATAGTGCATCCTGGGGCCATGTGTTCCCCAGGTAAGCCACGCACACACACCCGGCCATCCACGTGATGTAAAGAACACGTGATCATCAGACCAGGCCACCTTCTTCCATTGCTCCGTGGTCCAGTTCTGATGCTCACGTGCCACTGTTGGTGCTTTCGGCGGGTCAGGGGTCAGCATGGGCACCCTGACTGGTCAGCGGCTATGCCGCCCCATACGCAACAAACTGCGATGCTCTGTGTATTCTGACCCCTTTCTATCAGAACCAGCATTAACTTCTTGAGCAGTTTGAGCTCCAGTAGCTCGTCTGTTTGATCGGACCACACGGGTCAGCCTTCGCTCCACACGTGCATCAATGAGCCTGAGCCGCCCATGACCCTGTGGCCGGTTCTCCACTGTTCCTTCCTTGGAGCACTTTTGATAGATCCTGACCACTGCAGACCGGGAACACCCCACAAGAGCTGCAGTTTTGGAGATGCTCTGACCCAGTCGTCTAGCCATCACAATCTGGCCCTTGTCAAACTCGCTCAAATCCTTACACTTGCCCGCTTTTCCTGCTTCTAACACATCAACTTTGAGGACAAAATGTTCACTTGCTGCCTAATATATCCCACCCACTAACAGGAGCCGTGAGGAAGAGATCATCAGTGTTGTTCACTTCACTGGTCAGTGGTCATACACACACACACACACACACACACACACACACACACACACACACACGCATTACGCACGCACACTATGTAAACAAAAACCTTTATGTTAGATGTGATTAATCGATTTGACAGCACTAGTGTCAGTACATCCACACAAATATTTAGCTGATGATGTCATTCTCTTCCACAATTTAGATTTGTCATCTAAAGCACAGTAAGTGTTTCCCAGTGTACCTCTGCCATAGCGATCGCTCCTCTCTTGGTGAAGGTGTTGTCGTTGAGGTTGAGCACTCGCAGCTGTGGGTTGTGCTGCATAGCTGTGGCTAAAGCTGTGACTCCTGGGTAATTAATGCCATTCTGGGGCATGTGCACTTCCTCCAGACTGCCAATCAACTGAGAAGATAAAGCATTCACCAGTGAGCCAATGGACCAAACGACACCGACTGACTTACAGGTGGATTTTAAAATAAACCCCAAATAAATTGACAATCAAGAAAATGATTAATATTGTAGTTGAGATTTAGCTCGTGTCCTTCAGCACCTGAAAGGCCTGCGCCAGCGCCGTGGCTCCATCATTCTCCAGTCTGTTCCGGCCTGCGATGAACACCTTCAGCTGCAAGGGGGCGCCGAGCGCACTCGACTCCCTGTGACACGCCGTCAGAGCCGCCGCCAGGATCTGCAGAAGCCGGGGATACATTACCACAGGAAAACATTGGCAATATATTACAGCGCTTCAGTTCAGTCCACATTTTTCTTTAGCATTTTCTGATTCATTGGCTTGTATTTCCTTATGTTAAAATTACTATTTTAAAAATTAAAAGCAAGTACCATCGATTAACAACCTCATAGCTCATATAGTAGGTGTGCGATATTGACAAAAAGATATCTCGATATTTTCTGGGATTTTCTCGATAACGATAATTAGGACGATATTTTGCTGAGTGTGTTTTTGTGCTGGTGCTTTGGCAGGTGTAGGACTGCCGTGGTCAGCTGACTCCTAAAGTTTATGATATTCTTCATATTCTGTGTGGTGCTCCGTTCACAGAAGTGACAGAAATCTGCTTTTTTACCTTGATAAATTAAGTTTTTTCTTTTTGTGTCAATTTCATAAAATTAATAAAAATGAATTATAATAAGACACAATAGGGCTGTTACCAATCAAATTAAAGGTGCACTATGTAACTTTTCCATCCGCTAGAGGGCGCCTGTTCAAAACAAAGGCGTAGTTTGATGACGTCAAGTTTGAGAGCAGAATCTTGGGACATGTGGTGTTCACCTCACAGCCGGTGGAAAAGAATCGGGATTGGACTCGGGCAGAAATCATGTTCATGGATGCGATTATTAACTTTACTGTATATGAAGCAGAGCAGGGGCGAGTGCTGAGGAGCTGAGTAAGGCCGCTGGAGAGATTGTTCAACTAACACACTGCTCGCGAGTAGCGGGACTTTTATTATGACGGGACACAGTTGCGGCTCAATCTCCGCTTTTCTGGTCATGAGTTTGAGGTAACGCAGCTCTGTTTATTATATTAGATTCATTTAAGTGTGTTTCCAATGATGTTATGCCGTTACTCTGTGCGTTCACTCAGCGGCTGCTGTGACACTTGTTCACACTGCAGTGAGAGTAAAGCTTTTCTGCAAAATCAAACCGAAACGAGGGTAACGCAGATATGACGCAATTGACAGGCGACTTCAGACGCTATGCTCACACGTCCCGGTTCATTGGTAAAAATAGCGATTTTCTCACAATTTACAAATAGTTGGAAACATGGAAGAACTCAACAGAACAAAATATATAACACTGGCCTGGTGGTTTTGGATATTTGACTGCAAAATCCTACATAGTGTACCTTTAAATAACAATTGTATCAACAAAATGTCTCTTTGCAGTGCAGAGAAACAGAAGCTGCATCTGAAGTGGCATTTAGATCATTTACACAGCTCAGTTTTCACAGATTAATATCCTGCAGTTATGCATAAATGATGTTTTGATGTTTAAAACAAAATGTTGAATAATATTGATATTTGAAATTATTTAAAACATGTAAAGATGCTTTAACTGTGAAATTCAAACCGCCAGTAGGTGGCAGCAAGTCACATTTAATGAGTGAGTCATTGAGATTCAACGATTCATTCAAACAGCTGATTCATTCAGGAACAAAGCATTTGACTCTCTTAATCTATCGTAGTCATTGATTCATCCGATTCATTCAAACAACTGATTCATTCAAGGAAAGCATTTGACTCTCTTAATCTATCGTAGTAATTAAATCATTGATTCATCCGATTCATTCAAACAACTGATTCATTCAAAGCGAAGCATTTGACTCTCTTAATCTATCGTAGTAATTAAATCATTGATTCATCCGATTCATTCAAACAACTGATTCATTCAAGGAACGAAGCATTTGACTCTCTTAATCTATCGTAGTCATTGAATCATTTATTCATCCGATTCATTCAAACAGCTGATTCATTCAGGAACGAAGCATTTGACTCTCTTAATCTATCGTAGTCATTAAATCATTGATTCATCCGATTCATTCAAACAGCTGATTCATTCAGGAAGCGAAGCATTTGACTCTCTTAATCTATCGTAGTCATTGATTCATTGATTCATCCGATTCATTCAAACAACTGATTCATTCAGGAACGAAGCATTTGACTCTCTTAATCTATCGTAGTCATTGATTCAATTGATTCGTTCCGTATGAAAACACTGCTGTGTGTTGCTCAGAGACGCAGAAACAGTGCTGTGTGTTTGTTTTGAACTATTTTTCGTGGCAAATTGAGCAAAAACAGGAAGTCTAAACTGTAAGTCACTTAATATTAACTTCTTGTTTAGTAAACTTCAAAAAATCAATATCACATTAACTATATAATATGATATAAATATAGCACGCAGTGAAAGCGGAAAGTGAAATGCGCACCAGCATTAGTCTAATCAACAAACTACATCACGTGGGGTATGCGTGCACTCTCTGGGTGTGTGTGAGGATATACTCGATAATGTCGGATCGCTTTACATCGTTAAAACAACAATTACGATATTATCGCAGACAAAATATATCGCACACCCTAGCTCATAGTATGTCTTTCTTTAACTGTTTCAATTCAAAATCAATTCCCCAGACAGCAACATAGTGTCGGCCCAGATCCGCCCAGATCCGCCCACATCTGGTACATGTGGAATCCACGTCACGATCTGAGCCGAGACGATGTTTCTGTCTGGGTCCCCTATGGAGAAAATGAATGGAATTTTTCCTTCTGGAACCCGACTGTTGTGTTCCATGATGACAACATCGTAAACCCGCCCACCTTTCCTCCTCCGATGCCCATTCCACAATTGTTCAGGCGCAGTTCCTGCAGCGAGTGGCAGGCGGCGCTCTTGAGCAGCTTCTCGATGCCTTTCACACCATCGGGTCCAAAGGCGTTATCGCTCAGATCCAGAACCTTCAGGCGAGCTCCAGCCGTGATTAACGCATCACCGAGAAACCTGGAGAAACACCGCTTACTGTCGTTCGCGCTCTGTTCCAGACACGACCAGTGTTGGGAGTAACGCACTGTAATGCATTACTTTTGAACTCTCCCCAACACTAGTCACAACTACTTACCAGGAGCATGTTAGGTGTAATATAGAGTTCACAAAGGGTTTCATCAATCATAGCTGATTGTGGTACCATAAAGAAACCTATAACTGTTAAATTGTCAAATCTCACCAGCGCTGGAGGAATTTCAGCTCGCAGGCGGCCGGATAAACATGTCGCTCCAGTGGCAGCACTAACATCAGAGAAAAACAATAGAGATTCAGAACATAGACTCCTTTTGTTTCCTAAACATAGTGATAAGTAAATAAACATTACAAAAGTGTCCATAAATGTATATAATATTAATAATATTATCCTCTAAATGTGTTTTTTACTTTTGGCAGCCAATAACCCCCATCTCATATTTTTCATCATCTTCAGTTCATCTTCTGACTATCATAAATCTTATCTGTTATTGCATCAAGTGAACATGTTATTTCAGGTTTATATAATACAATAAAACAGTTTAATAATAGTTTAATTAATATTTTGAATTAGCTTTTATTTTATGTTTTTAGTTCATGTCAATTTTAGTTTAATGTTTTAGTAGTTTTGTTATGCGCTTTGTCATTTTATTAGTTTTGTGTGTGTGTGTGTGTATATATATATATATATATATATATATATATATATATATATATATATATATATATATATATATATATATATATATATATATATATGTATTTCTATTTTGGTTTATTTTTATTTCAGTGTTTGTTTGGTTTTAGTTTATCAATCAAACTAAATTAGTCAAAAACTTATATTTCCGCCATATAAGAAAAATATATCATGCATACAAAGTCATAATTATGAGATAGAAGGATGAAATATGATTTCAAAAGAAATTATGACATACTGAGACCTTTTAAAATGATAATATTGACTTTTAAAGTAAAAATGTTGACATAATTTCTTATGTGGCAGAAATGGGATATAAATTATGACATACGTTTTAAGTCCTACTGTCATCTTTCATGTCATAATTTTGAGTGTTTATGCATGATATCCGCATGATTGTGGCAGAAATGGGATTCCATATTTTTCAGTTTATTGCAAAGGCAACATTTCTAAATTTTCATTTAGCTTACAGTTACAGACCACTTTCAGGATGTGATCCACCAGTTAAGAATGACAGGTTTAGGACAGAGTTTAGTAAATGGAGACCATGAGTGTGATTTATTAAATTATTATTTAATAAATACCTATTATTTAATGTTTTTAGTTTTCATGTCAATTTTATTAATGTCTTAGCAATTTTGTGTGTTTTGTCATTTTATTAGTCTATTTTGGTTTATTTTATTTAAGTTTTTCATTGGTTTTAGTTTATCAATCAAACTAAATTTGTTTATTTCCAGTCAAAAACTTTCAGTACTTCAACTTATTTTCTATGGAACCCCATTTCCGTCACATAATAAAAAAAGTATGCATAAAAATGATGGCATAGTAAGTCATAATTATGAAATGAAGAGTCTAAATTATGATTTCATAAGTAGAAATAATTACATACTAAAACACTTTTAGAGTCAAAATTTCAACATTTTATTTCAATGACTTTAAAAGTCAAAATTTCCAATAATTATCTCATAATTACTTTTATGGTCATAATTTTGAACTTTTAACTCATAATTATGACTTTTAAAATTATAATTTTTAAGTCCTTTAATATTTTTTTTCTTTTGTGGCAGAAATGGGCTAGAAATTATGAAACCAAAAGTTTAAATTATGACATACTAAGTATAATTATGAGATAAAGTCAAAGTTATGACACTTTTTAAGTCCTAATTTTCAAGTCATAGTATTCAAGTCTTTTTATGTTTGATATCTGCATGTATTCCATATATTTCAGTTTATTGCCAAGGCAACATTTCTAACTTTCGTTTAGCTTATAGACCTGCGACCCTCATCAGGTCGTGATCCACTGTTTGAAGACTGTTTTAGGGTAGAGTTTAGTGAACTGAGACTGTGAGTGTGATTTCGGCACCTGCAGGTGGCTCTTCTTCTCCAAGGCTTTAGCGATGGTCTGCGCCGCCTCCACGCCGATGGTGTTTCCCTCCAGCCGGAGCTCACGGAGACCATCAAACTCCTCTATCTCCTTCACTATCTCTGCCACTGCACACAAAACACGACAATACGTCTGTTATTCTTTCATAAAGATGGCAGAAACAGATGTGAGATATTATTAGACAATCATCGGCTGATGTGTGTTTGAGCTCACCAGACTGAGCGTTGTCCAGTTTAAGGCCCTGTCCTTTATAGCTGAGCTCTCCCTCGGTGACTTGAGTTTTCGCCAACGAGTCGGCGAGATTTGCCACATCATCCGATGCCATCCTGACATTAACTAAAGACCATAGAGAAGAGTTCATGTGAATCATGCAGATACACTATTACATTAAACACACTTTATTAAGCCAAGTAGGTAAAAACATTATGAATTATTTGGGCTTTTCTTAGACCAGTGAACGGAAAACATCCACTAAACACTGTTAAGTCTCTATCTATGAACATTTGTAGATTTCAATTCCAATACATATCTTTAAAAACAGTTTTCCCTCCACTTCAGAAGCACTTACACACACCAAAATTTACAGTTTTAGTTTTATTCCTGTCTATATTCTGAAGGTTTAGTGTTTACTAGTTAGTGTCGGATATATTACACTTGATCTATGTGTGTTTGCAGATTTAAATTGCAACAAATCCCTAAACACAGTGAGTTTTTTCTCCATTTCAGCATCACTTACACACACCAAAACTTACAGTTTTATTCCTGAGTATATTCTGAAGGTTTTTACTGTGGGGTTTGTTCATATGTCATTTAACTATTTTTTTCTATCAGTTTATTCCTAAAAACATGGCTAAAATGCGTTTTCTTCTAGCTGTTGACAGCATTTTCTGATTTATTAAGTGATAAAAAGAGATATTCAAAATCCCCTTGCTAGAAACCTTCAACTCTAATGTGTCGACAAAATCAAACAAGAATTTTGATCCTGACTTTATCCAATGTTCAGATTCATCTGGAAATGTGTGCAAATTAGTGCATATTTAATTAGAAAATGCCTCATTTGCACATTTAAACATAACATTTGATCAAACTTGCAATGCAAAAAATTATTGCAATTCTTAATGTAATAAATCAACTGTAGAAGTATGCTGAACATCTTTTACCTTATTCATCTGTAGTGTATTTTACTTATACTTAATTATTTGTATTGTTAACAATAAAGTACATAGATGAATTCATCCCAAATAAACATATATTACATGTTAAACTATTCTTATTGTGTAGAATATTGTTGGGACGTTCACCCCTAAATTAATGTGCATGTTGTCAAATGTATCTGTCTTTATAGCATGTACATTCAGACACATGATCAACACACAAGTCACGTTTTAAGTGACTCAGCCTATCACAACTATACACTCGTTTCCGGCACAAGCACAGTGTGTAAATATTATGTTTGTACTTACAGTTGGTGTTTGAAATGATTTCTGGCTGTAGATGTAGCTATTTCTTTTACTTGCAATTCCTTCCTCGCTCGCGCTGATGACGCGAAATGGTGTAGGCGCGCAGTGGCTCATGGATTTGTAGTTCTATGACCTAATTCTTATGCCCTATCGTGGGTTTTGTTATTTGTTTGAGCTCTACTGTCTGTTTTGAGTAAAATTAGCACATACCAAAGACGTTATACTTTATAAATGTTTAATTAATCGTATTGGTTTTGTTGACAGATTTAGTAATACATAAATTAGAACTGGTTAGACTAACATGAGTGTTCCCCCCGGTGTTTAGTGTAGAGATACTGACATGGATTCGAGGTCACCCTAATCTGACTCCTTAAAACTTTTCTCAAAACACACAATCACGTGTCAACTACATTAAGTGTATATGTTCCTTAAAAAAACAGGTCAGCTTATGCTAGCAGATTTGTTTTCTAAATTATTTAGGCGTTGTCGATTAAAATTTATTAGTGGCCAGAGACCTCCTTTATATCGGAACGTCGCTGTCACGTGGCACGTGTTACTTTTATCAGCGCTGTCCGAGATGGACCAATCACAGTTGTTCGTTGATTCTTGGAAATTGGTTATTTGTATATCAATTTCAGTAAATATCAATATTTATTATGCCGTGTATTCATTTGTATAGCAGTTATCGACTCTATAAACGAACATTTCCACAGTATATACGTCCCCAAAAAAATAACAATAAAAAAACGTTGAGCGGTTTGAACGCGGATAACACCGAGTGCCTCCTGGCGGAACGGTCTCGTGCGTCTCATGTGAAGACGCGGTTATCCGCTGGAAACATTTGTCAGCGTTCACACACACATTTGGGGAAAATGTCTTGATGTTGATCGACTAATCATCTGTCAGCCATTCCTCTAATGCTCCAGACACGAACCACTAACCAACCGCGCGAGGCTCAGAAGAAAGCGCGTTTTGTTGTGATTTTCTCCAGAATCAGGTGAGTTTAGTGGATTCAAGTTTTTGAGTGATTTATTAAGACTTAACGTTAACCCGTACGTTATATTTGCTCTTCGGTGGCTGACTTTATGGATTATAATGTTTTGTCGTTCTGAATGTTTATTTCCAGCTGCTTCAGTTTCGTTTTTGCAGAAACTGTAGGGAGGAAGTTAGTTTGGGCGTGTTTCAAATGTCCACCGAGCTCCCTTCTTCTAGTGCACTACTTCATGTAGTGTGTACTATAATAATTTTACATTGTAATACTTTAAAATTAATGTCACCTCCTTAAGGCTTTAATATTTGGTGTATAAACTGGTGCATATACACACTGAAATAAATTTTTTATTAGTTAAATAGTTGATTGGTTAAAATAATGTATAACTAACTAATATATACATGCAAATATGTCTTAGATAAATACACACACATCCATGTATGTATTTATCACATATATTATGTACACACTTTTATTTTGTATTTGACAGGACTATTAATATTTTGTCACAAAGAAAAGCACTTGACAGTAAAACACTGATTTTGAGCTAGGATGCCATAAAGTAAATGTACAGCTATTACACGCTGTCACATCAAACCTGTATGTCTTTCTCTCTTCTGAGAATCACAAACTATTTGAAGGATGTTGGTGTAACCCTTCCTGTTCGAACCACCCGCTCCAATCGGGACTCGAACCCGGTCCGCCCGGCATGGGAGTCAGGCGCTCTAATAAGGAGGCTAAAGCCTGCAACCCCTAGCATCAGTTGCTAGAGCATCTCTTGAGATCAGAGGAGTGAGGTTTACTCACACTAGCTGGCCTCCGTTACATTGGCAACCAAACCATGGTTAGGCTACCCATGGGCTACTCTCTGGGGAAAAATAGGCATTTGTGGGGTAAAATATGTGTTACTTTGGCGAGGTTGCCTGCTAAAATTTGCATTCATGGGTCTATACACTCACCTAAAGGATTATTAGGAACACCTGTTCAATTTCTCATTAATGCAATTATCTAATCAACCAATCACATGGCAGTTGCTTCAATGCATTTAGGGGTGTGGTCCTGGTCAAGACAATCTCCTGAACTCCAAACTGAATGTCAGAATGGGAAAGAAAGGTGATTTAAGCAATTTTGAGTGTGGCATGGTTGTTGGTGCCAGACGGGCCGGTCTGAGTATTTCACAATCTGCTCAGTTACTGGGATTTTCACACACAACCATTTCTAGGGTTTACAAAGAATGGTGTGAAAAGGGAAAAACATCCAGTATGCGGCAGTCCTGTGGGAGAAAATGCCTTGTTGATGCTAGAGGTCAGAGGAGAATGGGCCGACTGATTCAAGCTGATAGAAGAGCAACTTTGACTGAAATAACCACTCGTTACAACCGAGGTATGCAGCAAAGCATTTGTGAAGCCACAACACGCACAACCTTGAGGCGGATGGGCTACAACAGCAGAAGACCCCACCGGGTACCACTCATCTCCACTACAAATAGGAATAAGAGGCTACAATTTGCACAAGCTCACCAAAATTGGACAGTTGAAGTTTGGAAAAATGTTGCCTGGTCTGATGAGTCTCGATTTCTGTTGAGACATTCAGATGGTAGAGTCAGAATTTGGCGTAAACAAAATGAAAACATGGATCCGTCATGCCTTGTTACCACTGTGCAGGCTGGGGGTGGTGGTGTAATGGTGTGGGGTGTTTTCTTGGCACACTTTAGGCCCCTTAGTGCCAATTGGGCATGGTTTAAATGCCACGGCCTACCTGAGCAGTGTTTCTGACCATGTCCATCCCTTTATGACCACCATGTACCCATCCTCTGATGGCTACTTCCAGCAGGATAATACACCATCTCACAAAGCTCAAATCATTTCAAATTGGTTTCTTGAACATGACAATGAGTTCACTGTACTAAAATGGCCCCACAGTCACCAGATCTCAACCCAATAGAGCATCTTTGGGATGTGGTGGAACGGGAGCTTGCCCTGGATGTGCATCCCACAAATCTCCATCAACTGCAAGATGCTATCCTATCAATATGGGCCAACATTTCTAAAGAATGCTTTCAGCACCTTGTTGAATCAATGCCACGTAGAATTAAGGCAGTTCTGAAGACGAAAGGGGGTCAAACACAGTATTAATATGGTGTTCCTAATAATCCTTTAGGTGAGTGTATATTGCATAATTGGGGTCGCCTTCAACCCGCGGAAATGGATATCAAATAATTGGAAAAGCGTAGACTTGGCTACACAGTGCCGTTGAGTTCTGTTGACATTTGAAAACTAACATTACGCGTTGCTCTGATTGGTTGTACGTCTATCCAATTGAGGTCTTTCCTGGTTTGGTTGAAACGCCCCATAATCACAGCCCAATGGAGCGGTATCAGACTCATATTCTGACTAGATTTGAGTATGACCACGTCAGGCTAATAATTGGTTATTTCACCAACACTTCGTGGCCTATACATTGCATACTAGCTTGCTTGAGTCACGCTAGTTACACGCATTTACGCGTTAAGTGTTTCCCGCGTGAGGTACTTTGTGTTGTACGTTGCATGAGGTTCCCACGCACACACACGTAACTACTACGAAGGTACCTCAACATTTTCAGAGCTTACACCGAACCCAAATGTTCAGTCAATAAGCATAAAACATCTGTGATATGTTGTCTAAATATTTATTTTAATTGCTTTGCTTGTTGAGATAATGTACTAAACCCAAGAGGCAAGAAAAAGCATATTGATATATCTTAATACTTCTGGTTAAACGAGCCCGAGCTCTTTTCAGTAAAATCCATGCAAAAGTCAATATCTTGACAGCGTTTGTCTCAGGCACTTTCTACTTCAACTAGACCTGTCACGATAAATACTTTTTTTTTCGCGATATATCGTCCTAGAAATAATTGCAGAGTCACTAAGACTATTTCATTTATTTATTTTCATGTCCTAATATAATAGCAAGTAATTATGCAAGTAGACCTACACACTTTCACATTGACAACCTCTTAATTCTTTAGATCATGGAAATGTATTATTCTAAATAAAAATATAATAAATAGTAAATTTTACCTTGTGAAACGGCGTTAACACTCGCCATTCTGCATTGGCATTTATATGAACACCGGAACAGGGGATTGGGTCCATTTGGGCTTATTCTTCCAAACTGTCAGTAGTGGTCAGGAAAACACGATGCGGATAGCCTGTGGATAATCGCTCTGTGTATGAAGGAACTACACTTTCACCTCCGTCACGGAAAACATACAAGATGACAGCACAATCCTGTAAAATGTTGGTGACATTCATTGTCATTTAAACATAATGGCCGATATATTGCGTCACAAAAAATGATTGAGGGTATCAACTTGTGCGATATATTGATTCTTGCGATAGGCCTAACTTCAACTGCGCCTTTTTCTGATTGATTCTTACAACAAATAAATAGCGTTTACCGCATAAGTCCGGTGAGAGTTGCTATGGCAACCGGGAGCTCATTCCAGCTGCTGGAGAGGACAGCGCCGACATTGCGGTAGACAAACTTTGCACATGTCACAAAATTATTTCGATTGAAAGGGTCAGGCACATGTAAACACCAAATGGGTTTAGATAACGTCTCATGCGAACGGAATAAAATCGGAATGATTTTAATCGGAATGACAAAAAGTGTGCATGGAAATGTGGCTAATGTATCTTACAAGGAAAGCACGATGTAACGTTGCTCTCACCTGAGATGTGTTCCCACTTTAAGTCCTTGAATTTGAGGGTATTGGACCTGGAAAGTCCTTGAAAGGTCCTTGAATTTGAAGTTAAATCAAGGCGTGGGAACCCTGCCTGGTTAAAAGTGCTTATTTCTCTGGATTTAAACACTCTTGCAACCCGGGAAAATGCCCGATTACCAATCCAGCCCTGATTTTTACAGACTTATTCTCTCAAACACTGCTACCAATTTTTTTTTGTCAGTAAAAAACAGTTCTTACAGTTCACCAAAGAGTTGGTTTATATAATGCACTGTTTGTGTCTTTTTGTGGTGAACAGATGGTAAACGTGAACTTTTGCACATGCGTTTGTTTGTTTTTCAGGCTTGTGATGGTCAAACATGAGCGGCGAGCGGCAAAAACGCAGAGAGGAGATCCAAAGAGCGCTGAGTTTCATCAAGTACGACAAACTGTCAGCGAGAAATACTAGATCCCTCTATTATTCCCAGACCAGAGTGTTTACGTCCATTGACGAATAGACCAGGATGACGCACACGTTTTTAATATTAGGAGAAGGAATATCCACCGACATGTTGTTTTATCCCTGAAGCATGTTTCATTAGATTGTGCTTTGTTTAATCCAGTGGAAAAAACGTTTTCTTCTCTCAGTGCTTCTCAACTGGCTGGCCGGGGCCCAGAAATGAGTTTTCAGCTCGTTTCTGATAGCTGGTTTTCTTGGCGTCCAATCAAAGTATTTTGGCACCAGTTCATGTGTTATCTGGTCAGATTCAACTGATGTCAACATGGGCGGATAGTGTGAAACAAACCAGTTGAGAAGCACTGATCTACTGTCATTATTCTCATAGTTTTGAGTATCGTTCAGTTCTGCTGACTGTTGGTTTTCTGTTTTTCATTCGTGTCTACAGATGTTCTCTGCCTTATCCGGACCCTGAGAGCTACGAGGTTAGTCTTGAGGAGATATTTTGCACACAAACGCTTATCTGAGTCATAATTTGTCACCATAGTATAGCGGAGAAAACTCATTTAGCATGTTTGTTAAGCTCAAAACGAATGTTAAAAGATTCATACATGAGCATTTGTTCACCGTCTCTTTCTTCTGTTGTTGGTGTCATCAGGGGTTTGTGGTTCAGCTGGTGTGTGATCTCTTAGACGAGGGCAACGCCGCCTTTCGAGAGGGTGAGTGGAGGCACGGGGTCATTTCAGCGAGGGCATCAATGTAGCTCTTTACGCTCAGGCTGAGGGGTTGCACGTTCCCACCGCCCTGCTGGAGAGTCTGTACCTCAACCGCGCTGCCGCCCATCAGAACATGGTGAATATAGCTTTGTTTCCAAAATTGGAATATTGCGTTAAATATTTGAATTTGCCATTCGTTTAATTTTAAATGGCACCTATTATGCCCCTTTTTACAAGATGTAATATAAGTCTCAGGTGTCCCCAGAGTGTGCCTGTGAAGTTTCAGATCAATATTCCTAGCAGATCATGTAATATACCATGTTGAAAATGCCAATTTTGGGGTTGAAGAAACATGAGCTGTTCTGTGCGTGGCTCCTTTAATGCAAATGAGCTGCTGCTCCCCACCCGAGAGGGCGGAGCCTACACATCTCCTTCACAGCAGTGAACACGCCAATGAAAACTGAAACATGATATCTGTGTGTTTTAATGATCATCTCTATCGCAGACACGTTCATGTGACATTGCAGTTCTTCATCATCATGAAATATTATCATCTGCATGCGAAAGCCTTATCGCTCAGCTTAAACACACACACACACGCTCCTGTAGCATGCGCGCACATCCGTGAGTAGTCTATTAAACTCGACTAGTTCTCTATCAAACGACAGAAGATAAACAGAAGTTCACTCACTGCTCTTGACTGACTGAACTTTAGTAGCTTTAATAAGAACATATCTCTTACTTGAATGCTGCTGTTAATGCTCTGGAGGAGATAAACATGGCGGACTGGGAACAGCTCAGCTCTCTGAGGGAGGGGTCTGTGCTAGTATGTCAGTGTCCATCAACACGTGTGGGCGGGGCCTCTGCAGTGTGACATCACACTGCAGGAATCTGGAAACAGCTTGTTCTGAGACACTGCTTATGATTTATGGGGATTAAAAAAAAAAAAGGAGTGGGGGGATTTTTCCCATTATAGGGTGGTTGTGTACACACACTGCCAACACACATTTATGTTCAAACCTTATAAAAGTGAATTTTGCATAATCGGTGGCTTTAATTTTTGTACAGCTTGGTACGGCTCGGCTCGGTTTGCTTTTCTACTGCGTGGTACCGCTTTAAGTGGATGGGATTACGTTGTAGTTGCGGCGTGACATCATTGTAAACGCGATACATAAACAAATGACCAATGGAGCCCATCGAAGGAATGGTGTTTTTTCTCATCATTCCACGCACAACAAAAACGCTTCAAAGGAGGCTGATGGCAGCAAAACAAAACACTGCAAACCAAGAGAGTATGGGAAGCAGGTCTTGCGAACGATACTGCAGTTTGGTGTCGCAAACCCAATGATGCTAGTAGTGATGATTCTCTCCGACCAATCAGTGATCTTTAGTGTTTACACGTCACATTTGAGTATCGGTACGGTACGCTTGGAACCCCAAACGAGGTGGTACTGAACCATGCCGAGCCGTACCATGCAGTGGAAAAGCGCCATAAGACAACAAAATGGGAAATTGGTTCAAAATATCAGTGTTAATTTCGTTGACGAATAATTTTCACAGACGAGAATGAGACGATAACTAAAAAAAAAACTAGTGTTGGATGACAAAAACTATGACGAAAACCTACTGTCATTTTCGACAACGATTAAAAACGACGAGAATGTTTGGAGGGATGATTAGAGAAGAGATCCAGTCAGAGCTGATGTCCTGTGTAACAGATGCACACATTTGAGCTGTAACCTTATACAGTTGTAACGTATGCGGATCTAACGACTGGAAAACACGGCGCTGTTGAGCTTCTCCAGGCTCACGCATCTCCAATCCAGCGCTTCAGAGCGGCTCAATCAATCAATAACACACATTTAAACAGGCAATGTTTAAGAATTAATGCTGATGAATAAGGACAATGATTACTTTACAATGTTTATATGGTCATATGTTTTAGACGGTTGTAACAATGCATATTTTATCTCCCTCATCTGAACTTTGAAGAGCGGCTGCAACTGCAATAAAATGACATTTCAAAATAAGAGTCCCGGTGAATTTCGAGCTTGTTTATAATTAAAAGTCACAAATTATATATTCGTTTTTGGTTACATAATAAACAGTGTTTAATTTTTAATTCCCATTTAATTTATAGTCAGGAGGAAAGACCAGTATTTGACACACATTTAATAAAGTATTAGAGTTATAATAGGGAAAAAAATACATCCATTACTTTAAATTAAGTAAATGTTAACTAAAATTAACTTGAAACTTTTGCTTAACCTCATGCTAACTAAAACAGAACTGCAAAGTTATAAAAACTAGATGTTTGTATAAAACTTTTTTTTTAAATTGATCTCTTTTGTGTATTTTTTATGTCAAACACAAACACAATGATGTCAATGTCAGTTCAGGTAACAGTCGTTATGTAGTGCTTAAATGCTCCATTAATGCATTACAATTTAATTACTAAAACTAGACTAAAACTAAAAACAATTCAGGTGAGTAGAATGGCATTTTAGTCAAAAGACTATAAAACTAAAACCAAAATTTGCTGTCAAAATTAACACTGGTTTAAACAACGTGAAGCTGGACGTGAAAATACTGCAAAATATCCATAACAGAAACAGAAGTTGCCGCCACTGTGGGTTTTTTCTCCTGTGTTATGATTGATTTGCTCAGAGACAATTGTGTTCAATCACTCAATAAATCTGTGTTCTTTGAAGCGTATTTTTGTTTCAAATTGTTATATTTGCTGTATAATCTAGAAAGATTCAGCCTTTTTTCCCCCGGGCTCTTAGTTGCCCCTCTTCATGGGAAGAAATTGAAAGCAGAGACAGGAGTTCAGAGTTCAAGCTTCTGCAGAGGTTTGCTCAGCTGGTGTGTGTATCTACTCGACGTCAAGAATACATTAACATCAGTAATTCATGAGCTAGGATGTAAGGAATGTGCCAGGCAAGGAAATCTCCAGACAGATAAGGAGCAAGGCCGGCATGATAACATGAATAAGAGCTTCTTGAGCAGTTCCCAAGGCCTCACATCCCTCTCTAACTCCAGCTGGATGTGTGATCTGACTCTGAGGCCGTCACCATTTAATTTAAGCCTGTAATGTGAATTGAACCTAGTGTGGAGTATGTGTAGTTTGCAGCTTTAGTTAAGTGATTACTTAATTATGAAATCTATATCAACACTAGATGTTGATGATTAATTACTTAAATCACATGAATAAATGACATTATCAGAAGTGTCACACAATTAGGGATGGGTATCGAGAACCGGTGATTCGATAAGAAACGCGAATTTAAACCATTCAAGCTCAAAAGACTCGCACACTGTTTTCTGTGCTCTACACACACACACACACACACACACACACACACACACACACACACACACATGTCTGGTTCACTATCTTTGTGGGGACTCTCCATAGACGTAATGGTTTTTACCGTACAAACTGTACCTTCTATTCCCCTACACTGCCCCTGCCCCACACACACACACACACACACACACACACACACACACACACACACACACACACACACACACACACAGGCTTCTCAAATGATAGTGTGTGATAATGAGTTCTCCTCCTCGTCTTCTTTCCTGTGTCAGGGTGAGTTTGACAGCGGGGTGAAGGACTGCGAGCGCGCTCTGGAGGTGTGTAAAGACAGTGCTAAAGCGTTATACCGTAAAGCCGTGTGTCTGAAGGAGTCTGGGAAACTGACTGAGAGGCGTATGACTGCAGCGCTGCGTGTCGGCTGGCCTCGCCGCAGGTAAACTTCACTAATGAGCCTTTATCTGGTGGGGAAAAACAACATAAATTATGCCATTTCACACTAGTCACTAAAAAGCCAAAACATTTAATTTTTCAATTAGAGTAAATGGACAAAATACACCTTGAATGAATAAATAAATAATAGCAGTAAAATTGATTAAATATTCAATTTATTTACTATATTTGTCTGTCTGTCCGTCCGTCGATCTATTTGTACATCTGTCTTTCTATCTGTCTGTCTATCTGTCTGTCTCTCTGTCTGTCTCTCTGTCTATCTATCCATCTGTATGTCTGTCTGTCTATCTATCTATCTATCTATCTGTCTGTCTATCTGTCTGTCTCTCTGTCTGTCTCTCTGTCTATCTATCCGTCTGTCTATCTGTCTGTCTGTCTATCTGTCTGTCTCTCTGTCTATCTATCCATCTGTATGTCTGTCTGTCCTTCTGTCTGTCTATCTATCCATCTGTCTGTCTGTCTGTCTATCTATCTATCTATCCGCCTCTGTCTGTCTATCTGTCTGTCTGTCTGTCTGTCTATCTATCTATCCGTCTCTGTCTGTCTGTCTGTCTATCTATCTATCCATCTGACTGTCTGTCTGTCTCTCTCTGTCTGTCTATCTGTCTTTCTCTGTCTATCTATCTATCCATCTGTCTGTCTATCTATCCGCCTGTCTATCTATCTATCCGCCTGTCTATCTATCTATCCGCCTGTCTATCTGTCTGTCTCTCTATCTATCTATCTATCCATCTGTCTGTCTATCTGTCTATCTATCTATCCATCTATCTATCTATCTATCTATCTATCCGCCTGTCTGTCTATCTGTCTGTCTGTCTGTCTATCTATCCGTCTCTCTGTCTGTCTCTCTGTCTATCTATCCATCTGTATGTCTGTCTGTCCTTCTGTCTGTCTATCTATCCATCTTTCTGTCTGTCTGTATCTATCTATCCATCTCTGTCTCTGTCATTTGTCTGTCATTCTGTCTATCTGTTTGTCTGTCTATTTGTCTGTCTGTCTATCTATCTATCCGCTCTGTCTATCTGTCCGTCTGTCTGTCTATCCGTCTATCTATCTATCTATCTATCTATCTATCTATCTATCTATCTATCTATCTATCTATCTATCTATCTATCTATCTATCTATCTATCTATCTATCTATCTATCTATCTATCTATCTATCTATCTATCCGTCACTCTGTCTGTTCGTCCTGTCTATCTATCCGTCCATCTGTCTATCTATCCGTCCTGTCCATCTATCTGTCTGTCCGTCTGTCTGTCTGTCTATCTGTCTTAATCTGTCTATCCATCCATCTTGTCTGTCTGTCTATCTATCTATCTATATATCTATCTATCTATCCATCCATCTGTCTGTCTTTCTTCGTTGCTTGTTCGTTCGTTGTCTTTCGTTGTCTTTTTCAGGATCAGACGGTCTGTAATTTGTCCCAGGAGATTGCAGCCAGCCTGGGCCTGAAAAACAGAAAAGCTTACATCAGTTCTCACGTGAGCATTCGTTTTCAGACGTTATGTTTGAGTGCATAAAGAAACGTCTCATGAAGATAACCATATTATCGGACAGCTTTATTTGCACAACATTTTCTTTTTATTGTTCCGTCTCAGAGGGGGAAAGCGGCAGCATCTGAGGACGACGGGCTCGCATTGCCAGCTTTAGATGAGGCAGGACCAAACTCTAATCAGCGTTGCATGAATTTTAATCTGTGCTAGCAGCTCAGCTAGCTATGCCGAGCAGATTTAGACATTCCCTCTCGTCTCTTGTGTTTGTTTGCAGATTTCGCCTGTTGAGCTGGAGGAAGTGACTGACTCTGCAGGTACATAGAGACATAATATCATATCTGTGTGAAATGCAGTGAATGCAGCATGTTCAGCTCATATAGTAAACACAGTGCTAGATACACCAAGGTCTTTGGCTCAATTCCCAGAGAATCCCCTGAAAATGATGAAATACTTTTAAGGCAGTGCAAGTCGCTTTGGATAAAATCGTCTGGCAAATGTAAATGGTAATGCTTTACAAAAATATCTCCATGGTTAACTTGCATCAGCTAACATTAACAAATTTGGTCACTACCCCTTTAATCCGTTATCTCAAAGCTGCCATCACAGGGGTCCTTCATTACAGTTCTGCTGTTGATTGTGTGCATGTTCAGTGCTGTCGTCTCGCTCTTCACAGCTGGTTCGTCTGAATGGCCGTCTCCTGTCTTACCGGCCCCGGTCCCTGTGAGCGACTCCCATGAGGCCCTGGGTCTGTCCGGAGCTGTGCCGCTGTCGGTGCCCGTGTCTCAGCCGCTCGAGGACAATGACCTGATGGGCGACGAGCTGGACAGTCTGCTGGACTGCATGTCCAAAGAAGAAGACGCACCGCAGGTGAGATCACTGAATAAGAATGAAGCCGTGGTTTGGTGATGTAGCTTACAGTTACGAGTTGAATCTGTCCTGTTTTGCACTCAGAGTGGAGTCGTTCCTACCGGTCTGGTGTGCTTCTCGTCTTCGTCTCCTCGTCTGCCTCCCGCGTTCTTCTCCTCCGCTGGGAGTCAGTTGAACTCTCTTGACTCCTTTACTAAAACTGAGTTGAACTCCGGCTCCACCCTGGACGCATTAGACTCCATCTGTCCGTCCGCAGGCGGTGTTTCCATGCAGCGCCCTCTAGTGGTGGGAGGAGACGCGCTCGATTCGCTGTCTGAATTCAGTCTGCCAGGTCTGTGCGTTCAGATCTTCAGACATCTGCTCTGATGACACAGTAACACTGATATATAAGGGTTTTTTTATTGTCAATCTCACAAGACTCAACTATGGTACACTATATTGCCAAAAGTTTTGGGACGCCTGCCTTTACATGCACATAAGCTTTAATGACATCCCATTCTTAATCCGTAGGGTTTAATATGGAGTCGGCCCACCCTTTGCAGCTCTAACAGCTTCAACTCTTCTGGGAAGGCTTTCATCAAGATTTAGGAGTGTGTTTATGGGAATTTTTGACCATTCTTCTAATGCGCATTTGTCAGGTCAGGCACTGATGTTGGACGAGAAGGCCTGGCTCGCAGTCTCCGCTCTAATTCATCCCAAAGGTGTTCTATCGGGATGAGGTGCAGGCCAGTCAAGTTCCTCCACTCCAAACTTGCTCATCCATGTCTTTATGGACCGACGCAGAGTGCAGTCATGTTGGGACAGGAAGGGCCCAAACTGATCCCACAAAGATGGGAGCATGAAATTGTCCAAAATGTCTTGGTGAAGCATTAAGAGTTCCTTTCACTGTAACTGCGCTGACCCCGCTCTGTGATTTCCCTTCGTGGCTGAGTTTCTGTTGTTCCCAATTGTTTCCACTTTGTTATAATCCCACTAACATTTGAGCGTGGAATATTTAGTAGTTCGGAAATTTAAGGAATGGACTTATTGCACAGGGTGCAACCTATCCCGGTACCACGTGTTAGACCCTAGTGCTTGATTTATACACCTGTGGCCATGAAGGGATTAAACACCTGAACTCAGTGATTTGGAGGGGCGTCCCAATACTTTTGGTAATATGGTGTATATGTACATGGTTATATTGGTGTTTTGAAGATGTTAGTAACACATTATCTTTAGTTCCATAGGGCTTGTTCATCTCAAGCGGTTCGTTTTCCTGTATGTGTTTATTTCTCTGTCAGGTGGGAAAGTCTGTCGTAGTTTTCTGCCATCGGTCAAACTGACAAACTCTTCTCATGTGGTGAGTGTGATCTGGCTGTCTGATGATATGAAAGCATTAGAGCATATCTGTTTAACGTGTGTGTGTGTGTTACAGAGGAACGGTCACGTGACCTCCACACTTTCCTGTCTGTCCAAGAACCCACTGGAACAAACACATGAATTTACTCAAGCCTGCAACACCTGCTTCACTTCTACAGGTGATTCAGATGAATTCATCTATCCATCCCATCCAATCCAATCCAATCCAACCATCAATCCAACCATCCAATCCAATCCATCCATCCATCCATCCATCCATCCAATCCAACCCAACCATCCAATCCATCCATCCAATCCAACCATCCATTCATCCATCCATCCATCCATCCATCCAACCATCCATCCATCCATCCATCAATCCAATCCAATCCAATCCAACCATCCATCGATCCATGCATCCAATCCAACCATCAATTCATCCATCCATACAATCCATCCATCCATCCATTAATCCACCCACCCATACCATCCATCCATCCATACCATCCATCCATCCATCCATCCATCCATCCATCCATCCATCCATCCATCCATCCATCCATCCATCCATCCATCCATCCATCCATCCATCCATCCATCCATCCATCCATCCATCCATCCATCCATCCATCCATCCATCCATCCATCCATCCATCCAATTATCCATCCATCCATCCATCCATCCATCCATCCATCCATCCATCCATCCATCCATCCATCCATCCATCCATCCATCCATCCATCCATCCATCCATCCATCCATCCATCCATCCATCCATCCATCCATCCATCCATCCATCCATCCATCCATCCATCCATCCATCCATCCATCCATCCATCCATCCATCCATCCATCCATCCATCCATCCATCCATCCATCCATCCATCCATCCATCCATCCATCCATCCATCCATCCATCCATCCATCCATCCATCCATCCATCCATCCATCCATCCATCCATCCATCCATCCATCCATCCAATCCCATACCATCCAAATACAATTATTGACTTTATCATAATTATTGCCTGTTTGCGTAATATTTGAACTGCATTTGACTGTTTTTATTCATTTTGAGGAATACTGAACCTGTTTTTGTGCACATGAGATTTGTGATTACATTTAGTCTAGAACTACAATATCCATCATGGTTACAGGGCACACACAACGCCTATGCACTTACTCACCATTTCTCTCAACATTGAGACAGGAGAGTCGTCAGATATTTTGTAGTAAATGTAAAAGTAATGCGTTACTTTACTAGTTACTTGAAAAAAGTCGTCTGATTACATAAATCATGTTACTTGTAATGTGTTACCCCCAGCTTTGGCTCTAATCTTTCTGGGTCTCTCTCTCTCAGGTCCAGGTGTGCTGGATTTTGAGTTCAGGTCTGATGTGAATCACAGCTGTAAGAAGGATCTTCTGTTGTGCAAGCGAAGGGGCGGGGCTAACTCACCCTGGAGGCGGATCCGGTCCCGCCCAACTCGCAACAACTTCCAGGCCGCCTTTGTGCTCTGCAGAGGTACGTCAGCTATTGAATTATTAATTTAGTAGTACCTTAATTAATGTGAGTTTAATCCTGTGTGTAGAGGTTTTGGAGAGTCAGGTGTGCAAGTACGGTGAGGCCTGCACTTTTGCATATTGTCAAGAAGAGATTGACGTGTGGACGCAGGAGAGGCGGGGCTTACTGGTCCGAGAGCTACTCTTCAACCCGCTGGCGACCAATGAGAGACAAACACTCAGTGTCATCAAACTCCTGAACAAACACACGGGCATGTTTATGTTCCTCTGTGAGGTAAAAGCACACACAGACGCACTATTTGTGGTGAAAATTTCACAATGTGATAACAGTCTTGAGATTTTCACAGATGGATTTATTCCACAGTTAAAAGAGTCTTATAATGTGGTGTTAATGATATAGTGAAATTTTACATGAAAAGGATAAAAGTTAGATAAGAAAAATAAATGCAAATAATAAAACAATATATTACATTGATTTAAAATGTATTAATGTATTCACAGTTTCAGCTGATGAATCTTGAAATTGTCATCCTGGAATATGGCCATGATGTGTCTTCCTACATGGTTGTTTAAGAAATTAAAAGCTACACACTCCATCATTTAGGGTTAGAAGAACTGTTGCCAAACATATAACATGCTTGAAACATATAATCACTGCAATAATCATCCGATCATTGACTCTTAAGCATTTGCCAATTTAAATCCAAACAGCAACTTTTTTTTTTAGACGGGCACTGGATATCGGCCTTATTTTTGTTATTTTTATCATCCTTCTCATCAGGACGATAACAATAACATTAAAAACAAACATATATCGGCCTATACCGATACGGTGGCCGATATATCATACATCCCTAATTTTAGTCAATAACCTAAAAATAAAGATTAGTTGACGAGAGTGCAAAATTAAACCAAATATTCAAACACTTTATATAATAATTGAATAAACATTTAAATATGTATCAACACAAACATATATTTGTGAAACGCTTCTATTTAAACACTCTGGTTGTCTGTTCTGATACTTAAACACGTGCCGTCCTGTCTTTCATCAGGCCTGTTATGACTGTAAACCCAGAATGATCAGCAAACGCTGGAAGGAGAATCCCACTCTGTGTGCCAACATACAAACACAACATCACTTTGACAAGAAGAAGTACGTGAGAAAACCAGCCATCCATCCAACCACTCATCCAATCCAACCATCAATTCATCCACCCAAATCCAATCAGTCATCCAACCCCCATCCAATTCATCATCCATCCATCCAATCCAACCATCAATTCATCCATCCAACCACTCATCCAATCCAACCCATCAATCCATCCAACCATCAATTCATCCACCCCAATCCAATCAGTCATCCAACCCCATCCAATTCATCATCCATCCATCCAATCCAACCATCCACTCATCCAATCCAACCCATCAATCCATCCAACCATCAATTCATCCACCCCAATCCAATCAGTCATCATCCAACCCCATCCAATTCATCATCCATCCATCCAATCCAACCATCAATTCATCCATCCAACCACTCATCCAATCCAACCCATCAATCCATTCAACCATCAATTCATCCACCCCAATCCAATCAGCCATCCAACCCCCCATCCAATCCGTCATCCATCCATCCATCCATCCATCCATCCATCCATCCATCCAACCAACCAATCCAACCATCAATTTATCCATCCAACCACTCATCCAATCCAACCCATCAATCCATTCAACCATCAATTCATCCACCCCAATCCAACCTCCCATCCAACCCCCATCCAACCCCATCCATCCATCCATCCATCCATCCATCCATCCAACCAATCCAACCATCAATTCATCCACCCCAATCCAATCATCCATCCAACCACCCATCCAATCCATGATCCATCCATCCACCCATCCATCCAATCCAACCATCAATCCATCCACCCAAATCCAATCATCCATCCGACCAACCACCCATCCAATCTATGATCCATCCATCCACCCACCCATCCATCCAATCCAACCCATCAATCCACCCAAATCTAATCACCAATCCAATCATCAATCCATCCACCCAAATCCAATAACCCATCCAACCACCCATCCAGCCCAACCCATCAATCCATCCACCCAAATCTAATGCCCAATCCAATCCAACCATCAATCCATCCGCCCAAATCCAATCACCCGTCCAATCCAACCATCAATCCATCCACCCAATCCAATCATACATCCAACCACCCATCCAATCCAACCATCAATCCATCCACCCCAATCCAATCATCCATTCATCCAACCACTCATCCAATCCCACCCATAAATCCATCCAATCCAACCATAAATTCATCCACCTCAATCCAATCATCATCCATCCAATCCAATCATCAATCCATCCTCCCAAATCTAACCAACCATCCAATCCAACCCATCAATCCATCCACCCAATCCAGTCATACATGCAACCACCAATCCAATCAAATAGATAAAGCATCTGTGTGTGTGTGTCTCTCTCTGTCAGGTGTTTGGTTCACGTTGTGAAGAGCAGCGCTGTGAGTTACAGTAAGATCCGAGTGTTGAGTTCTCACTGTCAGTTTGATGTGTGTCGTCATGAGCTCGGTTTGGGCTGTAAGAGGGAGGACGGCTGCTGCTTCGCTCACTCGCTCATCGAACTGCAGATCTGGATCCTGCAGAGAGACTCTGGTACACAAACACATCCAGGAGATCTGATACACACGCAAAACATTTACATTGTTCACTTATGAGGCACAAAGAAAATTGCACAAACGTAACATATGGAGTGGGTACAATATTTGATACAATAATGACAATCACAAAATAATTTATTAATGTAATAATAAAAAGATAATATCACAATAATAGTCTTTTTCATCATTGATCCAGTCATCCTGAAATGTTTTGCAGTCCTTTCGCTCCTGTAGTTGTGATTGTGGTTCGGATCTTAATACCAGCTGTAAACTGGTCAAGTAGTTAAGAGTAAATGACTGTTTTAAATAGATGTTTTATGTTTATTATTACGATAAACTCTCTGTGTTTAGGAATCAGCCATGAAGAGATCGTGCAGGAGTCCAAAAAACACTGGAACAAACAGCGTGTGAGTTTCTTCTCAATTATTACATATTGGTGATATAATCTCAAAGTATTTATGAAATTGTTAGCATTGCTTATTCAGCCTGGTGCTGTTCTAAAGTTGTATGACTTTAGTTTTAGAAAATGTTCTTCGCTTGTCAAATCATATTTTTTGGATTTTAGGTTGGTAATTTTAAAATTGAATTCTAATTTTGGTCTTTTAATATTGATTTTTTTTATTGTAACAACTAAATAATTCAGTGCTTTAATCAGAATTTTCATTAAGAACCTGTAATAATGCTGTTAGGCCAATACAAAATGATAACTATGAGAAGAACATTTTCTAAAGTTTCTCTATTTGTGCTCTGCAAAAAGATAAGAAGTCTTACAACTGTAGAAAAGCACCAGGGTAAGTAAATAATGATACATTGTCATTAGAAAATGTTCTTCTGACTGTTCTGGAAGTAGATGATGACAGGGTTTAGCAAGATAACAAAAATAAAATGTAATTTATTATTTAGTTTAAATCTTGATTTGGCCATTGCTTATATTTGGGATGGTCTCATGGGTTTTTATTTAGATTTTTGTTTAATCATCCTTGAAATGCTTAGTTTTAAAAGTTTGATCACTGTAAACACCAGTACTAGCGACCAATCATCCAACCATCAATCCATCCACCCCGATCCAACAACTCATCCAATCCAACTCATCCATCCAATCCAACCATCAACTCATCCAATACAATCCAATATAATCTAATCCAATCCAACCCAACCATCAACCCATCCATCAATCTATCCACCCAATTATCCTTGAAATGCTTAGTTTTAGAGGTTTGATCACTATAAACACCAGTAATAGTGACCATCCATCCACCCCAATCCAATCATCCATCCATGCAATCCAACCATCAATCCATCCTCCCCAATCCAACAACTCATCCAATCCAACTCATCCATCCATCCAATCCAATCCAACCTTCAACCCATCCATCAATCTATCCACCCCAATTATCCTTGAAATGCTTAGATTTAGAGGTTTGATCACTATAAACACCAGTAGTAGTGACCATCCATCCACCCCAATCCAATCATCCATCCATGCAATCCAACCATCAATCCATCCTCCCCAATCCAACAACTCATCCAATCCAACTCATCCATCCATCCAATCCATTCCAACCATCAACCCATCCATCAATCTATCCACCCCAATTATCCTTGAAATGCTTAGATTTAGAGGTTTGATCACTATAAACACCAGTAGTAGTAATCATCCATCCATGCAATCCAACCATCAGTCCATCCTCCCCAATCCAACAACTCATCCAATCCAACTAATCCATCCATCCATCCATCCATCCAATCCAATCTAATCCAATCCAACCCAACCATCAACCCATCCATCAATCTATCCACCCCAATTATCCTTGAAATGCTTAGTTTTAGAGGTTTGGTCACTATAAACACCAGTACTATAGTGACAACCAACTTGATAAACAGCTTGTGTTATGTAGTGATCATCTCTAAACTCTTTCTGTTTGTTTTGTGTCTTCATCAGCCTGTGATTGTGACTTCACAATCACTAAATAAAATCACTGCTGCCAAATCAAAAAGTCCAATCAGAGCAGAGCAAACGAATGGGAAGGCGGGTTCTGTGCAAGGAACAGGAAGTGCTGAGGTCAAAGGTCACGAGCTGGAGCTGATGCTGAAGTTTGTGTGCGGTCAGTGCTGGAAAGATGGGCTGGTCAGTGAACCGGACCGAGTGCTGAAATACTGCACTGCTAAAGCTCGACACAGGTGCAGACGGAGGGATGTGCACACAGACGCCACATCCGAACACATACGGCCTGTCTCACTCTCTGCCTCTGTCTGTCTCTCTTCAGCTGGACCAAAGACAGGAGGGTTTTACTGGTCAAGTCTCACGAGAGGAAGAAGTGGGTCGCAGTACGACCTGTGCCCTTCGCCAAGACCTTTCCTCAACAATACGACGTGAGTGTAAACGACTCTTTACTCTGTTTGATGTACAGACGAGGTGAGGTTAGTTACCCTGCTGTTCACGCTACTATTCTCTACTCATGTTATGGAGGAGCTTAGTCAAGGAAAACTAGTGAAATACTAAATCTAACAATCAATCTGGATGCTCCTGGCATGTTTTCCCACAGATCTGCATCCATGTGCTGAAGCAGCGTAAATGTCATTACATCGGGAACTGTTCTTTCGCTCACAGTCAGGAGGAGAAGGAGCTGTGGACCTACATGAAGAACAACGGCTGTGAGCGTCAAATCAGACACCCAGTCAACACTGATGTTTAGTCATGCCCTGAAGCTCAATTCACACACTATCTGTCCTGTGTAGTGTGATAGAAAAGGATTAGTGTTAGGGCTGATACATCAAGAAACCTTTTAACCTTTTTAACCTACAAGGTTGTTCAGAATGAGGAGATCTAACAGCCCTAATACATAATATACAATCATTTAAACAAATTTAGTGGCTAATTACCCGGATGTACTCATGTGTGAATTTGGTTTCAGCTGATGTTATAGTCTAGACACAGTCTTAATGAATGATTGGTTTAATTGAGTTAACATGCTCTCCGCTGCAGTCACGGACATCCAGCAGGTGTTCGACATCTGGCTCTCCAATCAGAACAGAGCGTCCGACGCCACCTCACCGCCTCAGCCAATAGAAGAGAAGCAGATCACCATGCCGACGGACTTTGCTGAACCAATGGTACGTGCTTGCAGGTTTATTCTTGCCGTTCCCATGTTTACCTGTCCTCAAGTGTGCCAATGGAGCTGTGTTTGTTGGTGTAGCCGGACAGTTTCTACTGCCCTCTATGTGGGAAGCACAGTAACAGTGACCGGCAGTGGCTGCAGCACATCTCCTCAGAGAAACACAAGCAGAGAGTGTTTAGCGGAGAGGGAGAGGACGAGAGTCTGGCCTGGTCCTATCGCTTCCCTGGACCCTGTTTCTCCATCTGTCCCAGGTACACCATCATCAGTCTCTATTAAGTCAATGAACATGATCAATGATGAATGCTTCAGACTAGTAAAAGTAAACAATCCAACCCAACCATCAATCCATTCACCCGTCCACCCCAAACCAATCATCTAACCACCCATCTAATCCAATCCATCCATCCCAATCCAACCACCCATCCAATCCAACCCATCCATCAATCCAATCTAACCATCAAGCCTTCCACTTGTCCACCCCAATCCAATCATCTAACCACCAATCCATCCAATCTCAACTATCCAATCCAACCCAACTATCCAGCAATACAACCATCCATCCATCCATCCACCCCAATCCAACCCACCCATCCAGCAATTCAACCATCAATCCATCCGACCGTCCACCCCAATCCAACCCACCCATCCAATCCAACCCATCCATCAATCCAATCTAACCATCAATCCATCCACTTGTCCACCCCAATCCAATCATCTAACAACCAATCCATCCAATCCCATCTATCCAATCCAACCCAACCCATCCATCCTAATCCAACCACCCATCCAATCCAACCCACCCATCCAGCAATGCAACCATCAATCCGTCCACCCCAATCCAACCCACCCATCCAATCCAACCCATCCATCATTCCATCCAATTGTCCACCCCAATCCAATCATCTAACAACCAATCCATCCAATCCCATCTATCCAATCCAACCCAACCCATCCATCCTAATCCAACCACCCATCCAATCCAACCCACCCATCCAGCAATGCAACCATTATTCCATCCATCCATCCACCCCAATCCAACCCACCCATCCAGCAATGCAACCATCAATCCATCCATCCATCCATCCATCCACCACAATCCAACCACTTATCCAATCCAACCAATCCATCCAACCCAACTGAACCCAACCGTCCATCTACCCTGCGCTGCACTTTATCCCATTTATAAATAATTTGAGTGCACCGTCTCACTATAAACAAAGTCTTTGAAGTAAACAAGTTCTCCTCATCTGTCATTAGTTAGTAACTCAGTCCTGTGTCGTTTGATCAGTGAAGGTTTCTAAAAGCTGTTATTTATGTCATCATTGGCTGTGATGTTTGATTGACAGGTTGGATGATGGTTGTGCGGACGGTGTGAGCTGTGACTTCGCTCACAGTGAGGAGGAGCTTCAGGAGTGGTGCAAACGGAGGGATTTTCTGCGCAGGACATTGGACAAAGCCAGAGCCGACATGCTGATCTCTCCAACTGACAATGAATTTGGGATCTTCAACTTTCTGCTTCAGAACTAAACAAACAAGCTCACTTTTGTACTGTGTCTGAGAGTATAATCAGGTTAGAGTTACTGCAGGCCCTGACGAGGGTTTTAAATAATCTGAATGATGTTACCCCCAGAGTGAACTCATGGATATCACCATCACACGTTTCTTACGTCTGTGAACGGATCTTTTACTTCATGTTGCTTAAATAGAGAGAAACGGGTGGATGCAGTTCGATACATTAGTTTGACCCGGTCTGGAGTGAATCTGGATCTTCTGAATGTTTTTCGTTAGTGTTCAACCTGTTCATACACTGAATAAAATGTTCACCTGTTAGACAGCGATCAGGACATTTTTCTTTCAGCTGTTGATCTGCATGCAGGATTTGTCCAGGACTTCAGTAAGACGAGCACAGAAGGGTTATTTTTGTAAGTTCGTTTTATTATTACTATAATTCACTGTTTATTCAAGAAATTAAAACATTAAACATATTGACACTTAGTATTATGTAATAAACATTATTTTATGAAATATGTTTAATTGGTTTTACTATCTGTTTTTATGTGAATAAATGACTATTGTATTTATTCTCTTGTTCTTTTGTTCTGAACACAATATTTCATGTTCGTAATTGATCAGAGGAAATGGGTCTTTATTCTTTAATGGAAATCTTGTCATATGTTTCATATACTTTCAAATTTATTTTTAATGTGCAGTCACTTATATTTATAATCTTGTTTTATTTAAACACAGGAAATTAAAAGTTAGTGATTATAGTTTATGAGGTAAAATTGTGTTTACCTTTTTATAACAAACCTCTATTTGTGACCCCGGACCACAAAACCAGCCATAAGCACGGGTATATTTGTGGCAATAGCCAACAATACATAGTATGGGTCAAAATTAGGGATTTTCCCATAAAGTAAAGATCATGTTCCACAAAGATATTTTGTAAATGTTCTACCGTAAAATACATCAAAAAATGTATTATTATTAGTAATATGCATGGCTAATAACTTCATTTGGATAACTTTAAAGGCAATTTTCTCAATATTTAGACTTTTTTGCACCCTCAGATTCCAGGTATTCAAATAGTCGTATCTCAGCCATATATTGTATCCGAACAAACCATACATCAATGGAAAGCTTTTTTTATGCAATTTTTAAAACTGACCATTGATAGGTCAATTTTGACTAAATGACTGGTTTTGTAGTCCAGGGTCACAATTATATATGCATAAAAGGGGCATTTTCCACGCATACAGGTCTCTCTGAGGTGTTTGATTTTACAGATGGGACACAAATGTTGGTGTTTTCAGCCGAGTTTCTGCTTTCTTGTTAATTCAGTTAATTTGTCTGTTAATTGCCTTCAGCAGTCTAATGTGAGTGATTTTACGTTAAATGACAAGTTTTCAAAATGTTCTTGCTCCTGATACTGAAGAAGAGAAGTGCCAGATTTCATTATTCAAGGTAAGTTAAACTAAATAATGTGATTTTAATTAATAATCATAAATTTGCTTTAGAAAAAAAAACAAAAAACTTTACCAGCAAGAAAGCACGGATATATTTTTATGGTACTGGAAAAATTTATGGACTATTTTTCTAATTTCATATCTCAAAGAATTTCTATTGTAAAGATAAAATGTCATGTTTTTTTGTTTGTTTTTTAAACTGAGACATTTAAATTGATCCAAAAATCTTTTAAAAACCCAACCCAATAGATAAAATGCACTTTAAAAGGCCAGTGGGACTCAAATCATACCGATTTTGGGGAATGACTCGCTTATACTACATTTAACAAATTATTTACCTATAAATAAATCAATGTTGTCATATCTGTATTATTTCTGTGGAGATTACAGGGATAGATTACACACTAATTGGCCTGTCTTATTTCTCGGATATTTGCCAGCAAAAGGACAATTGACATCTACCAAAGATTTACTTCATAAATGTTTTGCGATTATTCATAGTATATTTATTCTTTGTTGTGAATTAAAGAAATGCTTCGAGTGTGGCACAAAGTTTGAATTTTAACCGTTAGCACCGCGCACGCACGTACGTCTGATTTTCTAACCGTCACTTTCCAGCAGACGGACTCCAGAGACAAGGTAAACATAAATGTTGAGTTTGTTCTTAGTTTTTGTCTAGCTATGTTACGTTTAATCACAATTTAGATGTGTACAGGTTTGTGTATTTTAAATCGTTATAATTTAATTACACAATTAAATACCCGGTTGATTTGCAAATGAACGATCTCACGTGAGGTGGCCTGAGGTAAAATCTGAGAGAAAATTGATAGTTTTGCTTATTTTAAGTTGGCAGACACTGACTCAACAATCACTTTAATATTTTCTAAACTTTAATTCCATGACGCTTTCCTGTTGTAATAGTAATTCGTTTAGTAGTGTTTTTATAGCTTTCTAAACGCCGAATTATCTATAAATATTCCTATGTCAGCTGCTCAAGGGAACTGTAGTAGTTTTGTAAAATTCAAATGTATGAAACTCAAATTGTAATCTTTTACAAGCTCATTAGTTTAAAACCCAAACTTTGTATTGTTAGCACTTCTAGTGTATTGTCTGTATCACTTTGTCATATTCCTCTCGTTGGATAAAAGTGTCTGCTAAATTGACAATGTGTAAAATGTAAATTGATTTTTGGTCTTTACCTTAAATGTGACACTCAATCTTTGAATCATTTTGATCAAGATTTGTTCAGCTTCATTTACACTTTAAATACATAAACACAATTGCAAATAAAGTGCATGTCTTTTATTATGTTGCTTTAGGTTAATTTTGAACGAATTTTGTTCACGTTAACCTAAAGAAATCAGGCCATTGCTATCTGACCAGCTGTAAAACAACCAAAGATAATCAGAAACTCCACCCTCTTAGAAACCAGGAAGAGAGTCTCATTATTTCTCTTTTCCTGTCAAACTGACTCTCATGTTTAACGAGAGAGAGAGAGAGAGAGAGCAGCGATCAGTGCGTAATGAAGAAAAATGCTTCAAAGGATTTTGAGAAGTTTGTTTCTGAGCAGACAGCTGATCTGTGTGATTATTCATGTTTGAAAACTTGATTCAGAAAGTGAAAGTAAAGCTCAGATTCCTGGAGCTCAAGCTGTGAAAATGGATTCACCGGCTGAATATGACTATACCTGTCCTGTGTGTCGTGAAATCTTCAACGCTCCTGTAATTATATCGTGTCACAGTTTCTGTAAAGAGTGTCTTCAACAGTTCTGGAAAATCAAAACAACTCAGGAGTGTCCTGTCTGCCGGAGGAGATCAAAATCAGATCCTACGTGTAATCTCGCTTTAAAGAACTTGTGTGAGTCATTCCTTAAGGAGAGAAATGAGTGCCAATCAGGGTCAGAGGAGCTCTGCAGTTTACACAGTGAGAAACTCAAACTCTTCTGTCTGGAGGACAAACAGCCGGCGTGTTTAGTGTGTTATACTTCACAGACACACGTCAATCACACATTCAGACCCATCGGTGAAGTGGCTTCATCATATAAGGTAAGACAGATTCATATCTGAGGATGATAACTTGTTTCATAGAAGTTGTATCTTATAAACATAAATGTTTTGTATTACATGAACATATTACAGAAATCTCTGGTGTCTTACATTTTCACTTTCACCTATTCTAGGAGGAGCTCAATGCAGCACTGAAGCCTTTACAAGAGAAACTGAAACACAAAGAAGACATTAAAGCAAAGTTTGAGAAAACAGTTCAACACATCATGGTGAGGGTTGACTCTTTTCATTCACAAATCTGATGTGAAAAGCTGAATTGGTTTTTCAGACATAATTAATTCGTATTAGGTGTATAAAATGTAGCCGTTCGCATAAAACAAAGCATCCGATTTCTGGGCTGGACTAACTCACCTCTCACACTACGCACTTTCAGCAGATCATTTTAGAACACAGACAATGATTAATATTCATATGAGCTGTTGACTATATGCATCTACCTGAGACGTGAGCAAAAAAAAAAATCACGTTTTACTATTTAAATGTATTTATGCACTATTTATGTAAAATATTTAACTCAATTTAAAGGGATCATGACATTTTTTTGTTGTTATTTTTAATGTTCCTTAAGGTTCACTTATAATGTGAAAAACACACAGATCAGGCATACACCTTCCTAATATTGTGTTGGTCCCCCTGACCCGTCGAGGCATGGACTCCACTAGGCCCCTGAAGGTGTGCTGTGGTATCTGGCATTAAGAGCAGATCCTTTAAGTCCTGTAAGTTGAGAGTTGGGACCTCCATGGATCGGACTTGTTTGTTCCGCACATCCCACAGATGCTCGAGTGGATTGAGATCTGGGGAATTTGGAGGCCAAGTCAACACCTCAAACTCGTTGTGCTCCTCAAACCATTCCTGAAGCATTTGTGCTTTGTGGCAGGAGCATTATCCTGCTGGAAGAGCCACAGCCACCAGGGAATACCATTTCCATGAAAGGAGGCACATGGTCTGCAACAATGCTTAGGTAGGTGGGACGTGTCAAAGTAACATCCACATGGATGGCAGGACCCAAGGTTTCCCAGCAGAACATTGCCCAAAGCATCACACTGCCTCCGCCGGCTCGCCTTCTTCCCATAGTGCATCCTGGGGCCATGTGTTCCCCAGGTAAGCCACGCACACACACCCGGCCATCCACGTGATGTAAAAGAAAACACAACAAACGGTGTATTCTGACACCTTTCTATCAGAACCAGCATTAACTTCTTGAGCAGTTTGAGCTCCAGTAGCTCGTCTGTGTGCTTGCCTTCGCTCCCCTCGTGCATCAATGAGCCTGGGCCGCCCATGACCCTGTGTCCGGTTCTCCACTGTTCCTTCCTTGGAGCACTTTTGATAGATCCTGACCACTGCAGACCGGGAACACCCCACAAGAGCTGCAGTTTTGGAGATGCTCTGACCCAGTCGTCTAGCCATCACAATTTGGCCCTTGTCAAACTCGCTCAAATCCTTACACTTGCCCATTTTTCCTGGTTCTAACACATTAACTTTGAGGACAAAATGTTCACTTGCTGCCTAATATATCCCACCCACTAACAGGAGCCGTGATGAAGAGATCATCAGTGTTATTCACTACACCTGTCATGATGTTATGCCTGATCAGTGTATATGCTGAAAACTGTCATTTACAGATAAATCATTATGGTACTTATGGTTTGTGATGTAGCTGCTGTCAAATCCAATAAAGTTGCTGCTTCATCTTTCAACAAAAGTTTCTTTGCCAACTCTCCATTACACTGTGTCTGGTTTAGAAAATAAAAGGCTTCAAACAAACATATTCTCCAACACAATCCGGGATGCCTTTAAAATAAACCATCCACTTGTTTCGGATTCTGATGTTCAGTTTAAACACTATTTCATTTGTCCTGTTATCATCGTCAGACTGTATCCAGTGTAGACAGCGTCAGTAATTATAATGGGTTCTGTTTGCTTTTGACACAACACTCACACTAAGTGTTGGCAAATGTCAGCCGTTAAGCGACTGGACAATTCGGCCTATGATGCAATAATGTATAAACTATTTGTTGATATCTTGCACAGGAGGCAGGCATATGCAAATTTATTTGCCAGTGTAACGTCACAGATCCCACAAAATCAAAAGAGCCTTTTCGGGGCTTGATTAAATAAAGGCTTTGGTAATAGCGAGGAGGACGTCTTAAACTATGAAACTTGCAGGATGCTTTAAAAAAAATGCATTTGCTATGTCAAGGATAACTAAAATACAATTAGATCTGATGACATTAGTGATGGTGACAAAATCATCAAGAAGTAGCCTGGTTTACTGATTAAAATTCAAACTTATAAGATAACTGATTATTTAATTAAGTGTGTTTTGTCATGAATATGATATTTCTCCAAGAAACAGCATATGAATCGCATCAATGACGACATGCTTAATGCTGCAGTTGTATAAGTAAAAAAAAAAAACTCATCCATGTATCCCAGCATGCACTATAGCATGGATAATTCATACTACTGTAGAATTTGTCAATGTCACCATTGTTGAGGGCTGTATGATGAAGAGTTTCTATGTCCAGTTAAAAAAATACGACAAAAAATTATGTTGTAGAGCCAGCTCTATTTAACATAATTCTGTAATACTTTAACCTTAAGTGCCACTTATTAAAACATACATTTTAATGTTTTAAATGCAGACATCTTTATCTTATCTGCTTTATCTTAAATCTCTATTGTTGCCCATGACTAAAGCAAACACTGATCACCATAATGGTGACTTCAAATGAAACTTTTTCAAAAAAACATCTAAACCTGTTGATTCTCAATAAGAACTGCTGTAGACACCTGCCAGAAATAAAGTCAAACTGGTTATTATGGTGAAACTGGTAATGCTGTTTGTGGAGTTGTTAAAAATCCATTTAACACATTGATGTGTATTTGCACTCTACAGAGACAGAACTACTGCAGTACTAGTACTTCAGAAAGTTAGTTGTAGTTTAATAGCCAACATTTACCCACTCATCTTTGAGATGATTGAAGTGAATGTGATGTGATTTCAGTCTCAAGCTGAGCACACAGAGCGTCAGATTAAACAGCAGTTTGAGAAGCTTCATCAGTTTCTCAGAGATGAAGAAGAAGCTACAATCACTGCACTGAGGGAGGAAGAGGAGCAGAAGAAGCAGATGATGAAGGAGAAGCTGGAGGAGATGAACAGACACATCTCAGCTCTTTCACACACAATCAAAGACATGGAGGAGATGATGAAAGCCAATGATATCTGCTTTCTCAAGGTCTGATTTTACATCATTGATTGATTGATTGATTGATTGATGATTGATTGATTGAGTTCTTGATGATGAATGGTGTGTTTGTTCTGCAGAGGTTTCCAGTCTCGATGGAAAGGTGAGTGATCTGCTCCTGTCTCTGGTCTCTCTGGTTCTGATCCAAAGCCACTGCAGTTCTGACTCCTGAATGTTCTTCCAGAGTCCAGATCTCACAGCCGGATCCACAGATGGCTTCTGGAGCTTTGATTCATGTGCCACGGTACTTGGGCAACCTGCCGTTCAGAGTCTGGAAGAAGATGCAGGACATCGTTCAAAACAGTGAGTCTGGAGAAGATCTGAGCTCTCTCACACACTGGAAATGACGCAACAGGGAAGATTCACAGATTTTAGCATTATATATTAGCAACTAAACCAAAATGAAGAACATGATATTTACTGTTACATCGATACAGCAGATCTCTACAGTTCAATTGTTTTGTCGGTATCAGTGTCTGTTGACATGGGATGCAGATTTGAAATTTCTCAAGCACATAAAGTGATCAGAGTAAAATGTTTGATGTGTTTGATCAATAGGATGAGTGTCATAATTCATAATAATCTGTGATTGGTTTACTCTTGATCATTTATATGAACAATTATGAATAACAACACCTGTTGATTGTGTCTCATCAGCTCCTGTGATTTTGGATCCAAACACGGCTCATTCACATCTCATCCTGTCTGATGATCTGACCAGTGTGAGATACAGCTTGACCAGTCAACCGCTTCCTGATAATCCAGAGAGATTTGATGAGTATTCGTGTGTTCTGGGTTCAGAGGGTTTAATCTCAGGAACACACTGCTGGGATGTGGAGGTTAATGAGAGTTTGTACTGGAGTGTTGGAGTAACTACAGAATCAAACCAAAGGAAGGGTTGTGTTTTCTTTAACTCTAGTGTCTGCTGGGTGCAGTACGGACTGGATGAGCGGTTTGGCTTTCCTGTTAAACAGAAGCTTGAGCGTGTGAGAGTTGATCTGGACTATGACAGAGGAATAGTGTCATTCTCTGATCCTGTCACTAACACAAATCTACACACATTCACAACCAACTTCACTGAAACAGTATTTCCATTCTTCTGGTGTCATGATTTGAAAATTTTACCAGTTACATTTCTTCTAATAGAAGAGTTGTGACATGCCTCCTGGAGGTCATAGGCCCAAGCAGGCTCTGAGAGGTCTGGTCTCCCACAGACTATTAACCACTTGTATTCTCACATATTCCTCAAACATCATAGAGACTCCACTGGGGGAGAGCTGATAACATCCTCACAGAAGAAACACCAAATATGATCCGATTCGTTCTTTTGAGTCGATTTCCAGTAAGAAATTGGTTGAGCTGGTTCACAAAACCAAACTGTATCAAACTTTAGTTGTGGGTTGATGACACAAGATGCAAAGTTAGAGGCAACACTAGAATGTGTACTGAACCAAATAACCAGCTCAAAATGAATTCGGTGATGTCTGACTCAGAAAGAACCAATGAGCCGGTTCTACTGCTGTGACTAGTGTTGCTAAAAGTATTGTTACTTCAGCACTAAAGCCACGTTTACACCGCTGGAACTTTCCCCAGGAACTAGGGACTTTTGGCTGGTACTCTGTGTGTTTCGAAAGCAGGAACCGCGGTCTAAATGAAGTTCCAGGTAAATATTTCCCCCTCAAAACGGCCCTGCTCGCGAGGTAGTACTTTTTCAAAGTTCAGGAACTTTCGGGGGTGGGACTTGGGCACTGAACATGCTGATTGGTTGAGTTCACGCAACATTTTATTGGTCGATTCGACGCAGCGTTTTATTTCAACCACTATTTGTAAAAGTCTGTTGCGGACGCGGTGTGTGCAGTAAGAGTCAACAGCTATCCAAATCAACAATGGAGATTAAAAAATACGACCAATGAGCCGACGACGAGGTTCAGGCTTTATTAAGCTTATATGCGGAGGACGAAATCCAGTGGGAACTGTGTAGTCGCGCACCGTCCTACGTCAACTGGACTAATCTTCACGGTACTTTAGACCAGTGCAAACAGCAGCAGGTTTGGGGGGAAAAGAGTTCCTGGGACAAATAGTTCCGGGTAATTTTGGTGGATGCGGGGCTTAAGTCTGTAATGAAATTTAAAAAATGTGCCAGTACTGGGTCAATTCAGTAATTATTGATAGGCGGCTGTTTTTAAATGTGCTTGTGCGTTCAGTATTTGTGTGAGCGCTCTGTGAAAAGCGTCCAGTGTTTCTATTTACAATGTGTGTGTTTTTTAAGCAGAGCATTGAAGCTAATCAAGGAAATGTCTGCTTAGCATGTGAATGTAATTGCCAATCAGACATGTCTAAGTTAGTCAGAATCCGCTCAACACTGCTCAAAGCGCCAGCAAACTCATGAATCCTTAATATATTATAAAGTACAGTATAACACATAGTGTAAGTAAGAGATTCATTGTGCAGTGTAAGCAGCTTCATTGATTATAAAGTTTTCGCAAGAGTGCAGAACTCTGTGAGCTCCCGCTCAAAGCTTAAGTGATTGACAGCTTCAGTAATTAAAATGGGAATGCTCTTTGCTCGCTTTCTGTAACCCATTCGTAATTTGAATAAAAGTTGTATTTTTCATGCTGCTAAGTACACACTGTGATAACCATATTGAATTGTGGTATTGAATCATGCAATAACTGACAGTGATAACCATAGCAATGGACAGGGAATAAAATGTGATATTGAAGATCTATACATTAAGTCTTGGATGTATATACAGATTAATAGACTTAAATGATTTATTAAATGTTTTTTTCCCCTCCTTTATTACTTACATTTCACTTGACCTTTTTAAAGCAATGTTTACTCATTTATAAAATATTTGTAGGCTGTTTTAATGTATTATTTACTTATTTAACTATTTTAAAATAAAAATATTAAATAAATGAGTTAATGATGAATGATGATCAAAACTATAAGTTCCAAAAGGTTTTGCTATGGTACCAAGAATCATGAAATGTTACTGGTGTTGATAAATACTACTGAAGTTATGGTACTGAATAAAACATTCAAACACCCACAGATCTTTTCTGTGCTATTTTTTGAATTATTGTGATTATATTTCTTCATTAGACTTGATCATTGTTTTTGTTTTGATTGACATATGATGAAATCAGATTTTCATCAATTTATCAACAGCATAGTATACACTCACCTAAAGGATTATTATGAACACATGTTCAATTTCTCATTAATGCAATTATCTAATCAACCAATCACATGGCAGTTGCTTCAATGCATTTAGGGGTGTGGTCCTGGTCAAGACAATCTCCTGAACTCCAAACTGAATGTCAGAATGGGAAAGAAAGGTTATTTAAGCAATTTTGAGCATGGCATGGTTGTTGGTGCCAGACGGGCCGGTCTGAGTATTTCACAATCTGCTCAGTTACTGGGATTTTCACACACAACCATTTCTAGGGTTTACAAAGAATGGTGTGAAAAGGGAAACACATCCAGTATGCGGCAGTCCTGTGGGCAAAAATGCCTTGTTGATGCTAGAGGTCAGAGGAGAATGGGCCGACTGATTCAAGCTGATAGAAGAGCAACTTTAACTGAAATAAGCATTTGTGAAGCCACAACACGCACAACCTTGAGGCGGATGGGCTACAACAGCAGAACACCCCACCGGGTACTACTCATCTCCTCTTCAAATAAAGAAAAAGGCTACAATTTGCACGAGCTCACCAAAATTGGACACCAAAATTGGACAAAAATGTTGCCTGGTCTAATGAGTCTCGATTTCTGTTGAGACATTCAGATGGTAGAGTCAGAATTTGGCGTAAACAGAATGAGAACATGGATCCATCATGCCTTGTTCCCACTGTGCAGGCTGGGGTGGTGGTGTAATGGTGTGGGGATGTTTTCTTGCCACACTTTAGGCCCCTTAGTGCCAATTGGGCATGGTTTAAATGCCACGGCCTGCCTGAGCATTGTTTCTGACCATGTCCATCCCTTTATGACCCCCATGTACCCATCCTCTGATGGCTACTTCCAGCAGGATAATGGACCATGTCACAAAGCTCCAATCATTTCAAATTGGTTTCTTGAACATGACAATGAGTTCACTGTACTAAAATGGCCCCCACAGTCACCAGATCTCAACCCAATAGAGCATCTTTGGGATGTGGTGGAACGCAGGAGCTGTGCCCTGGATGTGCATCCCACAAATCTCCATCAACTGCAAGATGCTATCCTATCAATATGGGCCAACATTTCTAAAGAATGCTTTCAGCACCTTGTTGAATCAATGCCACGTAGAATTAAGGCAGTTCTGAAGGTGAAATTGGGTCAAACACAGTATTAGTATGGTGCTCCTAATAATCCTTTAGGTGAGTGTATAAAGATGAGTGTGCCTGACACAGGCCTGAGACCCGTGGAAATTAACGAGTTCTACACTAGTGGCTCTTACGAATTACTAGAGCTAAAGAACCAGTTCTAAATGAACAAATTAAACCAACAGGCAGGCTGTGTTCGAAACGGCAAACTAACTAATTGCTCATGTTTTATTATGAAGTTTAGATTGTCATGTTTCCTGGATTTCCTTGTCATCCTACCATGTGCTCCTTTCTATGTTTTCATTGGTTCATGGTCTTGTTCACTGTTTGATTGTGCACAGGTATCCCTTGTAAACCGCTAGGTAAATCCCACAGGTAAACCACTGTTGGTGAAGTCTTTGTTAGTTTATTTTGCATCTGTTCATGTTTTGTTTTGCAATAAACTGCACTTGGGTTCTCCAGTGGATCCTACGTTACAAGAATATTTCAATTATTCTTAGGTAAAAAAAAAAACTTGTTAGCAAAAATTATTTCCAAAATATCACAAATAATTATTGCAGGATTTATGGTAGATTATGCCCTACATATTAGGAAAATAAGCTATAGCCTATTTTGGCCGCATAAAGAAAGTTATGCTTATATGGTTTTATTTGTCAAGAGAATATTACATACAACTGTCTCAACCCGGCCAGCATCAGAATTATAATTTTAAGTTTTAGGGGCCATTTACACAAAACAGTTCAAAGTTTTTAGTTGAAAACCATGTATGCGTTTTGGCCATTAATTAACGTGACAATGGCGTTTAGGGTGCCTGAAAATTCAAACTTTTAAAAATGGGTTACTATTGGGCCTACTATTGTTTATTTTGGAACACTTTTGCCTCTGGTTAACTTGGGATGAAAACGCAAAATGAGAGATTTGTTTAAATTGAATGTAATTGTCTAAATAGCCCAAGTAGTCTAAAGGCTCTTGTTAATAGGATTTTGCTTCCTGCTTTGCTACTGTTCGGACGCTCTTGCTTACTGCTCGCGCTTTGCTCTATCGCTTCTATATTTTATCTCGTAATTAATTTCAACTTCTGTAAATCAGCACAGTGCTCAAACAACAAAGCTTGACTTCAATGATAAAATTTGAAACTCTGGTGACTGGATTACTACAAAAAAGCGGAATATTTCATCCAACCAGCCTCCCACTGCCATCAGCTTACATTCCGGAGAAGGGAAAACACAGCTGCCTACATTCAAAAGGATAAGAAAATGCCTCCTCTAGAATCTACTTGCTGCACAAACTGCCACAGACTTTTACAGAGGATTGCAGTTCTTGAAACAAAGTTATTTATGAACCACCGAACCAGACGAATCACACAGAGCTTCAAAATGAACGCCTCAGCACACTGCCGGTGAGTCCCATAAACATAGTGCTACCCAACAGGGGAAACAAATAACTGATCAACACACTAATCGATGGCACAAACAGGGAGCAAGACCCAAAGGGACCCGAGACATCAGATTGTCACGAGCATCACATACTGCAACATTAGCATGCTCTACCCCAGACACAAGGATTGCAAACGCTGATTTCCTACCACCAACTATACAACTTGAAAACAGATTTGAAGTATTAATGAATGTGGGTGATGAATCCCCAAATGTGATGAATGTAAACGAACACAGATCGTATCAGCCAGCAGCTAACACTGATACCAAAAGGCGCTCAAGGTCGAGCAGACAGCGCACTCAGCTCAGAGCGCAGCCGAGCCCAGGACTCTGATAGTGGGGGACTCCACAGTCAGAAACATTAGCAGCAGGGATACAACTACATGCTGCCTTCCACAAGCTACAGTTTCTGACGTAAACAGGGAAATTCAGAACATTCTGATGAAACATAAGACTGCAAATCGACTTGTCATTCATGTGGGGAAAATCGATATTCAGAGAGAGCAGTCAGAACTCATTAAGAGGGATTTCAATGTACTTTTGAAACACTTAGAAAACTAAAAGTTCAACTGCTCATCAGTGGACCACTTCCAGCAAGAGGAACAAATAGGTTTTCACGGTTACTTGGGCTTAATACATGGCTGCAAAAACCTGCAACATAAAGGAGTGAACTTCATCGACAACTTTAATCTATTCTGGAGCCAGAGACAATTGTTTACATCAAATGGCCTTCACCCAAACAAACTTGGTGCAAGAGTGCTAAAGGACAATATTCACTTTTCCCTACACCATCCCTCAGCTGTGTGTGCTAACTCACTGACCTGAATGGCACACACACACCTGAACAGACTATGGACGACTACAGGACTTCATTTCAGCATCTGAATGGACATGTCACACTCCACAAGGACACTGATAACATCACGCAGCCACAACAGCCACTGCTCACGGACACACTCCCATCTGAGTCCCGCCCACAGTGCTCACCACAGACAGACTGTGACATATTAGAACTAACACAGATTGAGGGACTGAACAGTAACATCTCTGCCCATACTGTGGAGGTGCACGAAAGGGTGGGCTCTAAGGGGGGTCAGACTAGTGAACTGTTACGCTTTATGACTAGTCTGAACAGGAAACTGCATGAAATGTCTAAGTCACTCCATGAAATGGATGATAACATAATTCAGCCTCCGATAACACCAGAACAACAGCCACCCTCACCAGACATGTTATCCCTCTCACCAGCATCCCCGCTTCTGAGCTTCTCAGAGAGAATGGAGCAAATGGTCTATGCTGGAACCAGACTATCACACTCGATTTCTGCGAGCCCCCAGATATCAACCAAAGAGCGCCGAGCCCCACAACCATCAAAGCCTGTGGGCCCAGCTCGCCTCAGCCTCCTCCTGTGAGATTTCTTCGGTCACAACGCCAGGGCCAACACCCTCCTCCATCTGTTGTAGGTGAACCCAAAACAACTGATACCAGCTCTCAGTGATGTGTGTTGGGTCCCCGCCATGATAACAGTAACTTTATCAAATGTTTACAGAACGAGCGGAACCCAGTGTGCCTGTCTCTTTCTCTATTTCAGTTCTGTTACGTGATAGAAAGTGTAAGACCTTCTCAGACCGTATAGCAAACCCATCTAATCTGCTGCCTATTACATGTCAAACTAAGATTACTGTGGGGAAAAAATTAATACTGTTAAGTTAGCACTTTTAAATATCCGCTCACTTAAGAACAAATCATTTCTAGTCAATGACTTAATAACCACAAACAACCTAGATTTTTGCTTCTAAATGAAACTTGGCTTGAAGAAAACTGCAGTGCAACAGTCCTCAATGAAACAGCCCTCCTAACTTTACTTTTATGAGTATGTCCAGAGCGTTTAGAAGAGGTGGGGTATTGCTGCTCTTTTAAAGATGTCTATCAATGTAAGCAAGTGTCATTTGGTGACTATCTGTCTTTTGAATATCTGGGTATTGTGTTAAAAGGTGCTCCACGCATCCTGCTTATCATTGTTTACAGGCCTCCAAAATACTCTCCATCCTTTACTGAGGACTTTACAGAGCTGTTATCAATAATCTCCTCAGAGTTTGATTGTTTTGCCATTGCTGGGGATTTTAACATTCACATAGACAATGCTGAATCCAGTACAACAAAAGAGCTCATGACTGTTATTAACACTTTTGATTTGACACAGCATGTACATGGTCCCACACACAATCGTGGACACACTCTAGACTTACTTATCAGCAAGGGTCTAAACATTTCATCAATTGTTGTTAAAGATGTAGCATTGTCTGATCATTTCTGTATTTTCTTTGATATTTCAATCTCTCCTGCCATTGAAGCTAGATCTGTCGCTGTCAAAAAGAGAAGCTTAAATGAGAACACTAGTGAGCTATTTATGAAGGCTATATCTCTAACACCAAGCATATCTGCAGACTCTGTTGATTCTCTCCTTGACTCCTTTAACTCAAAAGTTAAGAGTGTAATTGATAATATTGCTCCTGAGAAAGTCAAGAAAAAGAGTGGAAGACAGAAAGCACCTTGGAGAAACTCAACGGCAGTGCAAATAATGAAAAGACAATGCAGGAAATCTGAACGCATGTGGCGGAAGACAAAACTTATAATCCATTATAACATCTATAAAGACAGCCTTCATGATTTCAATGTGGAACTAGGCAAGGCTAGACAGACCTTCTTCTCAAATATTATAAACAGAAACATAAACAACACGCGCACTCTTTTTGCTACTGTAGAGAGACTGACAAACCCCGAGTCACATTCCCAGTGAAATGCTCTCTGACAGCAAATGCAGTGAGTTTGCTTCCTTCTTCTCAGAGAAAATAAATAATATCAGGAAGGCGATCAGCACATCCGTGAGTTGCTTTGGGGTCAGTCAGATCAGACCACAACCTCGGAAAGTTACTATGTCTGATTTTGAAGCAATTGATTATAAAATTTTAGAAGAAACGGTGCAGCACCTTAAAACATCAACCTGCCTCCTTGACACACTCCCCACTTCTTTTTTCAAAAGTGTGTTTAACTGTTTAGAAGCAGATCTGCTAGAAGTGGTAAACTCATCACTTCTCAATGGGAATTTTCCAAACTCCCTTAAAACCGCAGTAGTTAAGCCTCTTCTGAAAAAGAGAAATCTGGATAACTCCATATTGAACAACTACCGACCAATCTCAAATCTCCCTTCATAGGCAAGATCATTGAAAAGTTGTCTTCAGTCAGCTGAACAAATTCTTAAGCTCAAACGGATACTTTGACAATTTTCAATCTGGTTTCACCACATCACAGCACAGAAACAGCGCTCATAAAGATCATAAATGATATTCGCCAATACAGATACAGGCAAAACATCAATTCTGGTGCTACTCGACCTCAGTGCCGCATTCGACACTGTTGACCATAACATACTTCTTGACAGGCTGGAAAACTGGGTCGGACTTTCTGGGATGGTCCTTAAATGGTTCAGGTCGTACTTAGAAGGAAGAGGTTATTATGTGAGTATAGGTGACCATAAGTCTGACTGGACATCCATGACTTGGGTCCCACAAGGGTCAATTCTAGCACCACTCCTATTCAACCTGTATATGCTGCCACTGAGCCAAATAATGAGAGAGAACCAAATGGCTTACCACAGCTATGCTGACGACACCCAGATCTACTTAGCACTATCACCTAATGACTATAGCCCCATTGACTCCCTGTGCAAATGCATTGATGAAATTAACAGTTGGATGAGCCAAAACTATCTCCAGTTAAACAAAAACAAAACTGAAATCATTACATTTGGAAACGAAGATGAAATTCTCAAGGTGACATATCTTGAGACAAAAGGTCTAATAACAAAAATCAAGTCAGGAATCTTGGTGTGATTTTGGAGTCAGACCTGAGTTTCAATAGTCATGTCAAAGCAATAACTAAATCAGCTTACTATCATCTGAAAAATATTGCAAGAATTAGATGCTTTGTTTCCAGGCAAGACTTAGAGAAACTCGTTCATGCTTTCATCACCAGCAGGGTGGACTATTGTAATGGTCTTCTAACCGGCCTTCCCAAAAGACCATTAGACAGCTGCAGCTCATACAGAACGCTGCGGCCAGGATTCTGAGCAGAACAAGAAAATATGACCATATCACGCCAGTCCTCAGGTCTTTACACTGGCTTCCAGTTACATTTAGGATCAATTTTAAAATATTATTACTTGTTTATAAATCACTCAATGACCTAGGACCTCAATACATTGCAGATATGCTGATTAAATACAAACCCATCAGATCACTCAGATCATCAGGATCAAGTCAGCTAGAAATACCAAGAGTTCACTCAAAGAAAGGAGAGTCTGCGTTCAGCTATTGTGCCAGCCGTAGCTGGAACCAGCTTCCAGAAGAGATCAGATGTGCTCCAACAGTAGCCACATTCAAATCTAGACTCAAAACACATCTGTTCAGCTGTGCCTTTACTGAATGAGCACTGTGCCACTGTACGTCCAGACTCAAAACACATCTGTCCAGCTGTGCCTTTACTGAATGAGCACTGTGCCACTGTACGTCCGACTGATTGCACCTATTCTAATCTATGCATCATCTTAATTTTTATTTTTATTTTATTTTTATCTATATATACACTGTAATAATTTTATTCTTTTAAATATCTTTACAACTATATATTTCTATTGTCTTCTTATTTTAAAAATTCTCTTTACAACTGTTTTTAATTATCCTGTTTTATTTTTAAGTCTTACACGTGGTATTCTTAATTCTTATCACTATTTTAATTTCATTTTCATGTAAAGCACTTTGAATTGCCATTGTGTATGAAATGTGCTATATAAATAAACTTGCCTTGCCTTGCCTTGCCTTGCCTAATTTACAATGGGTTCAATTTATCGTACTACTAAACAGTGATGCTTTATAGCTGAATTGAACTTTGCACAGTTATTGAACAGCATTGAATTCTGTTTGCACCACTGAATAAACATTTTCCTTTTTTTATCACTGTAAAGCTCCTTTAAAATCTGTATTGTATAAAATGCTATATAAATACTTGATTTGACTTGACTGGAAATGTGCCATACAACAACAATCTGTGGACATGAATACTGTTCCCACTTCAGCGACGTATTCTGCCCTAAACGATCTTTCCAACTTCCACCACACAGGCCATGAGACTGTGCTGATCTCTGTCCGGGTGAACCAGTGCCCAGAGGAAAGATCTCTGTCCATTCCAGAGCAGAAGGCCATAGAGGATTACATCCAGGAGGCATACGTCAGACCATCGACATTCCCTTTTGCTTCCAGCTTTTTTGTGGCTAAGACGGATAGAGGCGTGTGGCCAATATATCGACTACTGTCAATAACCTCAATAACATCACTGTGAAGTTCAGATATCCCCTTCCTCTCGTTCCAGCAGCCCTCTGAACATCTCCGTGGTGCTACTGTCTTCACCAAATTGGACCTCTCTTCACAGTGCCTATAATCTGATCAGGATCTGTGAAGTTGACGAATGGAAAACAGCTCTTGTGACCCCCACGGGCTAATTTGAGTACTTCATTATGCCGTATGGCCTGGTCAATGCCCCTTCAAGATTTCATGCACAAAGTGCTTTGGGAGTACATTCATTGTTTCGTGATGGTCTATATCGACATGTACTGCCACTTAACCGCTGAGATACTATTCAATCAGGTGGTATATAATTTTGGTATATATTCTGATTGTGGCCCCTAATTAATTTCAATGGTCTGAAAAAGCTTTGTCAAACTCCTCAAAGTCACTGTGAGTTTGTCCTCGGGTTACCACAACCAGGCAAACAGGCCGATGGAAAGGAAAGTCCAGGAAATTGGATGCTACCTCCGAACCTTCTGTCACCACCCCACAACCAGGAACTCCTGAAGTTTCTCACTTCGTTTGACCCCGTTTCAGTGCATACTCTGTTACCAACCACCATTGTTCCCATGGTCATAAGAACCATCCAACGCACCATCAGTGAATTTCTGGTTCCTAGAGAGAGAGAGGGTCTGGGACTCTTCTTCGTTACAAGGATCATGCTGATGTCAGGCAGACTCACGCACATCCTTACCAACCCATACAAAAGGTATGGCTCTCAACCAAAGACATCTGGTTATGCCTACCCTGCAAAAGAAGAGTCCCAGGTTCATTGGCCCCTTTGAGATTGAAAGTCAAGTCATCCTGTGTGCTTCAATTTGTAATTACCCTAACACTACAGAATCCATCCAGTGTCACACGTATCTCACCTGAAACCCTATTCCTCACCTGTTTCTCCTTTTTCCACAGAGCCTGGTGTTATAGACAAACCCTCTGTAAGATTTGAGGGTGCAAATTGATCTTCCAGATGATTAATTCAAACATAATTCCACAACTCAACACTCCAGACCCTAAATCCACTGTCTATAGCTGTGTCCCAGTTTGAAGACTGCGCACTTCCAAGGCCACATTTGAAGTGTGATTGCGTCACCGCGGAACTACTAAGGCTGTCCCAATTTGAAAGCGACTTCAAAATACGCCCTCCGTTTCTCAGGCAAAGGAAGGGTGCAACAGATGGACCCTTTGCAGCCTACCTATCCCAGAATACATAGCACACCGGTGACAACAGGATTTGTATAGACTGTTCTGCATTCCCACAGCACTCGATCAGATTTCTTGCGCGGGATTAAATTTCCCAGTAAAAGACGGTAGTGGTCAGTAACTCTGGTGCACTTTGGATGGGAGCGGGCGGTCTGAAAATAAAATTTTTTCAGGAGTTGATTATGTTTTGATTAACATTTTTTACGTGATCATCAATTTATCAGGTCATTTAGTGACCTGATAAACTAATATATCTTGAGAGCATTCTCTAATCATATGGGTGATGTATTGATTTTACATTATTGATTACAACAGCTCTGTGATGTCACAGCATGAGATTCTGCACTATAAAAGTTTGCTAGTACTTTAGACACACACAGAGACATCAAGAATCAGCGTATGAATCTCAACAATGGTGACAATCAGCATATCAGATACACAGATTAACTCTGATCATCACAAAACAAGCTACTAAAAAAACGCATAAAACAGCAAAAATAAAAGTAAATGGTAAGAATAAAAGAAATCACTAAAACAATTCATCTTATAATTTATTCGCTATGCATGCTGGGAGCCATGGGTGGGTTTTGATTGGTTCACCCAGAATGCACGGCAAAAAGCTGTTTTATGGCCACCGTTGCTGAGATTCATACGCAGATTCTTGATATCACTGTGTGTCTGAATGACAGATTGATTTAAATATTTTCTGAACAGAATACCTTTAAAAAAAATCACAGCGATGCTGTAACCAATAAAGCAAAACTAACTCAAAGATTACGCTCTGAATGACATCAGTTATTCAGCTCATGATGATTATGTTAAAACACAACCAACAGCACCTGATCACATTTTCTCTGGTCTTGTCTGGCCGCTATAAATCAGTTACAACCAAGGGTCAGAGCAAACACTCATCGCCATAATCTTTCAACGATTCTTCTTGTTATCATCAGGTGTCACCACTAATGCTCAATCAACACTTATGTAAGGTCCATCCGTTAGCCCAAGGATGGAATCTAACGGACTGGTTGAAGGACTTCTGCGTGTAAGCCTTTTCAGCATTTCTGTCAAATTCACTTAATTTATTGTTATCGAATTTTAAATCTGACTCCATGAATAATTTAATCTGACTCTAACTGTATGTGGTTTTGTTAAGTTTGTTGCGTTTATAAGTTAACGTCTGATCAAAGAATTAGTTGTGATTAAATTTAGATCGTTGATTTTCTTAGTATATCTTCAAATGTTCGTTCCACCGTGGGACCCGGACTCGCTCAGAGGATAATGCTCGCGATTAATTACATTACCTCACGGACACAAATTGGTCAGTTTCTGGTATTAGTAAGAGGATTGCAGAGTGAACTATTTTACCTTTAAGTGAGTCGCACATGCTTACTCATAACAGAAAGTGTAATTTGAACATTAGTCACGAGAGCTGCAACTTATTAATACAGCAACAGTCAGAAATCATGTTTAGCTCCATGCTCCAGTCCATGGGGTCCTCGGTATGATCTGTCCTGACGGGAAGATTTGCGGAAACTCCTACTCCTACTCACAAGACACTACTAGAATAATGATTTCGGACCAATACAAGATAAATCAAGATTAATGTTTATTTTAGCCAGACAGAACTTAAATAACATAATTAAACATGAATCCATGGTACACAACTTTCAGTCCTAAAATATAAAATACAATTGCAAAGTATTTTGAAAATAGTTTCAGAGAGTCATTGTGTCTGGCATAGTACGTGCAGTGTGTGTGTGTGTGTGTGTGTGTGTGTGTGTGTGTGAGTGTGTGTGGACTGGTAATCCCTACGGTATGGGGACAAAATGCCCCCACAAAGATGGCAATATCCAAAATCCTTGTCCTTGTGGGGACATTTTTTGGTCCCCATGAGGAAAACATCTTATAAATCACACTAAGTGATTTTTTGAAAAAGTAAAAATGCAGCATGTGTCCTGTGATGGGTAGGTTTAGGGGCAGTGTGTGTGTGTGTGTGTGTGTGATGGGTAGGTTTAGGGGCAGGGGCAGTGTGTGTGTGTGTGTGTGTGTGTGTGTGTGTGTGTGTGTAATGGGTAGGTTTAGGGGCAGGGCAGTGTGTGTGTGTGTGTGTGTGTGTGTGTGTGTGTGTGTGTGTGTGTGTGTGTGTGATGGGTAGGTTTAGGGGCAGGGGCAGTGTGTGTGTGTGTGTGTGTGTGTGTGTGTGTGTGTGTGTGTGTGTGTGTGATGGGTAGGTTTAGGGGCAGGGGCAGTGTGTGTGTGTGTGTGTGTGTGTGTGTGATGGGTAGGTTTAGGGGCAGTGTGTGTGTGTGTGTGTGTGTGTGTGTGTGTGTGTGTGTGTGTGTGTGTGATGGGGAGGTTTAGGGGCAGGGGCAGTGTGTGTGTGTGTGTGTGTGTGTGTGATGGGTAGGTTTAGGGGCAGGGGCAGTGTGTGTGTGTGTGTGTGTGTGTGTGTGTGTGTGTGTGTGTGTGTGTGTGTGTGTGTGTGTGTGTGTGTGTGATGGGTAGGTTTAGGGGCAGGGGCAGTGTGTGTGTGTGTGTGTGTGTGTGTGTGTGTGTGTGTGTGATGGGTAGGTTTAGGGGCAGGGGCTGTGTGTGTGTGTGTGTGTGTGTGTGTGTGTGATGTGTGTGTGTTAGTGTGTGTGTGTGTGTGTGTGTGTGTGTGTGTGTGTGTGTGTGTGTGTGTGTGTGTGTGTGTGTGTGTGTGTGTGTGTGTGTGTGTGTGATGGGTAGGTTTAGGGGCAGGGGCTGTGTGTGTGTGTGTGTGTGTGTGTGTGTGTGTGTGTGTGTGTGTGATGGGTAGGTTTAGGGGCAGTGTGTGTGTGTGTGTGTGTGTGTGTGTGTGTGTGTGTGTGTGTGTGTGTGTGTGTGTGTGTGTGTAGGTTTAGGGGCAGGGGCAGTGTAGGGGGATAGAAAATACGGTTTGTACAGTATAAAATGCATTACGCCTATGGAATGTCCCCATAAAACATGAAAACCCAACATGTGCGTGTGTGTGTGTGGGCATGTTTTTGTGAAATATCAGGACACAAATGTGTATAATGACATGGGTATGACATAGGTATTACAAAAAGAGGGTGAAATATGAGGACGTTCCCCATGTCCTCACTTTTCAAAATGCTTATAAATCACACAGGATGAGGTTTTTTTCACAGAAAGTAAACTGTGCAGTCTCCTGTGATGGGTAGGTTTAGGGGCAGGGGCAGTGTAGGGGGATAGAAAATACGGTTTGTACAGTATAAAAACCATTACGCCTATGGAATGTCCCCACATTTCACAAAAACAAACATGTGTGTGTGTGTGTGTGTGTGTGTGTGTGTGTGTGTGTGTGTGTGTGTCAGCACGGCATTGGGGCTCTGGCTACAGAATGTTCCCCACTGGTAGTTCTGCTTAAATACCCAGAACAAAGGGTTGTAAATATTTGTAACACAACACCTGGTTTAGGGGGAGAGGTTTTAGATATCTTTCAGAGACCACTCAAAAAGGGATAACCGAATTCTCATATCTCATCCTACTAGTGACTACAGTGAAGTTAAGACCAATTTACCAATCGCACTGAGACCTTTAAAAAGACACCAAACACGAAAAGGATAAAACAGTAGATTCACAAAATACATCATCTGTAGTATATCTGCATTCTGTGACTTGAATCAGGGGACTGGGAGAAGGGAGAGGGGAGAAGGTCAAGGCAGGGACCCACTTTCTTTCTGTGAGATCTTCCCTCCAGATTAGTGAGTTTTATTGCTTTAATCGCACAGTGTTGGATTTCAGCTTTTGTCTTAGCGGTAAAACCAATCCTTAGACTTAATTAATCTCTTAATTATCTCATTAACTTTACCACTGGGTCCCGGGAGGACATAATTATTTCCTATTTGGCCCTTGATAATGTAAAAATCTGCATGCCTTTGCAAAGCATACTTTATTGAAGAGGGAGAGTTGGGTATATAATATGATATAATAATATAATATGGGTATGTATCCATCATCACCAGAGCTGGAAAGTTGAGGGGTAAGAAAGTGAAAGTCCTGCCTTATGTTTAACTCAGTCAGCTGATTTCTGTTAATCGCAATAATAGCTTCTGTAGAGGTGTGACAGAAATACAGGTCCTTCTAAAAAAATTAGCATATTGTGATAAAAGTTCATTATTTTCCATAATGTAATGATAAAAATTTAACTTTCATATATTTTACATTCATTGCACACCAACTGAAATATTTCAGGTCTTTTATTGTTTTAATACCGATGATTTTGGCATCCAGCTCATGAAAACCTAAAATTCCTATCTCAAAAAATTAGCATATCATGAAAAGGTTCTCTAAACGAGCTATTAACCTAATCATCTGAATCAACTAATTAACTCTAAACACCTGCAAAAGATTCCTGAGGCTTTTAAAAACTCCCAGCCTGGTTCATTACTCAAAACCGCAATCATGGGTAAGACTGCCGACCTGACTGCTGTCCAGAAGGCCATCATTGACCCCCTCAAGCGAGAGGGTAAGACACAGAAAGACATTTCTGAACCAATAGGCTGTTCCCAGAGTGCTGGATCAAGGCACCTCAGTGGGAAGTCTGTGGGAAGGAAAAAGTGTGGCAAAAAACGCTACACAACGAGAAGAGGTGACCGGACCCTGAGGAAGATTGTGGAGAAGGACCGATTCCAGACCTTGGGGACCTGCGGAAGAAGTGGACTGAGTCTGGGTAGAAACATCAGAGCCACCGTGCACAGGCGTGTGCAGGAAATGGGCTACAGGTGCCGCATTCCCCAGGTCAAGCCACTTTTGAACCAGAAACAGCGGCAGAAGCGCCTGACCTGGGCTACAGAGAAGCGGCACTGGACTGTCGCTCAAATTTTGCATGTCATTGGGAAATCAAGGTGCCAGAGTCTGGAGGAAGACTGGGGAGAAGGAAATGCCAAAATGCCTGAAGTCCAGTGTCAAGTACCCACAGTCAGTGATGGTCTGGGGTGCCATGTCAGCTGCTGGTGTTGGTCCACTGTGTTTTATCAAGGGCAGGGTCAATGCAGCTAGCTATCAGGAGATTTTGGAGCACTTCATGCTTCCATCTGCTGAAAAGCTTTATGGAGATGAAGATTTCGTTTTTCAGCACGACCTGGCACCTGCTCACAGTGCCAAAACCACTGGTAAATGGTTTACTGACCATGGTATTACTGTGCTCAATTGGCCTGCCAACTCTCCTGACCTGAACCCCATAGAGAATCTGTGGGATATTGTGAAGAGAAAGTTGAGAGACGCAAGACCCAACACTCTGGATGAGCTTAAGGCCGCTATCGAAGCATAACTGAACATAATTATTTGAAGGTTGACTTTTTTTGTATTAAAAACACTTTTCTTTTATTGGTCGGATGAAATATGCTAATTTTGTGAGAAAGGAATTTTGGGTTTTCATGAGCTGTATGCCAAAATCATCAGTATTAAAACAATAAAAGACCTGAAATATTTCAGTTGGAGTGCAATGAATCTAAAATATATGAAAGTTTAATTTTTATCATTACATTATGGAAAATAATGAACTTTATCACAATATGCTAATTTTTTGAGAAGGACCTGTAAAGTCAGTCTGGTTAGTAATATGTGAAGCTGGTAATGCTGTTTCTGGAGTTGTTTAATCCTCCTCTGATTGTCAGTGTCTCAAGTCGTCCTCCACAGGACAGCAGAGACTTTGAAAAGTGAACAGAGGTGGAAAGTCCAGGTTCAGAAGATAAAAAGTTCTGCTCTGTATTTTGTTCCAAACTTCTGGATTTGCTAAGTAGCTCAGTTTTTCAGCCAGGAGGATGAATGAAGTGAAATCAGCTGATCTGTGTTCATGAGTGGATTAAACATATGGCAGGACTTTCACTTTCTGATCGCTGGACTTTCCACCTCTGCCTGTTGGAAACCCCCACACAGCCCCTCTGCAGATTTCTTTAATGTCATGTACTGGAAAAGGACATCTAACATCACCTACTAATCCATTCTGATTGGCTGAGATAGTTATAAATCCACAATGCAGTGCAACAGAATAGTATAAAAATAAAACATCCTGAAGAAAACTTCAGCTTGCTGTTTGGAATACAGATTCCCTCGGGACAGGTTTGACTCTTTTACATTTACATTTATTCAAACATGTTTGGTTTCTAGGACATTCCGGGAATGATAGCTTAATTTTGTTAGAACATTCAGAGCTAAGAGATTATTTTTCATTAGCCAGTAATGTACCACAGTAAAGACTTTGGTTTTAAATGACTGCCTTTTTTATTCTAACTGAATGAGGCAATTCTATGTTATACCATAATGGTAATATTAGTTATGGGTCAAATTCTCAATTTTAAGTTGCTTATTAATGTGCATATTACTAGGATATTGTCTCTTTATTAGTACTTGTAAAGCACATATTAATGCCTTATTCTGCATGACCATTTGCAGTCTCATCATCTTGCCCTGTCTCTTCCCCTCCTAAAGTTGAGCTTTTTTAATTAACTGAAGGCTACAGATTGTATAGTCTTTAAGATTAAGATTAATAATGAATGTGTACATATTGTAAATTATACCTAATCTGATGAAAATGGCTTTGTTACTGTTTCTTTATTTGTTCATCTTTATCACTTTATTACTGGCATCACTGTTGCCAGTAATTTACTGTTAATTGTACAGTTATTTACTGTAATCTACAGTTACTGAAACTCATTTAATTAGCAGAAACTGACAGCCTTAAATTGGCCAATTGCCATTTAAATGTACAAACTAGTATTTATAATTTGCTAGTAATGTGTGTGTGTAGAATTTGAAGAAAGCAGGGTGTTTCTAAAGTGCCCTAATAATAATGCTCACACACACACACACACACACACACACACACACACACACACACACACACACACACACACACACACAACGTGTGCACTTTGCTTGATGTTAGTTCACTTTTAAATAAACTTTTGCTGATAATTTTCTCACCCCCATGTTATCCAAGATGTCCCTGTCTTTCTTTCTTCAGTCGAAAAGAAATGAAGGTTTTTGATGAAAACATTCCAGGATTCTTCCTCATATAATGGATTTCAATGGAGCCCAAACGGTTCAAGGTCCAAATGACAGTTTCAGTGCAGCTTCAAAGGGCTTTAAACGACACCAGACGATGAATAAGGGTCTTATCTAGCCAAACAATAGGTCATTTAAAAAAAACACTGTTTAAGTTGTATACACACAAATGTTCACCTTTCTCAAATGAAGAAATATCCTGGAGTGTTTTCATCAAAAACCTTAATTTCTTTTCGACTGAAGAAAGAACGACATGGACATCTTGGATGACATGGGGGTGAGAAAATTATCAGCAAATGTTTATTTAAACGTGAACTAATCCTTTAAGCTCACACACAGTGTGTGGACTCGCCCGCCGTTATTTTCCTTACAAATGCTCTGCGAAGGCATAATAACTGTCGTCTGGGATTCAGTGGACTTATATATAAAGATATGAAACGCTTTCAATTTCACATGCTCACGTGTGTTTGGAGAGTCTGACTCCGTGTAGTGGTTTAATTTATGAGTATCTCAAAATGCTTTTATGGCACAAAATCAATGTAAACACGGACAGTTGTTTCATAAGGGATTAAACAGACAGAACAACCCACATCTTATATTTCCTTAATACGGAGCCCCGCACATGACATGCAAGAAAAAAAAGTAAATTGTGCGCACAATTTAGCCTACTAGTTTTTTACTGCATGTCATGTACTATTCCTACCCAGCAGAATAGGGCAACTTCTACGCATGGCCGGGGTGACCTGAGGATCACGTTTAGGGCAAACCCGCCGGGCATACCTCCGCAGGCCCCTATTCCCTCACAAGCGCCGTCTCCGCGGGGACCCGCTGGCCCCTCCCATGGGCGTCCGGCGGTGACCTTCGGAGCTCCCGCGGACGAGCAGATGTCGATCGCTGCATCGGAGGGGGAGTTCTAGTCCTCAGAGGATGATGACCCGGCTGTACTGCCTCCCTCTGGGAGAGTGGCAACAGTCGAGCCGGACCCTGAGTTGACGGACATGCTTTCCCAGGCCGCCGAAAGGGTCGGGCTTGAGTGGAACCCTCCACCACGTCCCGGACCCTCTAGGTGGTCTTTCCGAGTTGCATGAGGAGCTTACCAGGTCGTGGGCGACACCCTTCAGTGCCAGAAACAGACCTGGTGGCTCCTCCCTCCTCACTACCCTCGATGGTGGGCAAGCCAGGGGGTACGAGGGCATCTCGCCGGTGGAACGCGCCATCGCGATGCAACTGGGTTCCAGTGACCACTTCCAGCTGGCGGGGTGACCCTCGACTCCCGTCCAAGGCCTGTAGGTTCTCTTCCAGTCTCACTGCGAAGGCCTACAGGGCTTGTGGCACTGCGTCCGCCCTGCATGTCATGGCGTTGCTGCAGGTCCACCAGGCCCAGGCGCTCATGGACATACAAGGGAGGCCTGGCCCAGAGCTCCTCCGGGAGCTCCGGCGGCGACAGACCTCGCCCTATGGGCGACGAAAATCACCGCCCATTCCCTTTGCCAGCGATGTCCACCTTGGTGGTCCAGGAGCATCTCTGGCTCAACCTGGCCGACATGAGGCGACCGATAAATATCGGTTCCTGGAGTCCCCGTCTCTTTGGCGGGTTGTTCGGCTGTGATCGAGAACTTTGCACAGCAATTCTCGGCCGCCTAGAAGCAGACGGAGGCGATTAAACACATCCTGCCACGGCGGTCTGCTGCTGCTTCCACCCCGCCGCCGGCGCAGCACCTCCACCTGCTCGTCGTCGCTCCCGCCCCAGCCCAGCAGCAGCCTCCACCAGGCGCAGCCTCCCTAGTGCCAGCGGAACCCAGAATTGTCAAAAAGAGCAGTTTCCGACATCTCTGGGTGCCAAGAGAGTGCACTTGGCGGTGTCCGACGCCGAAGGTTCTAGGCGGTCTACCACAGGCTGTGTTAGACACCATCACTTCCGCTAGAGCAGTGGTTTTCAAACCTGTCCTGGAGGACCACCAGCCCTGCACATTTTGTATGTCTCCTATATCAGACACACCCATTTCAGGTCTTGCAGTCTCTAGTAACGAGCTGATGAGTTGAAGCAGGTGTGATAGATGAGGAGACACACAAAATGTTCAGGGCTGGTGGTCCTCCAGGACAGGTTTGAAACCACTGCGCTAGATGACCCTCTACGAGGCAGCTCTATGCGTTGAAGTGGAAACTGTTCGTCGACTGATGCTCTTCTCGCAGAGAAGACCCCCGAAGATGCTCGATCAGTTCGGTGCTCTCCTTCCTACAAGACGGGTTGGAGAGAAGGCTGTCTCCCTCCACCCTCAAGGTCTATGTCGCCGCGATCGCCGTGAATCATGACATGGTAGATGGTAAATCTCTGGGGAAGCACGATCTGATCATCATGTTCCTGAGAGCGGCGAGGAGAATAAATCCACCTTACCCTCCCTCTATACCCTCTTGGGACTTGACTCTGATGTTAACCGCACTGCAGAGGCCACCCTTTGAGCCCTTGCAGTCAGCTGAGTTAAAAGTTCTGTTCCTTAAGAGAGTACTCCTGGTTGCTTTGGCCTCCATTAAGAGGGTAGGGGACCAGCAGGCATTTTTGGTCGACAAATCGTGCCTGACAAATCGAGCTTCTTCCTGGGTGCTGGCTCGTGGCGCCTCGCTGACAGATATTTGTAGAGCTGCGGGCTGGGTGACACCTAACACGTTCGCTAGGTTCTATAGCTTACGTGTAGAGCCGGTATCTTCCTGTCTGCTCACTTCCCATAGTCAGTAACACAAAGTGACCGTTCTAGTGTCGGCTTGCTGCGCCATTCCCTTCCCCTGGAACGGATACATGCGCTTATATGCTCCAGGTGAGTTCCCCAAGCATGGTGAACCCTGGGAGTCCGCCACAACCCACGGCTGTCGGACGTGGCGGAGCGTCCGACACCAGGTCTGACACTGATGCATTGTGAATCTGGTGTCAGGCTGGGTTCCATATGTTGTGACCCCTACGGCGGTCCCATATGTGTATTCTCCACGGTACAGCTCCCGACGGCGAGCTCGTGTCTTTCCCACGGCAGACTTCCTGCCGTCTCAGCACGGTGTTGTCCCCCGCCGACATAGGGGACTCCCATGTGTTGTACTGCCCAAGTCAGTCCATATGTGTATTTCCAAATGGTAAGAACATGATGTTGGCCCCTGGGCACGCTTTCCCAGCGTTATCCAATAGTCTGCTGAGTGGTTCTCGCGGAACAGCAGTGTGACTCTCCCTGCGTGAATTTCCCCGCCCGTACAGATGGGGTCTGAGGGGCTCTCGCTGGGCGCTGGAAGTGGTAGTAACTGTGGCGTTTTCCTAAGGGATCGCAAATCGGTGGCGTCGGCGTCGTCGAGCGTGACCGACTGAAAGGGAACGTCTCTGTTATGTATGGTAACCCTCGTTCCCTGAAGGAGGGAACGGAGACGTACGTCCCGTTGCCACAGTTGCTGTACCATCACTGCATGGCCGAGTCACTAGTTCGGCTCCTCAGTGAAAAACAAGTGTGCGCTGCATGTCATGTCCGCTTTATACCCGCGCTGCGGGGCGGAGCGCGAGATGCAAATCTCGCACGCCAAATTTCATTGACCTGTTCTCTTCACCTCGAAGCTGATAGGGCTCCCTGAAGTGATCCCAATTCTTCGTTGACGTCCCCTTCAGGGATAGAGGGTTACCATACGTAACCGAGATGTTTTGTATAGCTCAATTGGTAAAGCATTGCAATATACAACAACATGTGATCATGCAATCAAGAGTTTGATCCCAAGGAACACGTGCTCATAAAGTGTGTGTGCACTATAAGGTAGGTTTAGGTTTTGTAAATAAAAATTATATATTTTTGCTAAATGGAAACATGACAAATGGTGGTTAAAAGTCCACACATTGCATTAAAATGAACATGCATTGTTATTGGTAACGTCAGCCATGCGTCATTTCATGACGTCAGACGTAGCGCGACACTGTCATTATTTTTACACTCGCTAGAGGGCACATGACTTTAAAACGTAAATATACACTCACCTAAAGAATTATTAGGAACACCATACTAATACTGTGTTTGACCCCTGCAATATATTAAGATCTGAAAATGGATTGGAGAGATGAACGACAGACGCACGCTTTACATGTTCACTTCTTTTCTTTACTGAGTGCTCGAACACATATGGATAACTCACATAGATTCAATGGGGCGTGGCTTAACATTCCAGCCAATCAACACATACATTACACTCCTTCCCTTTGAGATTTAAACAACCCCCTTTTTTTTTTTACTATCTATGTGTGTGCATAGAAAAGTCAAGGTAACCAGATTTCACATTACATCCATGAACTTCAAAGAACTCTTTCACTGAGAATCATTAGTCATAGAAACAGATACTTATAGATCTAGTCTCTTTGGAGCAGTATGGACCCTCTGGGGATATCTACTAACAACAGTTTCTGAGGGTGTGGTGCTCACTGGACTTTTGGAAGTCCAGGTCTTTGCGTTTCCAGAAGGGTTACCACTGACAGAAGGAATGTTCGGGGTTTCTATGTCGTCAACATTGATAACTGGATTCGGGACCTCTAACACACCCTGCGAAGAAGATCCTTCGCAACACTCCCTGGCAGAATATGGTCCAAATGCACAGTGTGCCTTCTTTCGGACTCGTACTGGCTCTTCCTCAACTAAAGATCTTAGGACTTTCTTTCCTCTGTCATGTTGTTTCTTTTGCTCTTGCTGTTTTTCATGAACAACTTTGGCCAGATCAGGCTTCAACAACGAAAAACGTGTTCGGATTTGGCGCTTTAGAAACAGCTCCGCTGGTGTTTTTCCTGTAACGGTATGAGGCGTACTATGGTACATTATCAGGAAATTGGCCAACTTATGCTTGAGTGAAACCAACTGCTTTCCTCCCTTTTCAATAACACTTTTCAGGAGTGCCTGTTTCAGTATCTGAACAGATTGTTCTGCGGCAACATTTGAAGCCGGATGATAAGCAGGAACCCGAGAATGTTTAATTCTGTTCCCGTTTAGGAAATCAGTAGCACTCGGCAGACACTGACTGCGGACCATTATCAGAGACCACCTCCTCTGGTAATCCATAAGCCGCAAACAACCCTTCGGAGTGCGTCAATGGTGAGTGAGGAGGTGATTGATGACATTGGCAACACCTCTAACCATTTTGAATGGCTGTCGATCACTACTAGAAAGAACTGTTTGTCTTTTTCTGCAAAATCAATGTGGATCCTCTGCCATGGCCGTTCAGGCCATCTCCACTGTAACAATATTGACAATGAGTCTAATATCTCGGGAATAATTAACTCAAAAGGGATATAATATTCATGAGTTTATGAATATAATTTGCTAGTCGTTCATTGCGTTATTTAAATTTTCCAATAAGAAAAATGTTTAATTAAATACAAGTAACCTTTACGGAATTGCTTGAAATTATCTTACTAAGTTTGTCCTGCAAATTAGTTATAGACTTTCAAATCAATTCTCAATAAGGGATTACTGCTTTACGAGCGCATAACAAAACATTAACTTTACTGATCAGGACAAATTAATATTTCGTATGTTCGTACAGTTTATGTTACTAAAATAGTAGCACAAGGCAGCTTTAGGTAACGTTTAGGATCGTAAGTTTCATTGACTTTGTGTATGTAGAAGAATAACAGCTTCAATTCAAAAATATCTTTTGGAAGTTTAATAACACAGACTAAAGATAACACTACAATTCACACAGAAAGTATATACTAAATATGCATAAAGAGTAGAAAAATAGATAGGAAATGAAACTAAAATGGTACCTAAACGAAAAGAATGAAAGAAAACAAAAATAAAGAGCGAGAAGATAACAGCGTTCACTTCAGTTCGTTACACAGAGCCCTCAAGGAGTTAATCTTGTCCCAAAGCGGAAATAACACGACCTTTCAACAGCAGTTCGGATTGTAGAAAATAAGAATACTTGCTTTGGTTTTGGCTTCTCGCGTGTATGCGTGTATTCTGAGTTCAAATGTCCCGCGCGTTCCGTGGTCCTTTTTCCTAGGTCGGTTGGGTATGGCTCTCGGTTTGCGGAGAAGAAGTTCAGCTGGATGCGGCCGGGTCTCTTGGAAGTGTGCTGAAGCGTGCGTGCTGTATCCTCTTCTCTGAAGAATGCCCTCGGGGGCTGGAAAGCGGGTGGCGGATTGCAATGCGATGCACTAGCAAAAGGCGTTGGAATGAGGGTCGCATTGGTACTTGTAGATCAGGTAGAGCGACGCCCATTTCCTGGATGGTCCAATCGATCTGAGCGTTTTTCGGCGCGAAACAAAGTTCTTTGTTCGGCTGAGTTCCTCCTCCTGGCTACTATCCGGGAAGATATGCTCGTGCGTTTTCCTTACAAAGCTGGTATCTTTGTAATAATGTATGTCCTTTAAATTATTTTACAAGATTCGGTACGATGGAGTTTTCCTGGTTCTAATGATACCATGAACCACTGGTCTGAGAGGTGGAAACACACAAATCCAGGTTTTCCACTGTCTATTGTCGTACACAGCTTGAGTTAACAGTCATATAATCCTCCTAATTATTACAGACACATATAAAAACACTTCAAGCAGAAAAATATACATTTAATACATTTTTGAAGTGGCTTTTAACCATATATTCCTTTGATACTAGTGGAACTCTATGTGTGTGAGGCGTGAGGTGTCCGATATCAGGCATGGCTATTTGGGGCAATAAAAGTCACATCACGTGGAGCTGGTGCGTTATCTCTCCAGGGCGAGCAAAAAGGCTGATCGTTCCTTTCAGACATTGTGGCGACTAGGTGTGTGTGTAGCGCGTAGACTCTTCTGGCGCGGCCATTGGGAGCCATAAAAGTCAAGACGAGCTTGTTTGTTATCTCCCAAGGGTGATCAAAGGTGGTCTTTCAGACATCGTGGTGCCGTTCTATACCATAAATTGTATTGGAATTCGATTCCGAGACATGGGTTTTAGTGTGATCTGATAACGTGCCTCACGAGATGCGCGAGCCATCTGGCTGTTTGCCAGATGAACAGACCGTCATTGTGGCTACACCACGGATGAAGGGGTGCCACAGCAGGTGACTTTTGAGCTGACAAGCAACAACAACAGCGCCGCACTCTTTCTTCAATGCAGCCATCAAGTCCCGGCCACCACAGAAAGCTTCGAGCCAGGGCCTTCATACGGCAAATTCCCGGCTGCTCATGGTGTAGCTCGTCTAGTAATCTGGATCTGTATTTGGGTGGAATTATGACACGCATACCCCACAACACACACCCTTGGTCCTCTGACAACTCATGTCGGCGTGTGAAGTATGGTTTCAGACTCTCCTCTGACACATAGTTTGACCACCCATTCAAAGTGTAATTCCACACTTTGCATAGTGTTGGGTCATACTGAGTTGCTTTTGCTATATCATTAGCAGACACAGGGAGCTCATCCACCTGGGAAAAGTAGAACACACTTCCTTCTTCCCCTATACAGTCTTTGTCCACAGTGGGTAGTCTGGACATTGCATCAGCATTCATGTGGTCAGCTGCTTTTCGGTACTCAATGTCATAATTGTAAGCCATCAGCACCAAAGCCCAACGCTGCATTCTCAAAGCTGCCAATGTGGGTATTGCTGATTTCGGGCCAAGTATTGCCAGCAAAGGCTTGTGGTCTGTGATGAGTGTGAATTTCTGTCCATAAATATATTTGTGGAACTTCTTTACCCCGTAGATGATGGACAAAGCCTCCCATTCAATCTGGACATATTTTTTCTCTGTTTCAGTCAATGTTCGGGATGCAAAAGCTATAGGGCGCTCTTCACCATTGTCCATAATGTGCGAGATCACCGCACCCACCCCATAAGGTGTAAATACTATAGAGTAAATACTATAGAGTAAATACTATAGAGTACTACAGTAAAATTACTCTAGTAAATAATATAGAGTACTACACTAAAATTACTCTAGTAAATACTATAGTGTATTACAGTAAAATTACTCTAGTAAATACTATAGTGTATTACAGTAAATTTACTCTAGTAAATACTATAGAGTACTACAGTAAAATTACTCTAGTAAATACTATAGAGTATTACAGTAAAATTACTCTAGTAAATACTATAGAGTATTACAGTAAAATTACTCTAGTAATTACTATAGAGTACTACAGTAAAATTACTCTAGTAAATACTATAGTGTATTACAGTAAAATTACTCTAGTAAATACTATAGTGTATTACAGTAAAATTACTCTAGTAAATACTATAGAGTACTACAGTAAAATTACTCTAGTAAATACTATAGAGTACTACAGTAAAATTACTCTAGTAAATATTATAGTGTATTACAGTAAATACTATAGTGTATTAAAGTAAAATGACTCTAGTAAATAATATAGAGTAATACAGTAAAATGACTCTAGTAAATACTATAGTGTATTACAGTAAAATTACTCTAGTAAATACTATAGAGTACTTCAGTAAAATTACTCTAGTAAATACTATAGAGTACTACAGTAAAATTACTCTAGTAAATACTATAGTGTATTACAGTAAAATTACTCTAGTAAATACTATAGTGTATTACAGTAAAATTACTCTAGTAAATACTATAGTGTATTACAGTAAAATTACTCTAGTAAATACTATAGTGTATTACAGTAAAATTACTCTAGTAAATAATATAGAGTATTACAGTAAAATTACTCTAAATTACTCTAGTAAATACTATAGTGTATTACAGTAAAATTACTCTAGTAAATACTATAGTGTATTACAGTAAAATTACTCTAGTAAATACTATAGTGTATTACAGTAAAATTACTCTACTAAATACAATAGTGTATTACAGAAAAATTACTCTAGTAAATACTATAGAGTACTACAGTAAAATTACTCTAGTAAATACTATAGAGTACTGCAGTAAAATTACTCTAGTAAATACTATAGTGTATTACAGTAAAATTACTCTAGTAAATACTATAGTGTATTACAGTGTAAAATTACTCTAGTAAATACTATAGTGTATTACAGTAAAATTACTCTAGTAAATACTATAGAGTACTACAGTAAAATTACTCTAGTAAATACTATAGAGTACTACAGTAAAATTACTCTAGTAAATACTATAGTGTATTACAGTAAAATTACTCTAGTAAATAATATAGAGTATTACAGTAAAATTACTCTAGTAAATACTATAGTGTATTACAGTAAAATTACTCTAGTAAATACTATAGTGTTTTTAAACCGTACTATAGTAAAGATACTACATTAAATAAACAAAGTGTAGTAAATACTATAATATACTGTAGTATATTTACTATAGTAAGGTTCAAAAACTATAGTATTTACTAGAGTAATTTTACTATAATATACTATAGTATACTGTAGTATTTTTCATGTGGGAGTGAGTGTTTGATTTAGTCTTATGGGTGTTCTGATCTCAATCTGACCATCTATAGATGAAAAGATAGAAAGTGTCTTTGAGCTTGAAATGATCTCAATAGTGCTTTAAAATCCCATATACTGTATAACGGCTCCTGAATGTTTTCTCCGGACCAGAAAAACCACACTTCAACTTCAATATTTAATGTCTTCAGGACAATCAACATCACACACATCAATTGGACACTGTGATAAAATAAATTTATTTATGAAAATAAATAAAAATTACAATCAAATTCGTGATGAAGTGATTTTTCCATGACATCCCACATGAAAAATACCATAGTGTATTTACTCTAGTAAATACTATAGAGTACTACAGTAAAATTACTCTAGTAAATATTATAGTGTATTACAGTAAATACTATAGTGTATTAAAGTAAAATGACTCTAGTAAATAATATAGAGTAATACAGTAAAATGACTCTAGTAAATACTATAGTGTATTACAGTAAAATTACTCTAGTAAATACTATAGAGTACTTCAGTAAAATTACTCTAGTAAATACTATAGAGTACTACAGTAAAATTACTCTAGTAAATACTATAGTGTATTACAGTAAAATTACTCTAGTAAATACTATAGTGTATTACAGTAAAATTACTCTAGTAAATACTATAGAGTACTACAGTAAAATTACTCTAGTAAATACTAGAGTATTACACAGTAAAATTACTCTAGTAAATACTATAGAGTACTACAGTAAAGTTACTCTAGTAAATACTATAGAGTACTACAGAGTTACTCTAGTAAATACTATAGAGTACTACAGTAAAATTACTCTAGTAAATACTATAGAGTTACAGTAAAATTACTCTAGTAAATACTATAGTGTATTACAGTAAAATTACTCTAGTAAATACTATAGAGTACTAGAGTAAAATTACTCCAGTAAATACTATAGAGTATTACAGTAAAATTACTCTAGTAAATACTATAGTGTATTACAATAAAATTACTCTAGTAAATACTATAGTGTATTACAGTAAAATTACTCTAGTAAATACTATAGAGTACTACAGTAAAATTACTCTAGTAAATCCTATAGAGTACTACAGTAAAATTAATCTAGTAAATACTATAGTGTATTACAGTAAAATTACTCTAGTAAATACTATAGTGTATTACAGTAAAATTACTCTAGTAAATACTATAGAGTGCTACAGTAAAATTACTCTAGTAAATACTATAGTGTATTACAGTAAAATTACTCTAGTAAATACTATAGTGTATTACAGTAAAATTACTCTAGTAAATACTATAGTGTATTACAGTAAAATTACTCTAGTAAATAATATAGAGTATTACAGTAAAATTACTCTAAATTACTCTAGTAAATACTATAGTGTATTACAGTAAAATTACTCTAGTAAATACTATAGTGTATTACAGTAAAATTACTCTAGTAAATACTATAGTGTATTACAGTAAAATTACTCTACTAAATACAATAGTGTATTACAGAAAAATTACTCTAGTAAATACTATAGAGTACTACAGTAAAATTACTCTAGTAAATACTATAGAGTACTGCAGTAAAATTACACTAGTAAATACTATAGTGTATTACAGTAAAATTACTCTAGTAAATACCATAGTGTATTACAGTGTAAAATTACTCTAGTAAATACTATAGTGTATTACAGTAAAATTACTCTAGTAAATACTATAGAGTACTACAGTAAAATTACTCTAGTAAATACTATAGAGTACTACAGTAAAATTACTCTAGTAAATACTATAGTGTATTACAGTAAAATTACTCTAGTAAATAATATAGAGTATTACAGTAAAAATACTCTAGTAAATACTATAGTGTATTACAGTAAAATTACTCTAGTAAATACTATAGTGTTTTAAACCGTACTATAGTAAAGATACTACATTAAATAAACAAAGTGTAGTAAATACTATAATATACTGTAGTATATTTACTATCTATAGCAGTTCAAAAACACTATAGTATTTACTAGAGTAATTTTACTATAATATACTATAGTATACTGTATTTTTTTCATGTGGGAGTGAGTGTTTGATTTAGTCTTATGGGTGTTCTGATCACAGACTGACCATCTATAGATGAAAAGATGGAAAGTGTCTTTGAGCTTGAAATGATCTCAATAGTGCTTTAAAATCCCATATACTGTATAACGGCTCCTGAATGTTTTCTCCGGACCAGAAAAACCACACTTCAACTTCAATATTTAATGTCTTCAGGACAATCAACATCACACACATCAATTGGACACTGTGATAAAATAAATTTATTTATGAAAATAAATAAAAATTACAATCAAATTCGTGATGAAGTGATTTTTCCATGACATCCCACATGAAAAATACCATAGTGTATTACAGTAAAATTACTCTAGTAAATACTATAGTGTTTTTGAACCGTACTATAGTAAATATACTAGAGTAAATTAACAAAGTGTAGTAAATACTATTATATACTGTAGTATATTTACTATAGTATGGTTCAAAAACACTACAGTATTTACTAGAGTAATTTTACTGTAATTTTACTATAATATACTATAGTATTTACTAGAGTAATTTTACTGTAATTTTACTATAATATACTATAGTATTTTTTCATGTGGGGTTGTTTGTTAAGCCCATATCTTATTAACCTGAAATTAATACACATAGTACCTTTTAAATTATAGACAAACAATAACCAAGATATAAACAAACGTACCGTGTGCTTTCCATCAGGATTCAGGAGACATTGGGAGACATCTTCTTATCAAACACTCTTTTCACTCTTCGCAACACCTCGTGTTTTTCGTGTTCACGCTAATCAAATCACATGACTGGTACGTCTTACATTAATCATTTTCTCCTGTAGGTGTCACTATTGCCAAAATATCATGCAAAACAAATATACAATTCTCAAGTATTCATGAATTAGAACATTTTAAAACAAACACAAACAAAACTTTCAAGAAGACCAATGTAAAATACTTTATTTGCGACAGCTACTGTATGTACTTATGTGTAGACGCACACTGTTAGCAAATTATGTCATTTTACAATAAATTTTACAACAAAGTATTGTATTCATGTTTTTAAATGCAAGTGCATGATGGGAAGTGTCAGTCCTGTAATATTATTGTAACTACACTGTAGAATCATTACTTTCACAGTAAATTCCTGGTGTTGGATTAACACCGCTCTGTGTTCATATGGGAACCGCCAGCAGGGTGTTAAAGTAACTCTGAAGAAGTGTTAAAGTTAATTAGATACTTAAGTGATTAATTAAGTTGTTAAATTAATTTTGATTGTTCAATTATTAAAGACACCTAATGATAATGAGCAGCTTTAGATGAAATCAACTGAAGATAAAAGAAGACATTCAGTCTTTGAAGATCTCATCAGAGGAGGGTTTAGATGTTGATGATTTATTGAAGCGCGATCATAGATATTTCTATATAGATTCCTCATTAGTGTCGGATCGGTCAAATGAGGCATCTACGTAATATTTCTATGATCGCGCTAATTTGACCTCACTAGACGGAAGTATGGCAGGAACAATAAAATAAATACTGTTGTGTTTCTCACAGAAACCGATCAGTTCGTGTCTTAAGACATCAATGTGTCGTCCACGAGCCGCAGGGTTTTTGTGCATGTTGTCTAAGCAATAAGTAGAATTGTTACCCATTAACATGCATATGACTGGCAGACTGCAACGGTTGGAGTTAAAAATCTTCATTTGTGTTGGACTGAAGAAACAAAGACACCTACATCTGGGATGCCCTGGGGTCAGCAGATAAACATCACATTTTCATTTTTGGGTGAACTATCCCTTTAAATCCGGTTCAAGAAAACTGCACATATTTATGTATTATAAACATATGTGCAGCAGAATCTGTAGTGTGACATGCTCATTTACACAATTTCTTGTACTGCTATTCCTGACACAGCACTTTATAAGGCGTTTGTGTTCAACTGCACTGCGTTTTCCTCGCCGCTAGGTGGCGCTCGTTTTCAGTGTTGGGGTTTCTGTGGGTGGCTGTCCTGTACGCTAGGTGGCGCTGCTGTGACGGACGGGTGGACCATATTAAGACACACGGGATGGATTGTCCATATTAAGACAAAGACCATATTAAGACAATGGCGAAACACGGAGTGATAAACTCTGTGTGCATTCTGTCGCAACTTCTGTTTGCTGAGAGACATTCTGTCCTAAATCACGGTGTCACGAGGGTTTACACAGGGCACAAACATGTTAAAGTCATGTTTTAAAAATTGTATAAGGATATATGAATACACCTCAATAAGAGAAGTAAAAGTGAAAGTGCACTTGGAACTTGAAAATGAGGTGTGTGTGTGTTATCAAATGAGGTTATTCTTGAAGAGGTTAAAGTATAAATCAGTGCTTTGACGGTCATCACGTCCCTTATTTATCTGGGTTAAAATGTCATTCTGTGCCCTCTGAAAAACTAAAACACAATGAGCCTTTTATAGACAACAGGTGTTCACTTACACAACTAATCATGATTATATAGTTTATTATAGTATAGTTTGCTCCATAATGTTGTTATTATTGTTGCAGCAGTACAACTAATAAAATGTATTTATTAAAATATTTTATTTTTAATTAACAAAGATTACGGATTGATTAATTCTTTATTCATTAAAATTACGTTTCTGAATTGTATTTAATAAAATAATATTTCAGTGTTATAAATTAACAGTATAATTCGGAATTATATTAAAATAATAGAATAACGCTATACATAAACAAAACTGTATTTTATTTATTAAAATAATATTTTATTAAAATAACAGACTATCTAAAATCTAAATGATATTTATTAATATACTAGTTTATTTATTAAAACAAAGATGCTACGTTTATTTAATATAATATTTATTTTAAATAAATGTAGACTAATGTAAAACGGCAGTTAAACCCGTCCACGTGACTCCCACCTCGTACTAGATCACTCACGCCACGCGCTCTGACGCCACACAGCCCGCCAAACAATGGCAGCCCCAACGGATGCGGTGTTTATAGAAGTTGTACAAGGTGAGTTCAGACTTGAGGACAATCTACCGTCGGAATCAAATTAATAATAATATAACAATAATTAAATAATACAAACACGATTCTGTTTCCCTCAAATAAGCAAGGAGTAAGCACCTTTGGCGATAGAAATGACTGTAAATGAGCATAAAGCCCCATACAGTCTGACATGCTTTGTTTACATCGAGCTACCACAATTCCTGGCACTCAGGCAGTTTGCCGTAAGTTTGCCTGCAACGCTATAAAGTCATGTTTGAAGTCATGATCTACGCTGTGTTAAATATTAAATATTGATTGACAAGAATAATAACTTTAACCCAGGGTTTGGGAATATATATTGCACTAAACCCTGGGTTAAAGTTATTATTTGCATATATTCGCAGTGTCACTCAGTACGATACATTATTCCGGTATTAACCTGATTAAGAATCTACAGTGATTTCTGATCAATCTGAGTCGAGTATTTCTATGTTAGTCGTAGCCTATTATCGAAGTGCAGACATGTACACCTTAAATCACACTATTAATGTTGTGTGGGAGTTTTCCTGAATTTTGCGAAGGACACACACACGACAGTGGTCATCGTTGACGGCAAACAAGAGAGCATGGCTTCAAGCAACTCTCTCCACCAGTCCTTACGCACTGTCTTCCAGTATCGCCTGTTTGTGGCGTGACATGATTAAATGTTGCTGAATGAAAGTTCGGAGGAGGCCTGCTGCTGGAGAATTATCCTCCGTCGTATTTGCATGTAGGCCTACATGACAAACAATTAACTGCACTTGTAAAATGAACACTCAAAACAGTATTATGGTACCATAATGAAGACTATCTGTATGTATGTCTGGAGGGAACGTCGGGCATTGGGATGTAGTGACGTGTGCCATTAATCAATCAATGTTCAATAACATGTAAAACGGGAACATGAAAGGAATATTCTAAAAGCAACTCAACCGTAAACAGAATATTGTCTATTCAGAATAAGGTCAATAATTATATGACTGTAGTCAGTAACTCTGAGGAATGGCAGTTTATGAATTAAGTTTTTCTAATTGCTAACCTCTGGTAAATTATGAGCAATGTGAGAAACAAGATTACCCGGGATTAATTTTTTCAAGTGTGAAAGGCCCTTGTGACAAAAAAAAAAACCCTTTAAAACAGATTTCAGTCTTTACACGAACATGGATCAGACTTGTTTGTTCAGCACATCCCACAGATGCTCGATTGGATTGAGATCTGGGAATTTGGAGGCCAAGTCAACACCTCAAACTCGTTGTTGTGCTCCTCAAACCATTCCTGAGGCATTTGTGCTTTGTGTCAGGAGCATTATCCTGCTGGAAGAGCCACAGCCACCAGGGAATACCGTTTCCATGAAAGGAGGCACATGGTCTGCAACAATGCTTAGGTAGGTGGACGTGTCAAAGTAACATCCACATGGATGGCAGGACCCAAGGTTTCCCAGCAGAACATTGCCCAAAGCATCACACTGCCTCCGCCCGGCTCGCCTTCTTCCCATAGTGCATCCTGGTGCCATGTGTTCCCCAGGTAAGTCACGCACACACACCCGGCCATCCACGTGATGTAAAAGAACACATGATTCCTCAGACCAGGCCACCTTCTTCCATTGCTCCGTGGTCCAGTTCTGATGCTCACGTGCCACTGTTGGTGCTTTCGGCGGGTCAGGGGTCAGCGTGGGCACCCTGACTGGTCAGCGGCTATGCCGCCCCATACTCAATAAACTGCGATGCTCTGTGTATTCTGACCCCTTTCTATCAGAACCAGCATTAACTTCTTGAGCAGTTTGATCTCCAGTAGCTCGTCTGTTTGATCGGACCACACGGGCCAGCCTTCGCTCCCTGCGTGCATCAATGAGCCTGGGCCGCCATGACCCTGTGGCCGGTTCTCCATTGTTCCTTCCTTGGAGCACTTTTGATAGATCCTGACCACTGCAGACCGGGAACACCCCACAAGAGCTGCAGTTTTGGAGATGCTCTGACCCAGTCGTCTAGCCATCACAATTTGGCCCTTGTCAAACTCGCTCAAATCCTTACGCTTGGCCATTTTTCCTAGCCTGGATGCCAGCCGAATTTAGCCCCGCCACAACATTTTTGCTTGGGCAATTCGGTCTGGACTCGATCCATAGAGGAGTTATTATACCTGAACAGAAACTGTTCGGACCAATGAAATCATCAGGGCGGGCTTTAGGCGATGATGGACAGATGATCAACAGTATCGTAATCATCCACGTCATCAAAGGCGCTTTGGGTTGAATTTGCTCTTATCTTAAAGCGGAGAACTTGTTATATGCGTTCACCTTCACTATTTCTCTCAGAAAGCGATGATCGTGTTGGGAAGTACTCTGTGTATCCTTGAATCATTTTATTACAACACTAGCAAAGATCGTTTACACTCATCTTTTTCTTGTAACGTTACTTAATCCAGCGTGCGTGCAGACAGGGTCGCCACATTTTTGCAATGTCGCGCACAATTGCAACTCAAAACTATAGCCCAAAACAATAACTTTCCGGGGTTCTCCGGAAAAAATGGCGTTGGTTGGCAAAATATGTTATTTTGGCAAGGTTGCCTGCTAGAATTCGCATTCCTGGGTTTATATAATCACATAATTGGTCGCTTCAACCCGCGGACATGGAGAAAAACACGGACTTGACAACACAGTGCAGTTGAGTTCTGCTGACATTTGACAACTAACGTTACGCGTCGCTCCGTTGCTCTGAATGGTTGTGGGTCTATCCAATTGAGGTCTTTCCTGGCTCGGTTTAAAGTCACCATTAAATCAAATTTTACAATATTGCAGTTTATATTATTAATCCGTGTGCATTATTATTCATGTGCCCTCGTAAACTTGAATCAAAATAACCTCTCCCTCTTGCAGCTCTTCTCTGATGATGTGGGCGGGGCCAGCTGTCACTCACATAAGATCCACCAATAGCAAACCAGCACCATCCAATCAATTCCCCACAGACAAAATCAAGCCCCGCCCTACTTTTGTTTTTATTCCTGAAGCCGTTTTACTCAGATTTACGGAATAATAGGGAAGAAAAGATGATCGCAACTTCCATTTCATGCTGACTTTAATAATAATTGACATGATACACATCTGAAGGTAACCTGTCAATCATAACCTGCAACATAAAACTATAAAAGCAAGCAGATTATAAAAGCAGCTCATGAAGCAACACTGTAAAACTTTATTAGAGCAGAACATAAGCGGCGTAGTTTACTCAAAAACAGACGAGACAAGCTGAGCTGAGATATTAAAGTGCATTTCAAAGCTGAAGATCTGTGTTCGAGGCGCTCTTCAGTTCACCGTGACTGAGAATCAAAGCCGTTTGCCGAACCACGATGATCACGGTCGGCTCATGTCTCTCGCATGATCCTCACCGTCGAGGATCTCAGAGTCAAACACTAAAACATCACGGCCTGTGAGCCTGTATTTAAACTGGGTCATTATTGTAGAAGAAATTTAAAATTTATTTTGAATTTGGTGTCTTCTAGACTGAGAAAACACAGAAAATGTATTTTTGTCTCATGGGGATGAAGACAACAACTCCCAGAATGCACTGCTTCACTGCCCTACTCTAGGCAAGGATACTGGATCACTTGCCCACGCGTTCATTTTCAGAAAATCAGTTCAGTTAGAACACTACAATTAAAAACTGAGCGTGTCTGTTCGATATAAAGCGAGTGAGCGATCGGCGTCACGGCACAAGCGCAGCAGGATCGGATTACATTCATCACATGGCGGAGTGTCCCGGGATTCACGACCGCATTCACAGCGCGTGATCAGTCTGCGGCGTGTTCAGTTCATGTCTTTGGAGCTTCTTTCACAGGAAGTTCATTTGAACAGTTGAAACACTCCCTTTGCTCTCCACCGCTCCATAATTCTCTCGTCTCAGGGTCATATGAGGGGGAAAGTACGATAACTTGAATATAATCCCGGGTTTCTACTGATACAAAGCTTAATGCTAATCGCTGAAGTAACCCTTTAAGAAAATCAGCTGATTTCCAAACAAGCAGAGAGAGAGAAATTCAGAAAGTCCCCAGCCAGACTCTCTAATATGTTCTTTTTCTTTAAAGTCATGTGGTTTACTTGAAAGAGAGAGCAGATGTCTGACATCTACGACATATACAGGTGTTTTCTGATTGGCTAACATCATCTTGCATAACAGGAGAACACTTATTTAAGCCTACATTGCAGTGGCAAAAGAGTACAGCACAAGAATTCAAGAACACAAGACACGTCTCTTAGCAGAAAACTCAATCTGATGTTTGGCATCCCGATTCCTTCAGGTTTGATTTTTTTAATTGTTACTGCCTTTAGTTATTATTTTGGAAAAAATGCTTGAAACACTAACTTGATGAGATTGATACTTGGCTTTTAGAAATAGAACATTTATTACATTGTTAATATAAAAATGCAAAATAGAATTGTATTTTGTTTCTTTGTTTTCTCTCTTTTCTCTTTTTTATGTAAAGTAATGTTTATTCATCCAGGAAAATGTGACAACGTTAAGTGTAACTGGGACATGAATTTACATTTGATTCATAATTTTTTTAACCATACTGTTGTGTGAAATGTACATTATGAGAAAAATAATGGATGCATGTAAACCATAGGACACCTCAAAAAAATAAAATAAAAATAGGAACTTTTAAAACTGCATAAAGGGGCATTTTAATATAATGACCACTCAGTCCATTTAAACAGCTTTGGGGAAGGGCTCATTCAGATGGAAACTTGGCAATGATTTGCTGTTTCATTGTCGTGACTAACAAACTCCTCAGTGTTTTTCCTTTACTGGAGGACCGGCATGAATAAACCTCTTTGGAGAACTGTGACGGAGAATCTCTAAGACAGTGTATATAAATTTCACAGATTTCTCTGGATCATTTACTGGACCCTGTGCTCTAGACTGAAGGCTGCAAGATTCTGTATATTTCTACAAGGGGACAGACAAGGTAAGGACTTTAATTCAGCCCTAATCCACATTTTATATATTAAATCTATTGCTTAACAGTTTCAAATGGAATATTGTCGGTAACACTTTACAATACAGGTGCACTAATATGCATTAATTCATGCTTAACTAATGCACAGATAATGATGAGTTAATGTGTTACTAATGGTGAACTAACCCATTTATTAATGATCACTGCATCAGCAACTAATGAAGATTCGACATGATTAATAGATTAAGTAATCATTACATTGTTATTAGTTAAATGTGTCATTATGTGATGACTTTACTTGTTGCGCACATGTCTATTAACTAATTGATTAAGTAATATGTAATTGTGGTTATGAGTTTTGAATTAATTTTGAATTAGTTAATAGTCATGTGCCCCAACAAGTAAAGTCATAACATAATGACACATCTGTAAATCATTAGCTAATGATTAATTAAAGCACACACTGGAAGCTGAAATGCATGGCTTTGACCCGTTGTAATTAACACATTAATTTACATTATTAGTTCATATAATATGTTATTAAGGAATTAATACATTATGACACATTTAACTAATAACAATGTAATGATGACTTAATCTATTAATCATGTTGAATCTTCATTAGTTGCTGATGCAGTGATCATTAATAAATGGGTTAGTGTAATACATTAACTCATGATTATCTGTGCATTAGTTAAGAGTTAATTAATGCATATTAGTGCACCCGTATTGTAAAGTGTTACCATATTGTTTAAGATTTTTAAAGACATAGTTCAAAAATAATTCTTGTAAAAAATTTGGTTTCAAATAATATTCCAAATAAAGTCCAATGCAACACAGTGTGTAAGAGGGTGAAACTACAACTTCATATTGGCACTTTCACCAGGGTATTATAGAAATGATGATGACATTAAAAAGTATGTGTTTAGGTCCATTATTCTTCTGTGAACTAAACTCTTTATAAGCCTCTCAAAACAAGATGCCGTTTAACTCAAACCTCTCCCACACTCCCCTGCCACTACACTTCATACCAGACACTGAGAAAGTGGATGTTTTGCAGGAGCCAAATAGTACAAACCTTTGGTCTTAACCCGATCACACCGGTGTGATCACTCTAGGCTGGTCCCTGGAGCGACGATCACACCGGTGTGCAGTGTATGCAACTAATATTCAGGGAAGTTGTTAAAATGCAGGTTCAAAAATTCTAACCTTTTATGAAAATACCATATGAAAAGTTAATGTTTTAAAAAGACATGATGGCACAAATTTAGTAGATAAAGTGACCATTTCTTTGACCGTTTGTAAAAACGCTTTGTTTTTCAACATGGCATCATATTACGTCACGAGAGGAGTCGTGTGCCGGGTCTGCGTTGGCTCAGTGCAGAATAGGCTGGTATTCAGTACGAGTCAGTGTATTTTCCGTAGTTTTCTATTTCAATTTATCATGGTCAATAATTGTGTCCAGCCTGTCAGGACATCGAGTCCACAGGTTTCCTAAAAAAAAAAAAAATGAAACCTGCATGGCTGGCATTTAATGCTGGTAAAGAGAAGGGACTTCACTTCTGCATCTGTTTTGAAACACACGGTTGTGTGTGTTCACTTTAGACCGGAGGATTATCATCCCAGAAATTATGGTTTTAAACATTGCAATACTCAGGTATAATAAAAATGATATTAAATGAATAAACATGCACACGCGATGCTTCTTTGCTGTTTTTACATGAGTCCATTTCAACATTGATGAATACAAAGTATGTACATTAACACAATACATTCATTCACACACTTCTCAAAACAGTTTTGACCAATACCAACTTTGCTATTGCCTGATACACATGATAATAATCTGTACAGTATTTGTCACGTTAACACAAAGGAAAAACTGGTGCGAGGACTCAAGTGCAGTGATAAGAGGATTTAATAACAAAAACAAACATAAATACAAAACAAAAACGAGGGCAAAACGCATAGTAGAACATAAAATAAACACAAACACATACCAACTGTGAATTCACGGGGAAACGGGAGACGTAGACATTACAAGGATCCGACAAAGACTGACAAACACAAGGGCTATATAAAGGGGAGAAATCAAGCTGGGCTGAGGGGACACAGGTGGGGCAAATGAAACCAATAATCAGATAACAAAGGGGAGGGATCAAACAATGACAGCGGCACATGGCCACACTAACAAAACCCACATGTGCACACAAGACAGGACAGGCATGTGACATTACCCCCTCTTTAAGGAGCGGCTACCAGGCGCTCCACTAGGGACGGAGGGACAGACCAGAGGGGCACGGGAGGGACAGACCAGGGCGGCACGGGAGGGACAGACCAGGGCGGCACGGGAGGGACAGACCAGGGCGGCACGGGAGGGACAGGCGAGGCGGCACGGGAGGGACAGGCGAGCGGCGCGGAAGGGACAGACCAGGGCGGCACGGGAGGGACAGACCAGAGGGGCACGGGAGGACAGACCAGGGCGGCACGGGAGGGACAGGCGAGAGGCGGCACGGGAGGGACAGGCGAGGCGGCACGGGAGGGACAGACCAGGGCGGCACGGGAGGGACAGACCAGGGCGGCACGGGAGGGACAGACCAGGGGCGGCACGGGAGGGACAGACCAGGGCGGCACGGGAGAGGACAGACCAGGGGCGGGCGGGAGGGACAGACCAGGGCGGCACGGGAGGACAGACCAGGGGGCACGCGGGAGGGACAGACCAGGGGCGGCACGGGAGGGACAGACCAGGGGGCACGGGAGGGACAGACCAGGGCGGCACGGGAGGGACAGACCAGGGCGGCACGGGAGGGACAGACCAGGGGCGACGCGGAAGGGACAGACCAGGGGCGGGGCGGGAGGGACAGACCAGGGCGGCACGGGAGGGACAGACCAGGGGGCACGGGAGGGACAGACCAGGGCGGCACGGGAGGGACAGACCAGGGGCGGCACGGGAGGGACAGACCAGGGCGGCACGGGAGGGACAGACCAGGGGCGGCACGGGAGGGACAGACCAGGGCGGCACGGGAGGGACAGACCAGGGCGGCACGGGAGGGACAGACCAGGGCGGCACGGGAGGGACAGACCAGGGCGGGGCGGGAGGGACAGACCAGGGCGGCACGGGAGGGACAGACCAGGGGCGGCACGGGAGGACAGACCAGACCAGGGGGCACGGGAGGGACAGACCAGGGCGGCACGGGAGGGACAGACCAGGGGGCACGGGAGGGACAGACCAGGGGCGGCACGGGAGGGACAGACCAGGGGCGGCACGGGAGGGACAGACCAGGGCGGCACGGAAGGACAGACCAGGGCGGGGCGGGAGGGACAGACCAGGGCGGCACGGGGAGGACAGACCAGGGGGCACGGGAGGGACAGACCAGGGCGGCACGGGAGGGACAGACCAGGGCGGCACGGGAGGGACAGACCAGGGCGGCACGGGAGGGACAGACCAGGGCGGCACGGGAGGGACAGACCAGGGCGGCATGGGAGGGACAGACCAGGGCGGCACGGGAGGGACAGACCAGGGGCGGGGACGGAGGGACAGACCAGGGCGGGGACGGGAGGGAGAGACCAGGTCGGGGCGGAGAGACAGACCACTGGCGGGGCGGGAGGACACCAGGGCGGGGCGGGAGGGACAGACCTGGGAGAAACAGATAAGGAAGGGGAAAACAAGGGAGGACAGGGAACACAAAGAGTTCAGGGGCCGGAGTGGCCAGCAGAGTTCAGGCGGCCGGGGGCCGGAGTGGCCAGCAGAGTTCAGGCGGCCGGGCGGCCAGCAGAGATCAGGCGGCCGGAGGGGCCGGAGTGGCCAGCAGAGTTCAGGCGGCCGGAGGGCCGGAGTGGCCAGCAGAGTTCAGGCGGCGGAGGGGCCGGAGTGGCCAGCAGAGTTCAGGCGGCCGGAGGGCCGGAGTGGCCAGCAGAGTTCAGGCGGCTGGAGGGCCGGAGTGGCTTGCAGGATTGGTGCAGAGGAGCCCTTCGCCTCCTCCTTCATTTGGGAACAGAGACCACCGGAACCGGGACCACAGGAACTGGAACCCTTCTCTCATTGCGGTGGTATAGAAAATTGGAAAAGTTCCAAAAGTTCAAGTGGCTCACCATCTCCATCTCCCACTGCGGAAGAGGGTAATCCAGGCAGAGATTAAAAATGTCCTTGTGGCCCCCATCAAGGCAATTAAGCCGCTCTGCCCTCTCCCAGAACCTCTGGGTAAATCCCCGTATGTCCATTCCCTTTTGGCGGAGGGTACTTAACCCACGAGGATGGACCGGGCTTTCACTCATCCTGCTGAGTCCTCAGATGGTCGGATCCTTCTGTCACGTTAACACAAAGGAAAAACTGGTGCGAGGACTCAAGTGCAGTGATAAGAGGATTTAATAACAAAAACAAACATAAATACAAAACAAAAACCCACGAGGGGGCAAAACACATAGTAGAACATAAAATAAACACAAACACATACCAACTGGGAATTCACGGGGAAACGGGAGACGTAGACATTACAAGGATCCGACAAAGACTGACAAACACAAGGGCTATATAAAGGGGAGAAATCAAGCTGGGAATGAGGTGGCACAGGTGGGGCAAATGAAACCAATAATCAGATAACAAGGGGGAGGGATCAAACAATGACAGAGGCACATGGCCACACTAACAAACCCACATGTGCACACAAGACAGGACAGGCATGTGACAGTATTGTGATATCTTTAGCTAGCGTATATAACGTTATATCATTAGCTAACACTGGTCTCTCACCGAGACTCTTGCTCTGTTCTCCACTGTTTCTCCTCACACAACAACTCAATTGGTCTCCTCTGATCATTAATCCATCTAATCCTGGCCTGTCCCTGGAGTCCGAACTGTCATTGCGATCCATTGTTTTCCTATCGTTGACATTGACCGCACTCCCTCCCGTTCGTCACTTCCGTTTTGGCGTTTTCAGATGCAGAAGTAAAATTTGCTCACAAAACGACTCAGAAGCCTTATTAGAGTATTTATAAGTATATTTTAAAGAAAATAATCTCTCTATACATTGACTCACTGGGGCTCTAACTGCGTAGAATACACAATAAGATTAATCAAATCTCAGTGAAAAAACATGATTTGAAATATGTTAAATATGTATAATTTGTAAAAGTAGTATTTTTATTTTATTTTGAATTATTGAACAGTTGCACATTTTTAAATACGTTTGAACTATGATTTGAAAATCATATTAGCAGTGTATTGGTAGTTAGTTTGTGTGCTACAAAAATCCATAAAAATAGGGCAAAAGGTACAGTCTTTTCTTTGCACACTGAAAGAAATGTTTAGTCAGTTCAACTTAAAAATAATACTTCATGTGATAACATCTACAATGACTGGGTTTGTTGAAGTGAAAATATTATTTAAAGGTACAATCCATAAGATTTTTGCAATACACTATCCAAAAACACTTGTACAGTGTGATATATTTCATGCAGTTTTGGACATACATTATCCCAAAAGTTCCCAAGGATTTGTAAAACCAGAGAAATTCAAATTTTAAATAATGGCTCGACCCTTGTCATTGTCGCCTAAGGCGTTTTTTTGCAGTGATAGGCGCATTTCTTGAATAGATTTCGGTTGGCAGAGAGTTTTATACGCCCGGCGCCTCACATTTGAAGGCGCTCTGAGCGCATGAAGTTGAAAAAATCAACTCTGAGAGGAAAAGCGCCCGAAGTCATCACATTCTCACCATTGTCCAATCCAATGAATAGAAGTGGGCTTTCCGTTGTGTTGACCGTTACTTTGATTTGACTGACAGCACAGCTGATTCGGCGGTTCCCTAGAAACATCATTAAAAACTGCAGCGCACTGCTCTTTTCTGAATTAAAAAACATCAACCAAAAAGGCAGTGTGGTGCGCCTCGCGTTTCGAACCTGAAAAAGCAGCGTTCTGTGTGATCGGGGCTAACAATGAAGAAATATCCACGCTATCCTCGGTATCCTCTCTTTTGACAAATAGTCAAATGTCAGTAACAGGCGAATATAGCACAACATTTAGCATTCCAGCTAATTCATTACAATAACATAAAATAAAATAGAAACATACAGGTAATACAAAACAAATTAATTACCTCATGCGTGAACATGATTCGTGCACGACATCTCCCATCGTTCCACTCGCCTTCATAGCATCATCAAGCTTTGCCTTTGTTATTGTTTTGAAAATGTAACCTCTAGCGAAAACTTACAGACTTAAGATTTACAATTATAACTGAGTTCAACCAACCAGGGGCCTGTACCATGATGGTAGATCAACAAACTCAGGGTTATAGGATTAGTTTTGAGTTGACAAAACCAAACCAATCAATTCAGGCTTTGTTGGTCCCATGATGCTGATCATCAACTTTCTCTGGCTTTGATCCTGAGTTTGTGGAGCGTGTGCACGTGAAAGTGTGACATCAGCAGTGAACAGCCAATCACAGGCCTTTCAACGCAAAGTGTGAATAATTTCTCATGAGAGCTAACGTGATTCAAAACTCTTTTGCTGAAGATAAAGACATTGAAGTACATATAAAGAATTTAAAAGCATTTACAAAGAAGAAAATAATTTTCCATGTAAGAGGATATATAAAGAAGAGGATATATATTCCAAATAAAGAAAATAGTTGTGAAAGTAGTTTATATATATATATATATATATATATATATATATATATATATAGCTTTAATATTGTGAAATATTATTAAAATGTAAAATAACTGATTTCTATTTGAACATATTTTACTATGTAATTTATAATTTACAATTATTATATTAAGTAATCATCATTAGACAATATATATATATATATATATATATATATATATATATATATATATATATATATATATATATATATATAATCATCATGTAGTGACCTTTAATTTGGAGCAAGAGAAACAGGGGGAGTGGCTTTATTGCATCAGAGATGAGTCACTTTGCTCACAGCTGATTGGTCAAACTTAAATCTCAGATCTCGAATCAGAACATAACCTGCCCCGGAGCAGGTTAGCGTGCAGCGTAAGATACCATGGCAACTAACACCGATTAAAGCCGAGCTACTTTCATAGTACCTAAAACCCAGGATTGGCACAAACTAAGCTTAAACATATCTGGCTAGCCAGCTAAACCGCTTCATGGTATAGGCCCCTGAAAAGGTTTTACTGAAGCATGACTGTCAGTAGATTTAACCTGATTTATCCAGCAAGTTAAAATTACTTAATGAAATTAAATCTCTTTTTGTTTTATATAATGAAAGTCTTTTCCCACCTTGATGTAAATACACTCAAAAGATAATTCATTAGCCTTACTTAATTTGTCTGAAAACATTTTTACACACAACTTAATTTAGCCTATTCAAAATAGCCACAGCTTTAGATGAAATCAACTGAAGATAACAGAAGACATTAAATCTCTGAAGATCTCATCAGAGGAGGATTGAACCACTCCACAAACAGCATTACCAGCTTCACATGACAAGTTGATGACAGATGCTGTTGGCCTGTTGTTGATGATAGTTGTTTTCATCATTGTGGCCTTATTTGCTGATCTCTTGAGAGTCATTGATTATACACTCACCTAAAGGATTATTAGGAACACACACTAATACTGTGTTTGACCCCTTTTACCTTCAGAACTGCCTTAATTCTACGTGGCATTGATTCAACAAGGTGCTGAAAGCATTCTTTAGAAATGTTGGCCCATATTGATAGGATAGCATCTTGCAGTTGATGGAGATTTGTGGGATGCACATCCAGGGCACAGCTCCCGTTCCACCACATCCCAAAGATGCTCTATTGGGTTGAGATCTGGTGACTGTGGGGGCCATTTTAGTACAGTGAACTCATTGTCATGTTCAAGAAACCAATTTGAAATGATTGGAGCTTTGTGACATGCATTATCCTGCTGGAAGAAGCCATCAGAGGATGGGTACATGGTGGTCATAAAGGGATGGACATGGTCAGAAACAATGCTCAGGTAGGCCGTGGCATTTAAACAATGCCCACTTGGAACTAAGGGGCCTAAAGTGTGCCAAGAAAACACCCCCCACACCATTACACCACCACCACCAGCCTGCACAGTGGGAACAAGGCATGATGGATCCATGTTCTCATTCTGTTTACACCAAATTCTGACTCTACCATCTGAATGTCTCAGCAGAAATCGAGACTCATCAGACCAGGCAACATTTTTCCAGTCTTCAACTGTCCAATTTTGGTGAGCTTGTGCAAATTGTAGCCTCTTTTTCCTATTTGTAGTGGAGATGAGTGGTACCGGTGGGGTCTTCTGCTGTTGTAGCCCATCCGCCTCAAGGTTGTGCGTGTTGTGGCTTCACAAATGCTTTGCTGCATACCTCGGTTGTAGCAGTGGTTATTTCAGTCAAAGTTGCTCTTCTATCAGCTTGAATCAGTCGGCCCATTCTCCTCTGACCTCTAGCATCAACAAGGCATTTTCTCCCACAGGACTGCCGCATACTGGATGTTTTCCCTTTTCACACCATTCTTTGTAAACCCTAGAAATGGTTGTGCATGAAAATCCCAGTTACTGAGCAGATTGTGAAATACTCAGACCGGCCCGTCTGGCACCAACAACCATGCCACGCACAAAATTGCTTAAATCACCTTTCTTTCCCATTCTGACATTCAATTTGGAGTTCAGGAGATTGTCTTGACCAGGACCACACCCCTAAATGCATTGAAGCAACTGCCATGTGATTGGTTGATTAGATAATTGCATTAATGAGAAATTGAACAGGTGTTCCTAATAATCCTTTAGGTGAGTGTAGGACGTAATAAGGTGCTAGAAAAACGACCTATAGAGTGTTTTTTGTTTTGTTTTTGGAGGTCAGTTTTGATGCTTCTGCCATCATTAACAAACAGCCAACATCATCTGATCACATGTTCTCTGGGCTTTTCTTGCCATTGTCATAGTAGTGATGTGAGCTAGAGCTGTGAGTGAATTTCTGTCATCATTTACTCACTCTCAAGTTGTTCCAAACCTGTATGACTGTCTTTCTTCTGTGAAAAGAAGATATTTTAATGAATGCTGGTAACCAGACAGTTGACCGTAGCCATTGATTTCCATAGTTCCATATTTGATATCCAATGTCAATGGCTACCGTTTTCTTACTAACATTCTTCACTCTTCTCCTTCAATCTTCTTTGCAGAAGAAAGAAATTCATACATGTTTGGAACAACTTGCGGGAGCAACATTTTGGGGTGAAGCAGTAATCAGAGAGTAGGAGTTAAGCTTGGTACATACTCTGTTCGTTCTGCCAGTACATTCCATTACCATTCCATTACTTCATGAGAAAAGCAGGTGCAGAAGATCTCTGTTTCTCCGCATTAACCCCACCCACTTTAAATCTCTGACCATTCACACAATAGTTCTCGGACACCTACAAGAAAAAAGTTCTGCTCAGATGATGTGTCGAGAACAAGCTGCGAGAACTCCCAAACCAGGGCCGAGAGAACAAAATTACGGCATTTTGTCTTTTTTCTCTGTTCTTGCAGAGTATGTAACAGCCTTTAAGGCACAGGATAGCATCAAGTCCCAGGTCAGGTGATACAATAACTCAATGTATAATCAATGTCAGGAGGTGCTTCTCATTTTTTAAATTGGCAATCTTCATCTCCTTTCACTCCTACTAAAGGAGCAATGTGCTCTGCAAGCACTGATGGATCAAGACATTGGCTGTGTGTGCATTGTGACAGTCTTACTCATGTTCATGTCACTTGCACTTCAAGAAATCTGTTAAATGATGTTAGAATTTTATTCAGCAATTTCCCAATAAACATTATTAAAGCAAGATGCATTTTTAAGAATGTAAAAATGGGTGCTTTATTCAAACACGTTTGTTAATGTTTCTAATTACAGTCAGTAACAAATCGGATGCAAATAACAAGGACACAAAACAAAGGAAAGGAGAAATAATAAGGTAGATGCAAAATTTTTTGAAACTGTGCTAGAGAAGTCATGCAAGTAGGCCTATGTCAGGTGGTTCAACACACAAGACTGTATAAGATGAACCTGTGTTTTCTCTCTAAGGAGGAAACATCAATTGGTTTTCAATCCTGGTCCTGGGGACCCACCACTCTGCACATTTTGTGTTTCTCTTATCTGACACACTTAGTTCGGTTGACGAAGCTCTTTCCTAATGAGCTGATGATCTGAATCAGGTGTGTTAAATAAGGGAGACATACAAAATGTGCAGAGCGTTTGGTCCCCAGGACCAGGATTGAAATCACTGAATTAGGGTGCTTTCACAGTTGGTTCGATTGTCTGGACTGAACCCGAGTTCGATTGCTCCCCCCTCGCCTGCCCCCGCTGTAATGTGTTCATATTATATTACTTGGGTCTGAACCTGGGTGTGTTTGCATCACCAAAGCTGCAGCTGTTTACCCCGTTGCTTGGTAATGACGGCGAGCGAGAAGGTGGCAAAATAAATAGCATTGCTTACCTAACACCTAACTTTTATATTTTTGTTTTTGAGCCGTTGGTTTTGGTTTTGAATGCAGAAACAAAGATCTGCTGCAAAGAGACGGCAGTTCCGTCATCTTGACCAAATATTGATGAGGCACTTTACCTCCTCGTTGCTCCACGTTTGCTCTCTACTCATTTTGCATACACCGATCTTTCCGCGTCGTCAAATTATCACATCTTGTGACATCACGTCCTGTTTTTGGTTCGTTTACATGTCTTTGCATCTTAATGCATGATGTGCATTGGCTCGTTTAGTTACACTCAAACAGTGTTGGGGAAAGTTACTTTGAAAAGTAATGCATTACAATATTGCGTTACTCCCTTAAAAAGTAACTTATTGAGTTACTTTGTTACTTTTTAAGAAAAGTAATGCGTTACGTTACTTTTGCGTTACTTTTTCTCACCTGGACTGGGGTTTTTTTGTTTTTTTTTTTATGACAAAAAGGTTCTATTTTTGTGCAAATGTAAAGACCTCTTCATACCAAAATTGAAATAATAAGCCTCAGGCTGAGGTAAAAATACAAATTCACACGCTCTGCTGCGAAAAAAGTTTTACCAAAAAAATCTAGTAATTTTTGCTCATGGTTTAACTGAATCATTAAAGGTCAGCAGCAAATTGGTCAATAAAGGTAGATTAAATGCATACAAATATTTGTTTTATTTAACATTTAATTATTGGAGGTTTGCATATTTTGCATTTGACTGATTTTATTCTTTGTGAGGAATACTCAATCTTTATGCAAGTGAGATGAATAAATGCTCAAATTTAGTCTAGAACTGCAATAACTATCATGTTCACACACACGCCTCTGCACTTACTCTCGATTTCATGGGGACAGGAGACGCGTCAGTCAAATAAATGTGAAAAAGTAACTCAGATATTTTGTTGTAAATTTGAAAAGTAATGTGTTACTTTACTAGTTACTTGAAAAAGTAATCTTATTACGTAACTCAAGTTACTTGTAATGCATTACCCCAACACTGCACTCAAAGTAGATTGGTCTCTCAAAGTGATCCCCAATTTGGGTCAGTTCTGATGTTTGCCAAACGTGACCGACTGAAAGGGAACTATAATTCTTAAACCTGTGTTACGTTTCTGATCGTCTCTTGAGTGTTTATTTGTGTTGTGGTAACATTGCGGTGCGGGGAGCAAAAGGTTGTTATATTCTCTCTCTCTCTCTCTGTCGCTCTCCGTCTGTTGCTCCGAGCTGATTGTTATGAACAGGTGCAGCTGTTTTACGTGGGTGGAGCCGGGAATCGTTCGGTGGATAAAAGCCTGGAAGGAAGACTGCTCGAGGAGTTCCCCCTCTCCTGCTTCTTGTTGTTGTGTACCAGCTGTGTGTGCGTGTAAAACTGCTGGACTGTCCTTTAGAGTAAAATCCTAGTGGGGATTACCCAGTTGTTAGCGGTATAGGCCGGTAAATGTGAACTGTCCTTTCCCCTGCCGATCATTTGTCAGTGGGAGGCCGTCTTTTGGTTAAATACTATTTTCTCATGTTTTTTTCATTAGCAGGGAGGTAAGACTTATGTGTTTCTTTTCTTATCTCTTTTCCAGGGAAGACCGTAAACAAAGATAGGTAGATTCCCCTCTTTTGTTTGTTATTTTGGCCGACCCTCTGATTGCAACAGCCTTGTAGGTTGTTTCTGTAAGAAATAAACAAAACTTCCTCTCTGACCCAACTGGTGACATTGTGGTGATTGTGGGAGCAGGAGACGGGACTCCGGGCGAGACGTTTCAGGTGTCGCTCTGTATGTTACGACCAAGGCTGTGTTTGTGGAGCCCGTAACATAATGGGGGCTCGTCAATAAAATCCGCGACTTCGAGTACAAAGAATCGAGACCCTGGTGAGTAAATTTTTTTTTTTTTTCTCACATCCAATTGGATATAAAGCTAAATCTTAGGTGAAGGGGAATTATGGAGGGTGAGCTTAAAGCTTTTGTAGAGTCTCCAGCGGTTGAACAACTGCAACGTTTCAAAAAGAAAGAATTGCTGCAAATAGCTAAACACTTTAAAATATCCGTTCCGCCTACCGCAGTAAAAGCAGATATTAAAGCGGAAATCTTTTCTGAATTACTTTCTCTTGCTCTTCTGCCTGAAGAGTCAGTAATTACTCCCGCGCACGAGTTGGACCCTGATGTGACAATTAAATTAAAAGAATTAGAATTACGGATTAAACGGCAAGAGTATGAGAACCGTGTGGTGCATCTGCGCGAATTAGAACTGTTGCGGGTAACTAAACAGGAGGAGCGAACACATCCTGTCGCTAGCAAGTCGCATGGAGCCGATAGACCAAGTCAATTTGATCCTACCCGATACATGAAACTTGTTCCACAATTCCGTGAATCAGAAGTAGATGCCTACTTCACTGCCTTTGAGAGGGTGGCAGGAAAGCTATGCTGGCCGAAGGATATGTGGGCGGTGATGTTGCAGAGTAGCTTCGTGGGCAAGGCACAGGAGGTCTGCTCTGCCTTGCCCATTCAGGACTCTCTGGATTATGATTTAGTGAAAGCCGCAGTCCTAAAAGCATACGAACTTGTGCCAGAGGCGTATAGGCAGAAATTTAGGAATCATAGCAAGGTGTCTAAACAAACTTTCGTAGAGTTTGCACATGAGAAGAAAGCTATGTTGGAAAAGTGGTGTATTGCGTCGGAAGCGACGACGTTTGAGCGCCTCCAGGAATTAATATTGCTGGAGGACTTCAAAAGTTGTCTTCCTGAGAACTTGGTGTTACATTTGAACGAACAAAAAGTTATTTCCTTGTCGGAGGCAGCAGTGTTTGCTGATGAATACGTTTTAACTCACCGAACAGTTTTTAATACAGCACGTCAGAATCAGAATGTAAAAGTGTATGCTGAACGGAATCCTGTATTTGTACGCCTCAAAACGGATTTTCGTGCGAGCGCGTCTGTCGGAAATGTGTTTAGGCGCAGAGTCTAAGCGCCAGATGTTTCTACTGCCTTGATCCCAGTCATCTTATTGCTGACTGCAAGGCATGGAAACAAAAGAATGGGGCTACTAAAGCGAAAGATGTTGCACATGTGACGTTTGAGCCACTGACAGGAAGTGCAGATGAGTTGTCAGTTGGAACTGAGATGTTTAAACCTTTTCTGATGAGTGGCTCAGTTTCCATTTCGTCGGACAGTAAGCCAGAAAAAGTGTCCATTTTAAGGGACACTGGCGCTGCTCACTCGTTTATATGCGAGAATGCGCTTCCATTGTCAGCGAAAACATATACAGGAACTGATATTTTGGTTCGGGGGATTGAACTGGGATGTATCAGAGTTCCCGTTCACTCCGTGCTCTTGAAGTCAGATTTAGTCTCAGGCCTGGTGGATGTTGGAGTTTGCGCGGAACTTCCTGTAGAGGGCGTAAATTTTATTCTTGGGAATGATTTGGCAGGAGGTAAAGTGTTCCCTTTTCCTTTAGTATCAGAATCCCCTACACGGGACTCCGAGGCATCGGTTATCGCTCCGCCTTTGTTTCCAGCATGTGCAGTTACGCGCTCTCAATCAAAAAAAATTGAGGACGTAGTTGATCTGTCAGATTCTTTTCTAGTACGTTCAGGCCCGAGAGAGTTATCTCTGTCCGTTGATGACCGGGTGTTAGGAACGGGCTCTGGAAGTGATAAAAGGGTTAACATTGGTCGGAAGCAGCTCTCTATTGCGCAGAAATCGGATCCCTCTTTGTCTCACTGTATTGAAACTGCCGTGAAAACAGAAAGTGACCTCGCTCATATAAGAATAGGTTACTATTGGGATGAGGATGCTTTAATGCGCAAATGGCTTCCAGTGTCTGCAGGCGGGACAGAGTTAGTTCCTGTTAATCAAATTGTGTTGCCTATGTGCTATCGTTCAGTAGTGCTTGAACTAGCCCATGATCACGTTATGGCAGGGCATTTTGGAGTGAATAAAACCTATCAGCGTGTTATGAAGTATTTCTATTGGCCCGGGTTGAGAACAAGTGTTGCGAAATACTGTCGATCTTGTCACGCGTGTCAGATCGCAGGAAAGCCTAATCAGGTCATCCGACCAGTGCCTTTACATCCGATTCCCGTGGTGGGGGAGCCTTTCGAGCGTTTAATTTTAGACTGTGTAGGGCCACTTCCGAGATCTAAAAGCGGGCACCAGTATATTCTCACACTGATGTGTGTAGCTACTCGATTTCCTGAGGCTATCCCCCTGCGTAATTTGAAAGCAAAAACTGTTGTCAAAGAACTTATTAAATTCTGCTCTCTCTTTGGTCTGCCGCGAGTAGTCCAAACAGACCGCGGAACTAACTCTACGTCCAAATTATTTAAGCAGGTACTGTCTAGGATTTCGGTGTCACATCAGTTGTCCAGTGCTTATCGACCCCAAACCCAAGGTGCTTTGGAACGCTTCCACCAAACGCTCAAAACATTGCTGCGTATTCATTGCTCGGAAGAAGGGAAGGACTGGGCTGATAGTCTGCCTCTGCTACTCTTCGCTGTACGAGAGACCGTACAGGATTCTCTAGGCTTCAGCCCAGCTCAGCTGGTTTTCAGACATTCAGTTCGTGGTCCCCTTAAACTCCTGAGTGAGCAATTGCTTGCGAGCGAAAAAACGTCTGTGCCAGGGCCAGAGTATGTTAAAACACTCCGTACTCGGTTGAAACACGTTTGTGAACTTGCGAAGCTGAACCTTGGCTTCATGGCGGTGATGAAAAATTGTTATGATCGTAAGAGCGTTGCTCGCTCATTCGAGCCAGGACAGTCAGTACTGGCTTTGTTGACATTGCCTGGTTCGTCTCTTCAAACTCGATTCACTGGTCCTTACATTATAGAAAGGAAAGTAAATGACACAAATTACATACTGAGAACGCCCGACCGTAGAAAGAAAACGCGGCTTTGCCACGTTAATATGTTAAAGCCTTATCATGCGAGAGATCAAGGTGAAATGTCAGTTAAACCCGTTGTCACGGTGGTTCCATCTGATTCGTTTATTGAAGTCGAGGATGAGATTGGGGAGAAAATTCCTGCCGTGGGGGAAACTTTACAGAACTCTTGTGTTCTCAAGAATGTACAGGCTTTCCTGGGTCATCTGTCAAACGGTCATAGGGAAGATATTGTAAAATTGATTGACAGCTTTCCTAGTATTTTTTCAGATGTCCCGTCTCGCACTAATATGTTATTCCATGACATCGACGTAGGAGATGCTGCCCCAATTAAACAACACCCTTATAGGGTTAATCCTCGTAAACGTGATATTATGAAAACGGAGGTGGAATACATGTTACGGTATGGTTTGGCAGAACCTAGCCAGAGCGCCTGGAGCTCTCCGTGCCTTCTTGTGCCAAAAGCTAATTCGACGTTCCGGTTCTGTACAGATTTTCGGAAAGTTAATGCAGTAACTAAACCTGACTGTTTTCCCCTACCACGAATAGATGACCTTATTGATAGGGTCGGGCCTGCCAAGTTTGTATCAAAACTTGACCTACTTAAGGGTTACTGGCAGGTGCCCCTTACGGCACGCGCTGCCGAAGTTTCAGCATTTGTAACTCCGGACAGCTTCTGTCAATACTCTGTAATGGCGTTCGGAATGCGGAACGCGCCGTCCACTTTCCAACGGCTGATGCAGCTGGTACTCCGTGGAGTACAAAAGTGTGACGCATATCTGGATGATATTGTTGCCTATTCTTCTACGTGGGAAGAACATGTTGAAACGTTACATAATGTGTTTTCTTGTTTAGCGTCGGCATCCTTAACAGTGAACCTGGCGAAATGTGAGTTCGCTAAAGCATACGTCACCTACCTGGGAAAACGTGTTGGTCAAGGTCAAGTTTGCCCACTGAATGCTAAGGTGGTGGCTATATCTGAATTTCCAGTACCCTCGAATAAACGGGAGTTGCGCCGCTTTCTGGGAATGGCCGGTTATTATCGGAGTTTTTGTCGCAATTTTGCTACCCTTGTTGCGCCCTTAACCGACCTTCTCCGGCCAAACCAGGGTTTAATCTGGTCTCCTGAGTGTCAACGGGCTTTTTCAGGAGCAAAAGATCTCTTATGCAGCTCCAATTCTGTCAGCTCCTCATTTGAGCGCCCATTCCAACTTGAAGTTGATGCGAGTGCTATTGGTGCTGGGGCTGTCCTGCTACAAACTTCCGAAATGGGTGTGAAGAAGCCAGTGTGTTACTTCTCGAAAAAATTCAGTCGCACGCAGTGCAGATACAGCACTATTGAAAAAGAGGCCCTAGCCTTGTTGATGGCATTGAAACACTTCGAGGTTTACCTAGGTGGTTCTACCTTTCCCATCAAGGTTTATACAGACCATAACCCCTTGGTTTTTCTCAACCGTATGTACAATACGAATCAACGCTTAATGCGTTGGGCTCTTATGCTTCAAGAATACAATCTAGAGATTGTCCATAAGAGCGGCACCGATAATGTAATCGCTGATGCGCTGTCCAGAGCCCATAGTGCTGAAAATACCGATTAGGTGATAGGAGATTAAAGTCTTAATCTTTTGGGGTGAGGAAGAGTGTTACGTTTCTGATCGTCTCTGAGTGTTTATTTGTGTTGTGGTAACATTGCGGTGCGGGGAGCAAAAGGTTGTTATATTCTCTCTCTCTCTCTCTGTCGCTCTCCGTTTGTTGCTCCGAGCTGATTGTTATGAACAGGTGCAGCTGTTTTACGTGGGTGGAGCCGGGAATCGTTCGGTGGATAAAAGCCTGGAAGGAAGACTGCTCGAGGAGTTCCCCCTCTCCTGCTTCTTGTTGTTGTGTACCAGCTGTGTGTGCGTGTAAAACTGCTGGACTGTCCTTTAGAGTAAAATCCTAGTGGGGATTACCCAGTTGTTAGCGGTATAGGCCGGTAAATGTGAACTGTCCTTTCCCCTGCCGATCATTTGTCAGTGGGAGGCCGTCTTTTTGGTTAAATACTATTTTCTCATGTTTTTTTCATTAGCAGGGAGGTAAGACTTATGTGTTTCTTTTCTTATCTCTTTTCCAGGGAAGACCGTAAACAAAGATAGGTAGATTCCCCTCTTTTGTTTGTTATTTTGGCCGACCCTCTGATTGCAACAGCCTTGTAGGTTGTTTCTGTAAGAAATAAACAACTTCCTCTCTGACCCAACTGGTGACATTGTGGTGATTGTGGGAGCAGGAGACGGGACTCCGGGCGACACGTTTCAGGTGTCGCTCTGTATGTTACACCAAGGCTGTGTTTGTGGAGCCCGTAACATCTGTAATTATATTTTCACTAGTTAGGTGGATATCAAGAATGTATTCCTTACTAGATAAAATTCATTAAAAATAATGCATTTTAACTATAGTGAAAATTGCATTGTTGATATCAAGAGTTCATATCCTGCTAATGATTAAAAATCAAAACAGCTTGCCATTTAGATACATACATGTATATGACATAAATAAATGCATGAAAAATATAAATATGGAAATACATAAATGTATAAATAAATAAATAAATGTACAAAATAAATGAGAGAAATGTGATTATTAATAAATAAGGAAATAAGAGTATACATAATCATGTGTCTTTGTTTTCTTTATGTTTTGTTGTTGTTGTTGTTGTTTGTTTTGTTTTTTGCATTTAAAAAAATATTTTATATAATTGTATATTTAGGTATGTATTATTAAGGCAGATCTGGCATTCCATAATTACTATATTGACCTGAGTCATCTTATAATGATAATTTAATATTGAGCAAAATGTAAGAACAGACCTTCAATTTTGGATTACATCAATATCTTATACATAACAAGCAACATATTTTAAGATGTTGTTTTGCTTCTATGATGAAATAAGTTCTGATTACTTTAATTTTTGCATGTGCAGGAACAGAAGCGGCCATGGCTGCATCTGCAAATGCAGCAGCAGGAGAAGGCATGACAAGTCTACAATCACCATCACAAGTGAAAACATGGAAACAAACACCTTTAAAATTAACAGTAATAATAGCAATGACAGCTGCAGCAATTTCAACAGTAGTTATGGCAGGAACAACAGCAGTATTTGATGCAGTTGCAGGAACGGCAGCAGGAGCAGCAGCAGGAGCTGCTATAGGCACTTTAAGATCATTATGGGGAGCAGAAGTGACAACAATAGCAGCAGTAGTGGGAGAAGCAGCAATAGCAGCAGTAACAGGAGGCCTAGCAGGAACAGCAGCAGAAATATTAACATCATCAGTAGCACAAACACAAAATCAATCAGCAGTAGTTGGAGCAATCGCAGGAGCTGCAATAGTAGCAATATCAAGACCACAATTACAATGGGTAATGAATATAAAACAGTGGGCAATATATACAGTAAAGTGGGTGGTAGCTCTAATGAACAAAGTAAAAGCCCAATGGAGTACAGAAGTAGAAAAAGAAGAATTATCCACAGTAAAAGTAATTGGAGGATCGGGATTAGCAACAGCAGCAGTATTTAAGGAATTAAAGGCAGGAGAAGCAACAAGAGCAGCAGGATCAACAGAAGCTGCAGCATCAGGATTAATCGGAGGATCACTAGGAGGACTCGTGGGTCCATCAGGAATAAATGGATCACAACAGGAAGAACAATCACAGACACAAGCAGCAGTGATGGTAAGAATGCATATTTTACCAAAATAACTGCTCTCACCATTATTATGACATTTATCTTTATTAAGTGATTTAATTCTACAGTTTAAACTATTTTAAATTTAAATGATTTAATTCTGTTAGTCTTTTATTTGTAGTTTGTGTGACATTTCAAACAGAAAAGAAGACGAGTGACAAATGAACACAATCCTAATAGTTTCCTTTCCATAGTCCTTATTTGCGCTCTTCTCTCGCTTTAAGGCTGAATGCACGGATAAATTATACACTCATACACATCTGATATACTCCCTTGTTTATGTTAACTTAAGATTAAACGAATTGTTTACATGAATAATCGCCAGAAGGACATTTTGACAATTTTGTATTTGTTTGTTTAAATGCGCTATTTAAAAATAAATTGTATTAATTATTATTATTATTATTATTTAGTTGTTATACTGCATTCACATAACATTTTTATACATTTAAAAATATATTCTTAATATTTTTTATTTTTGTTTTCTATGTTTGAGCCTACATATCTCCATATTAATAACTGTCTGGGTAATTCTGAGTATTCAGCTGTAAACTCTCAAGTGTTGGCTTTCTAGATATATGTTGTTTTGTGTCTATGCAGAATGTCACATGAGCAGCAACATTTTTATTTTGGGTATGTCATTTATGCCCCTCTTGCCAAAATGGGGGGGTGGGGGTGGTTGTGTGTGACAGCTAGTGAGTTCATCACATTTATATTATTCAGTTTGTGAACTGTAAAATGACACAAAACACAAAGTGAGGTGATAAGGTAAAGGCATCAGTATAGAGATGGCCTTTTTGTTCAGCCCAATGAGGTACTTTTCTGTCTTTCAGAAAGTTTTACAGTTTAGTTTTAATAATTGCCATTTTGCCTTTGACTTTCATTTTTGTGAAATTAGAAATGATTCAATTTAATATCTATGTTTTCATAAGTAATTAGTAACTCACATCAGAATATTTTTATTCCACAGCTAGACAAATCTCTGGAGACAGATGAATGTCTACAAACAGACACATCTTTGGAGACAGAGTTATGTATGCAAAAAGACGAACACCCACAGTCAGACAAATCTCTAGAGAAAGAAGTACGCCTACATACAAAAAAACCTCCACAGCCAGATGAATCTTCAGAGATAGAGGAACCTCTGCAAACAGACAAACCTCCACAGCCAGACAAATCTCTGGAGACAAATGAACCTCTGCAGACAGACAAATCTACAAAGACGGAGGAATGTCTACAGACAGATGAACATCTGCAGACAAAAGAAACTCCACAGCGAGACAAATCTCTGCAGACAGACGAATCTTCAAAGACGGAGGAATGTCAAGAGACAGATGAACATCTGCAGACAAAAGACACTCCACAGCCAGACAAATCTCTGCAGACAGACGAATCTACAAAGCCGGAGGAATGTCAAGAGACAGATGAACATCTGCAGACAAAAGAAACTCCACAGCCAGACAAATCTCTGCAGACAGAGATCTACAAAGCCGGAGGAATGTCAAGAGACAGATGAACATCTGCAGACAAAAGACACTCCACAGCCAGACAAATCTCTGCAGACAGACGAATCTACAAAGCCGGAGGAATGTCAAGAGACAGATGAACATCTGCAGACAAAAGACACTCCACAGCCAGACAAATCTCTGCAGACAGACGAATCTTCAAAGCCGGAGGAATGTCAAGAGACAGATGAACATCTGCAGACAAAAGACACTCCACAGCCAGACAAATCTCTGCAGACAGACGAATCTACAAAGCCGGAGGAATGTCAAGAGACAGATGAACATCTGCAGACAAAAGACACTCCACAGCCAGACAAATATCTGCAGACAGACAAATCTTCAAAGCCGGAGGAATGTCAAGAGACAGATGAACATCTGCAGACAAAAGACACTCCACAGCCAGACAAATCTCTGCAGACAGACGAATCTACAAAGCCGGAGGAATGTCAAGAGACAGATGAACATCTGCAGACAAAAGACACTCCACAGCCAGACAAATCTCTGCAGACAGACGATCTACAAAGCCGGAGGAATGTCAAGAGACAGATGAACATCTGCAGACAAAAGAAACTCCACAGCCAGACAAATCTCTGATGACAGACAAATCTTCAAAGCCGGAGGAATGTCAAGAGACAGATGAACATCTGCAGACAAAAGACACTCCACAGCCAGACAAATCTCTGCAGACAGACGAATCTTCAAAGCCGGAGGAATGTCAAGAGACAGATGAACATCTGCAGACAAAAGACACTCCACAGCCAGACAAATCTCTGCAGACAGACGAATCTACAAAGCCGGAGGAATGTCAAGAGACAGATGAACATCTGCAGACAAAAGACACTCCACAGCCAGACAAATCTCTGCAGACAGACAAATCTACAAAGCCGGAGGAATGTCAAGAGTCAGATGAACATCTGCAGACAAAAGAAACTCCACAGCCAGACAAATCTCTGCAGACAGACGATCTACAAAGACGGAGGAATGTCAAGAGACAGATGAACATCTGCAGACAAAAGAAACTCCACAGCCAGACAAATCTCTGCAGACAGACGAATCTTCAAAGACGGAGGAATGTCAAGAGACAGATGAACATCTGCAGACAAAAGACACTCCACAGCCAGACAAATCTCTGCAGACAGACGAATCTACAAAGCCGGAGGAATGTCAAGAGACAGATGAACATCTGCAGACAAAAGAAACTCCACAGCCAGACAAATCTCTGATGACAGACGAATCTTCAAAGCCGGAGGAATGTCAAGAGACAGATGAACATCTGCAGACAAAAGACACTCCACAGCCAGACAAATCTCTGCAGACATACAAATCTTCAAAGCCGGAGGAATGTCTACAGACAGATGAACATCTGCAGACAAAAGAACCTTCCGGTTTGTAGACTACATGAACTACATAAACCACAGTCTGATCTTGATTCGATCACAGAAAATGCTTGGTGATGTTATACTTTCCATGAAGATGCAATGAAAGTAAATAGTTACAGGGGCTGTAATTCTACTTAATATCTTTGTAAGACCGCTGAAAATCATACCAATGGAGGTAACGATTCGCGGGTGAAGGCTATTGCGCATTATGTTTTCTCAGTTGGGCAAATTGGATTTAATTCCAATTCCTCTTTATCTGATTTATTTTATCATAATCTCGAATTTAGATTAGAATGCCAGTTGGTTATTTGATAATTTATATTTATTAGTTGACCACACATTTCTGCTACATTGCCTTAAGTATTCAGATCAGACAGTAACCACTTTCAAATGGAAATATATGTCAACAATTTACATGCAATCACTGTCTCATAGACCTATATTGACAAAAGCCCAGATGGTTGAAAGTCACACCCACCATACTAGGCAAGATACCTCAAAACTCTTAACCTGATTTTTGGGTATGTTTCCAATGGTCACAGCATGAGGAGGAAGTAGGATTGGGAGAGATTCAGATGAAAGAAATACATGTAAATTAGATCCATTCTCAGTTTGTTTCACTCAGCAGGATGTTCTCTGCAAAAAGTATCCTTTGTCCTACTTCAGACAACCTGTCATTTCTTTTTATAGTCTTTCATCTTCTTTTGTCTTCCACAAATAAAAGTAAATCTAAAAGATTCAGAACAACAAGGGTAGGTAAATGGTAACAAATTTTGTTTTGTTTTTTGTGGAACCCTAAAATATTTATTGGTGCTGTTTCTTTCTTTCAGATTCTCATGAAAACACGGAGAAGTGTGTAACAGGAAACAAGCAATCAAATGAAGATTTTGAATCAAATGATTCTATAAAGGTGAACATTCACATAAATTATTTAGAGATCTAACATTTTAGATTTGTTTTATATTAATTCCATTTTCTCCCATGTTCTGTCATTGCATGTCGACATCACCCAAACGAAAGGAGTTATTTGAAGTCTTCTGAATGTATATGTTCAGAGGGGGATGTTTTGTTTGTTGCTTGGGATCATTACAATCAAGTTATTTAGCATGCTATAGGAAAATTGTTTGGACTATTAAGACATTATATATAATCTGACCTAATTTAGTGAAGTTTGTTGAAGTTAATGATAACTAAGTGATTCATTAAGTGATGATTGACCATTAGTGATGACACCAGATGCTAAAAAGCAAAATCACCCTGGATGACACCAGGGAATCAGGCCACTACATGGTATCATATCATAATGCATCATTAAAACAAGTGGTGGGCCGTTATCGGCGTTAATGTGCTGCGTTAATGTGAGACTCGTTTATCGGGCGATAAAAAAATTTCTCCGTTAATCTATTCTCAAAGTTAGGTTGGGAGCTGGGTCTGTACGCAAGCTATGATGACTTTCACCTTGATATTTTAGCGCGGATGTATACCTAGCCAAATTGCACTGTAGGGAGCTACATAAAAGTTATAATAGATAAATTACATGTGCAGTGTTTTTAAACATTATTCCCAATTATTTATATTCACGATTTCTAGTATTTTTACAGGCTTTACATTTTTTTTTCCAATGTTGTAGTTAACAATTCATTTAATTTTACCTTTGAAGCAGATGTGTTACAGGACAGCATTATACTAAAAACATCTAAGTTTCGTATGGGTCAAGATCAAGTTCTCTATATCTCATTCACTGCATCAAGCCACTCCCATAGTATCTGTCACCACGACTGATCTACATAAAATTTTTATTTTCAAATAAATCTTTATATTTATTCTATTATTATTTACAATAGAATTATTGCCCCTGGTTAAGTAATAAACCCTTGTAATAAAGTAACCGTGGCTGGGACAGATTTTAAGTATCACCTCCGCTTAAAAGGATACAATCTAGTCCTGTTCACATAAACTGCTCCTGAGCAGGCTTAAGCTTACAGACCTGTTGTTATGACAGCAATCTAGGATGAGCTTCGAAGAACCAAATAGTCAAAATTCAAAATCCACAATCAAATTGAGTTAGCGATGTACGGAGATCAAGCCCAAGGTCATAGTTTCTATTGACATTACAAATGTGCTTTACAAGCATCCAGAGAAAAACTAACATTAAAAAGTAAAGGGTCAAGAGCCCAACTAAAGTAAACATTAATCTCCATAATGGTGAATTCAAATTAACCTTTCATTAAAACATCAACATCCAAACTTCTGTTAATTCTCAATAAGGACTTTTGTAGATTTTTGACAGAAATAAATGTCAAACTGGTTAGTAATACGTGCAATAATGTGTAATTCTTACGTCAGTTGTAGTTGTTAAGTCTCTCTTTTTCCGTTCTTGTGTTTCTCTTTCCTTCAGTGATTCTGATCATTATCATTAGGTGTTCATCACTAAAGCTCAATCATCACTTAATTATCTCATTAACTTCAACACTGCTTCAGTGTTACTTTTAACAGACTGCAGTGTGGGCTCTGTTGGACTCGGCATCAATTCCTCGAGTCCGTGTGTTTGTTGAATGAGGAGAGCAGGAACAAAATATAGTTTAACTCTTTCAATGATTAAGTAAGTCAGATGAAGATAGCATACAGAGCTCTGGGTCACAACTGTCCCTGATTTACACAATGCTTATGCAAGGCTTGTCCAGGCAGTCTGCGACAAACTTGCCTTTCCCTGACCCAATATTTATACACAAAAATACATAAGTTGTCTTTCTTTGGGAGTCAGATGATTTTCTGGTCAGCTGTGCTTCGTTTGCAACATCACCCCTCCAATTCCTGGACAAAAGACTGCTTCTTTGTTAACACACACAAAGGCACTCTGAGAGCATAGCAAAATGCATAGCAAAACACTTTCTCATATGGATCTATTATATCTACCACAACCTCTGGCTGTTGCTCTGGTGACTCTTATGTCCAACAGAAAGTACACATAGTCTTAAAGCAAAATCATTTCATAAGCTAACATTATCTTAAATTTACTATTGTTAATGATTAATTTCTACAAGCGTTGTTAGCAATAATGCACAAACAAATATTTTATTCTCAACAGCTCTGAGGATTTTGCTGTATATAATTGTCAGTTCAATTACTTTTATGACCAGTTGGTGATGCTGTTCCCAAACTGAAAAAAAATGATTTCAATGAAAGGACATAATTTTATTTCTAGAATTTGCTGTTCAAAAGTTATAAGCTACAAGCTATTGTCTTCAATTGTCTGTGGTGCCAGAAGGTTCTGAAATTGTGACAAATTATGTTTAGAACCTCTTCAGAAAGTTAGCCAAATGTCGTTATTTAATCTCAAGTATTAACATAAAAGAAATCTAAAGCAGAAGGAAGTTAAATTAATTGATATTATGATAAAAGGTGAAGTATGTAGTTTCTGCAACACTAAAACAAAGCATATTTTGCAAATATCACACCTCCCCCAACTCAAACATCACAAATGCAGCTCTTAGGGGTGCTTTTGAAGCCATGTCTCTACAGGTAAAAGTGAACAGTAAAAGGTCCAACATATTAGGAATACTTTTAGCTGTGTTGCAATCATGAGTAAGTAATTAAGTAGCTAATACTCTGCCTAGATTGAACATGAGTGTCTCGCTTATAAAAAAACCCATCTGATGTATCTTCACTGGCAGCATTTTTTGACATGACGAACCACAGGGCATCACAAACGTACTTAGTTGATTATGTGCACTTTGCTTGTTTTTTTTCCACTCAATTATGTCGTAATAATGAGATATGTGTTTTTTCATAATAAGATATGTTGTATAAAAGAAAAGCTATTTTCTCATAACAATGAGCTTATGTTATTAAAATGACATATTTTTTCTCATAATAAGGACATATGTTGTATAGTGATGTGTATAAAATAAGCCTTTATCCACATTAGAGAATGTCTCTGGCTACATATGTAACCTTAGTCCCCTGAGAACAGGGAACGAGACGCTGCATCCTAGGATGCTTTTGGGGAATCCCTCCAGCATGACATGTTCCTGAATCATTTTCAAATCATGTCAATCCTGTTGACCGGCAACAGCCTATGACGCCATAGTCGTGTGACCAGGAAGTGTAAAAGGGCGCCTTGCAAACATGACACCATCTTTCGTCTGAAGGGACTGTTTGGCAGGCAGACCCTGAGGCATGGCAACAAGACGCAGCGTCTCGTTCCCTGTTCTGAGGGAACTAAGGATACATACGTCACCAAAGATGTTCCCTTTCGAAAGGGAACTCGCGCTGCATCCTAGGAGACTTTTGAAGAACGATATACCCAATCCGCCATGCTGAGGGGAGTGCATGCCCACTGGCAGTGACAACTGTCAGGACAAGCAAATTCAACTGAAATGCTTGAACCTCTCCCCCTCTGGTCACACCTGGCTGTCAGTGACAGCATTCCCTACGGTCTTAGCCTAAGCTAAAAGCCTCAGTAGGAACTTTCATGAAGTCCTAGTCAGGCCACTCAAAGGCCTGGAACTAACCAATTCAACAGAAGGGGTTCCTTTAAGGGAATGTGGCTTGGGGGACGCCCCAGCCAGCCACTATTCGGGAAAAAGACTCACCGAATGCCACCAGGGAGGCCTGACCTGGTGTCGCTTCTGTGGGACACTTCGGCTTGGCCACCCCTGTCTATCTGAAACAGAGCCTCCGGATTTTTTGCCTGCTGATGAGGCATCCAGACTAAGGGACTGTGAAAAGGCAGTGTCCAGAGTACCTCAGAGTAAAGTGGTTAGCATCCCCTCTCGTGTAAGTGTTATAATACAAGAATGTAGGTTTGGCTACGGATGAACTACAGTTAGATCTAATTCAGGCCCCCTCGGGGCTTCGGTTAATTTGGCCTGAGTGTTCTCGGAGGCGCGTTGTGAAAGCAAAATCCGGTCCCGGGCCCCTTTCCGTGCGATTGTAGGGCTTGTTGCATCCCTGGTTCAGCCTCCTCTCAGTCAAGTTGATTATTTTGCATGCTCTCCACTCCAAACTCGGTCTTCATTTCAAAAATGTATTTTTTAAACACTTTGTTTAAAAGTTTTTAATTTCAAAAGCATTTCTAAATTCTGTTTAAATTTCCAACAAACAAAATTTCAAGCCAAAATTACGAAAATGTAAAAAATATATATATTTTATTACCACCATGCAAATTCAAACATTTCACTCTTTTTTTTATTTTGTGTTTTGTTGATGCCTGGGAGGATCAATGTTTATACATTTGAGGGAAGATAATCCATGAATTGCATACTATTACTAGCCAATTGACAATATTGGATTTCATAGAATTCATTTAAAAATAAACCTTACATACTTACAAGAACTTATATAGAGATTTGACACAATAAAATGACCTTTCTCATTACTAATACCAAATATTATTATACAAGAATGAAATTCAATAAAATAAATATATTATTATTCTGTCTATTAAACAGAGAGAAAACCAAGACATTGGGACAGCAACTCCTGCAGATCAAGACATACAACAGGAAAAGACTGAAAATGAAAAATAGAGCATCTATTTCAAAGACTTCATCTTCACAGGAACAATAAACTGAGAGCTGGATACATTCTTCAGATAACAAAACATTCATTACAGTCCCATGAATCTTGTGTTGAAGAGGAGCTGGTTCTGAGTTTCCAACAAAAACTTCTGATGATGAACTACAGAGCGAGATACATTATTGTTAATAAGGTCAATGAACAGGATCAAAGAAAACAAAGAAACACTGACTCATCTGAAGACAGTGGTGATATATTTAAAGCAATTTCTTTGTCTAAAAAAGGAACAAGTCAATCTGATCGCATTCACCTGATGGATGTTCAGATGGCCGTGTTTCATTGTGCTGATGGTTTCCTTAAGCAGATGATGGTCACTAAACTGTCCCAGTGTCAGTACGCTCTGCCTCTGCTTGTTCCTGATCCATTCACACAACAGATTGAGTTTCCTCTCTGGACATTCAGACAAATCAACAAGAGCTGGAAGATGAGAAACACCAACAATGAAATCGTAAGTCAAACCCAGCCGATCTACAAGGCACAAACTCCAATGGTGTCTTTCTTCAGGTTTGGCTCTGTGTCTTCATCCAAGTCTCAGCTGATGAACAGTCTGATCAATGAGAAACACAACACGTTCTTCCACAGGAACTGCCCAGGCAGCAGCAGAACCAGAGTCCTGATGGATGGAGTGGTGGAGATCGCCTGGTTCTGCCCCTCTGGGAAAAACACGGATAAATTCACTGACTGTGTTGCGTTCTGTAATCTACACGGAGATGCAGGAGACCATGAGAAACAGCTGCAGATCCTCACGGAAATGGCCTCAGTCAATGTTGTTCTTCTACCACGACTGGACAGGAACGACAAAAGTGCAGGAACAATCCAAAACCTGTACAGGAACAGGAACCCACTTATTTGTCTTTTTACAGAAGATGAATCTGCAGTAAATGAGATGACAAAATGGAAATTCAAGATTGGTCTGAAGGACAGAAATCAGTCAGATGTATCTGAAGAACTCAGAAGAGCTATAAATGATTGTCTCTCAGAATCATCTTCCACTTTCAGACTTGAAGATGTGTCCAAACACTCAGACATCAGAGTAGATGAGGAAGATGATGAAGACTGCAGGAGAGGAAGAGAAGCAGCACAGCAGATGATGAGTTTACTGGAGAAGAAAGACCTGACAGAAATCAAAGAATCATTTCTGCCTCATCAGGGGAAACTGTGGCATCAGTGGAGTCAGAAGAACAAAGAACTACATCAACCTCAAGGAGAAAATATAGAAATGGAAATCAGTAGAAAACAAAAAAAGATGAAGAGAATCCGAGGACAGCAGCATAAATATAACATTAGTGAGTTTATAGAATTATTTATTAAAGAAATTAACTCAAATTATAACCATAAGATGTTTTTCCTCAAATGGCTTGGAATCCTCCTGGATGAATATATCTCAGCTGATCTTTCTGCTCTACATCACAAGTATAATGAAAAGTGGTCAACAGCCTTAAAATTTAAAGAGAGTCATGATAAATCTGAGCAACTCAAAGCTGAACAAGCAGAACTTGAGAGAATATCTGAAGAACTTCAAGCTGCAACTTTTGGTCTGGAGCACATCATGAGAGAGATCGGTCAGATCTATGAATCATGTTCGTCTGTGAAGAAGAACAAGAAAGACCTGCAGTTTGACTTCTCTTCTCTCCCGAGTCTTGCAGCAGAGATGATGATCTCTGGATTTCCACTGGAGCTGATGGATGGAGATGCCGCTCATGTTCCTCTGGTCTGGATCTCTGCTGTTCTAGATCAACTCATCCAGAAACTGGGAGACCAGAGAGTCTTTGTGCTGTCAGTTTTAGGGATTCAGAGCTCTGGGAAATCCACCATGCTTAATGCCATGTTTGGACTCCAGTTTGCCGTCAGTGCTGGCAGATGCACCAGAGGAGCTTTCATGCAGCTGGTCAGACTGTCAGATGAGATGAAAACACAGATGAACTTTGACTATATTCTGGTTGTTGATACTGAGGGTCTTCGTGCTCTAGAATTGGCTGGAAGATCAACCAGACATCATGACAATGAATTGGCAACGTTTGTTGTTGGTCTTGCAAATCTGACCTTGATCAACATTTTTGGAGAAAACCCTTCTGAGATGCAGGACATTCTGCAGATTGTTGTTCAGGCCTTCCTGAGGATGAAGAAGGTCAGACTGAATCCCAGCTGTGTGTTTGTGCATCAGAACGTTTCAGACATCACAGCTGGAGAGAAAAACATGGAGGGAAGGAGACGTCTGCAGCAGAAACTTGATGAGATGACAAAACTCGCTGCTGAAGAGGAAGTCTGTGATGCAGAACATTTTAGTGATGTTATTAAATTTGATGTTGATAAAGATGTGAAGTATTTTGCTCAGCTCTGGGAGGGCAGCCCACCGATGGCACCACCAAACCCAACCTACTGTGAGAATATTCAAGAACTAAAGGAAACTATTATGTCTTATGCAACAAAATCAGATGGAATGATTCTGAAAGACTTAAACATTCGTATTAAAGATCTCTGGGAGGCTTTACTGAATGAAGGATTCGTCTTCAGCTTCAGAAATTCTCTGGAGATTTCAGCCTACAGGAAACTGGAGACCGAATACAGCAAGTGGACCTGGAGGCTTCGCACTGCCATGATGGAAATTGAGAACAAACTACACAACAAAATAGAAAATGAAGCAATTCATGAGGTCGAGGAAACTGATCTTCAGAAAGAACTGAAGACGACAAGTGAAGAAGTGCAGAAATCAATGTCTGAATTCTTTGAGAAAGACAAAGATAAAGTTATACTGATTCAGTGGAAAACATCATTTGAGATCAAAATCAAAGAGATTCAGGAAAACATTGTGAGAGAGTCAAAGAGGAAACTAAATGACATTCTTCAGCAGCGAGACCTGAAGAAAAAGATCGATGCTCAGAGGACACGTCATGAAAACACTCTCTATGAAAAGAGCAAAGAACTTGCCTTAAAACTCAAAGACAAAGCAAATGATGAGGAAACACTGAAGAAAGAGTTTGATTTGTTTTGGGAAAAGTATGTAAAGAAGATCATCACAGACACTCCTGGAATCAAAGACATTGACATAATAAAAGATGTGAGAAATATCCTCAGTGACGTCTATGAAGGACGTCTCCCTGTAGACAAAAGGGGGGAGAGGAGAGATATTTTCTTAGTAAAATATTATGCAGATTATGTACAGCTAAAGAAATCCAGCGGAATTATGGGTCCTGTTAGAAATGTATATAGAACAGCTATAGAGAAGTTGGGTTGTGCTTTATCAAGTGAGGATGAAGCCCAAATAAGATCATTAGTTACAGATGTTGAACAGCAGACAGACAAAATGATTCAGTCATTCAACATTTCAAAGATGGGCTACAACATCAGCTGCATCCAACAACTCACAGATTACATCCAGAAGAGAATAACAGATCATCAGGAAGGACCAGTAAATTATGTGTTTAAAAAGGAATTCTTCAAGGATTTGGTTCTTTCCATCTGTGGCAGAGCAAACAAGATGATCACTGACCAGCACATGATGTTCAGGGAAGCCAATGATCCAGAAATATATGTTGATAAGAAGAGAGAAGAGTACTATAGTGTTTTCCAGAAATATTGTCATGGAGCAACATCAGCTGCCATCTTTGGAGAGATCATCTGTCAGAAACTGAAAGAACCCATTGAGCAGAGTCTCTACAAGAAGACTGCCAGAGATTTGACAGGTGAAATGAGATCAAACTGTGAATCACTGAATGGAAACAGATCTAATCTGGAGAAACACATCCTGAGGTTTCTGGCTGAAAATGAGAATTTTTCAGCATACATGGACTACGTTGATAATCCCAGAGATCACTTCAAGAGTTTCATCAGAGATGAAGTCAGTCGGTACATCACTGAGAAGTTCAGTGTCAGTGTTTTACCCAAGATGAAGGAGAACATTAAACTCCTGCAGCAGAAGATCATGGACGCAGCTCATGAATCTACTAAACATGTTCAAGAGAACAGAGGAGATGTTGGGTTGTGGTTGAAGAGTTTCACACAGCAGCTCTCAGATGTGCTGATCTTCTCTGAAAAATACCTCAGTGGAGTGAAACATGATGATGTTGAGGATTTCAACCTCCTTGAAGATGTGATAAGAGAAGAACTTCCTGCTGTAATGTCTGATATCAGCAGTAGATTCAACACAGAGTCATTTCCAGTAAATCTGGACTGTAAGTTCAGGCCAGATGAGCTTCTGATTGATCACTTCTGCCAGTGCTGTTGGGTTCAGTGTCCGTTCTGTGGAGCCGTCTGCACCAACACCATAGAAAACCATGATGGAGATCACAGTGTTCCTTTCCATAGAGTGGCTGGACTTAAAGGCGTTGTTTACCATCAAACAGAGGATCTCAGTGTGGATTTTTGCTCAACTTTAGTGGCAAGTAGAAAATGTTTTAGGGTTTCAGTTAAGTGGATTCCATGCAAAGATTACAGAACAGCAGGAGGAGTTTATGCAAAGTGGAACATCACCCCTGATCTCTCTGAACTGCCCTACTGGAAGTGGGTTGTGTGCAGATTCCAGAAAAATCTGGAAATGTTTTATGACCAAACATTTCAGGGTCATGGTAAGATTCCAGATGAATGGAAAAAGCACACAAGACAACATGCTATTCTGAGTTTGGATAAATGCTTTTAATAAATATAAACTAATTGGGCAGATTAAGCATAAGCCCCCTATATACTCTCACCTAAAGGATTATTAGGAACACCATACTAATACTTCGTCTTCAGAACTGCCTTAATTCTACGTGGCATTGATTCAACAAGGTGCTGAAAGCATTCTTTAGAAATGTTGGCCCATATTGATAGGAAAGCATCTTGCAGTTGATGGAGATTTGTGGGATGCACATCCAGGGCACGAAGCTCCCGTTCCACCACATCCCAAAGATGCTCTATTGGGTTGAGATCTGGTGACTGTAGGGGGCCATTTTAGTACAGTGAACTCATTGTCATGTTCAAGAAACCAAATGATTGGAGCTTTGTGACATGGTGCATTATCCTGCTGGAAGTAGCCATCAGAGGATGGGTACATGGTGGTCATAAAGGGATGGACATGGTCAGAAACAATGCTCAGGTGGGCCGTGGCATTTAAATGATGCCCAATTGGCACTAAGGGGCCTACAGTGTGCCAAGAAAACATACCCCACACCATTACACCACCACCACCAGCCTGCACAGTGGTAACAAGGCATGATGGATCCATGTTCTCATTCTGTTTACGCCAAATTCTGACTCTACCATCTGAATGTCTCAACAGAAATCGAGACTCATCAGACCATGCAACATTTTTCCAATCTTCAACTTTCAATTTTGGTGACCTTGTGCAAATTGTAGCCTCTTTTTCCTATTTGTAGTGGAGATGAGTGGTACCCGGTGGAGTCAAATGCAGTTGTAGCCCATCCGCCTTGTGCGTGTTATGGCTTCACAAATGCTTTGCTGCATACCTCGGATGTAACGAGTGGTTATTTCAGTCAAAGTTGCTCTTTTATCAGCTTGAATCAGTCGGCCCATTCTCCTCTGACCTCTAGCATCAACAAGGCATTTTCTCCTACAGGATATATATCAACTCCAGAAGTAGATTTCACATGATCAGTAGATTTTACTTGTGCATGTTTAATCACACTATCACAGATTGGATACTGTATGCATGAGTTACAACAATCCTCCCACATTAGTTACTCACATGCCTAGTACTATTATGTGGTTTTGTTTCATTAATACAGTGTATACTTTTTCTTGATTGACCACGAAAGAATGGAAGTTAAATGTGACAACATGCCCCATAGTTGGGGTTCATTGTAACATGACCATATGACAGATTAAATCTGATATAATAAAAAAAAATATCCAAGACTTGTTGTATTTGTAGGTTTGTATCATCCTTGCATGTGTGGAATGTGTGGAACCATGAGTGGTACAATTAACCCTCTGTTAGGCTGTGCCCCGCTCTCCCCTACTTTAGCACTTAGCCAAGTGTTGCATGATTTAATGTGTTTCTAGCATGTTTGGTAATTCATCACATATTTAAATGTGTTTTGGGAGTGAATTGCAGTGTAAAGCATGCCATTTCCTGTTGCCAGCTATGGCTAACTGAAAGTTGTCATAAAGACATCTTCAGACAGGCACATGAAGTTTGGGGCATATTGGATATTGTATGCACAAGTTACGAGGCAATTACTGGGCAAAGAGTTGGTGGTATTTGAATTATACATTGCAACAAATATAAAAATCATCTTTCTTACTGCTCAAGTCACTCAAGTAAGCTAATACAATTTTTTTAATTCAAATGTTTCATGTCTTTTTATTAAGGAGTCCTGTACTGTAGTTTGATAATAAGCAGTGATAACATCACACAGATTTACTAAACAGGGCAAATTAACCAGAGACCACATTTCCTAAAAAATTCCTGTGGGTGATTTACTGACAATGTGCAAATTAAAGAACAAGGATGCAGCCAGGTCATTTCCATAATGACCAACACAATCTACCATGGTGCTAAAACTTAAACCTACTTACCTCAAGCTCCATTTTAGGGCTGCACGATAAAAATCGCAATTTACATGAAATCACGCTTATGAAATCACAAAGGCTGCGATTATGTTTTAAGCTCTAATCCATTTGCAAAATGAGTATGCCAAGTTGGTCTCTTTCGCTAGCCATGACCATGTATATTCAGATGCTGGTCATATAATTAGAATATCATCAAAAAGTTGATTTATTCCACTAATTACATTCAAAATATGAAACTTTTTTATTATATTCATTCATTACACAAAGACTGATATATTTCAAATGTTTATTTCTTTTAACTTTGATGATTATTACTGACAACTAAGGAAAATCCCAAATTCAGTATCTCAGAAAATTTGAATATTACTTAAGACCAGTACAAAGAAAGGATTTTAGAAATCTTGGCCAACTGAAAAGTATGAAAAGTATAAGCATGTACAACACTCAATACTTGATTGGGGCTCCTTTTGCCTGAATTACTGCAGCAATGCGGCGTGGCACAGTGTCTATCAGTCTGTGGCAGTGCTCAGGTGTTATGAGAGCCCAGGTTGATCTGATAGTGGCCTTCAGCTCTTCTGCATTGTTGGGTCTGGCATATCACATCTTCGTCTTCACAATACCAGATACATTTACTTTAATCAGAGAACATAACTTTGGACCACTCAGCAGCAGTCCAGTCCTTTTTGTTTTTAGCCCAGGTGAGACGGTTCTGATGCTGTCTGTTGTTCAAGAGTGGCTTGACAACAAGGAAAGCAACAGCCGAAACCCATGTCTTGCATACGTCTGTGCGTAGTGGTTCTTGAAGCACTGACTCCAGTCAGGATCACTATCATCAAAGTGATAGACAATTAGCATATTTTAGATTGGCGGTATGGTTCTGTTCTGGGCAAGCACTCCCTGCGCATCCATGCAGCCTAGCACGGATAAGAGCAGACGAGCAGTGATAACCCCCCTGGGTAAACAGAACAGAAGCAATGATATATTGCAGATAGCATTAATGTCAATATTAAAATGTACAACCTAATTGGGGAATTTAGTCTCATTCAGGGGGAATCAGATGCAAAATCCTGACTGACGAGAGGAGGAGCTGGGGATGGAGGAGGGTAATTAGCTCTGGAGAACGCGATCGCAGTTGATAATACTGAAGGAGCTTAAATATGCATGCTGTGATAGGCACCGTATTCCTATAGGCAGATGAGATCAGCTGACATCACTGATGCGAGCTTGACTAACGTGCCCTGCCAGAACTAACGCTATACGCTGGATTTCTGTCAGGATCACTATCGCCAAAGTGATAGACAATTAGCATATTTTAGATTGGCTGTATGGTTCCGTTCTGGGCAAGAACTCCCTGTGCATCCATGCAGCCTAGCACGGATAAGAGCAGACGAGCAGTGATAAATCCCCAAAACAAAACCAATGCTGATATTCCCCAATCACAACTAATGAAAAAGCCACAAGCATGCCACCAATCTCTGCCCAACATGCACGTTGCCAATAACCACATAAGCCATAGCAACAAGCATGTTGCCCTTACCCCGATGACCTATACGAGTATATTGCCACCACCTACATAGGCCATAGCAACAAGCATGTTGCTAATATTGCATAAGCCCAACAAGTATGTTGCCAATAATCAAATAAGCCATAGCAAGAAGCATGTCGCCAATACCTAAAGCTTAAGCAACACAGCATTTTTCCATGAATGAAATGCCATCTGAATAAAGAAAGTGAAGATGAGTTATCAACATAAATCAAGCTCTGCTTGCTTATAGTTGTATATCAGCAGTCCAAGTTCCAGTTCTTGAGTGTTGAATGCTACCACCACTTGCTAATGTGGACCATATTCTTCTCATGCAAGTGCAGATGCATGATTTTAAATAATCTTTAATAATCTTTAAGGTTTTTAATAATCTTTACTCACAATGTGATGATGTCTGACACGACCGATTGACCTCTGGGGACACATCCTTAACTGTGTCCCTGCAACAACGCTGCTGAGAGCTAGAGATGAGCGATTTCCACTTCGAATATGAACTCCAATTCACTCAGACTTTAGGCAAAAGAAAACTCCTGTAGACTGGTTAATTCATCCTGATGTTACCGGAAAATGTTGAGCACTGAAGATCCAATCCATGGGCTGTATAGGGGAAGCGTACACACCTAGTGCCAGCTAAATTTGATACACATAACCTTGAAGTGTCTGCAGAGACCGTGTCATTTAGACTCCCCCTTAAGCTGCCTCATCGACATGGCATCCTCAATAAACCTGTCTCCGGCAGGATGACTCCGATTGTTTGAATATTCCTAGTTAATAATTCTTTAAATCGATATGTCTGTCACAGATGCGTCAGGTTCCAGCACACTACACTACCCAGGATCCCTTTCACCTGCCTTCTAATCACCGCCACCTGCAGCCACTCATCAGTCAATCACCTGGGACTATAAAGCACACACACTCACACACACTCACTGTCTGGTCTCGTTTGCACTACACTGGTTGTTGCTTACCTCAAGGACTCCTATTGCTACTTCTACTCGTCTCGATCGTCTCGATCGTCTCGATCGTCTCGATCGTCTCGATCGTCTCGATCGTCTCGATCGTCTCGATCGTCTCCAGCGTCTCCAGCGTCTCGATCGTCTCCAGCGTCTCCAGCGTCTCCAGCGTCTCCATCGTCTCCACCGCTCCCCGTGTTCCTACCTACCCGTGTGTGTGTGAGTGTTCCCTTCGTCAACCTTCACCGTTCCACCAGCTCTGCTCACCCAACTCATCTGAAGGACAGTATTGAATCCCATTTCATTCCAATCCATTCACCATCATCGTTAACTCTGCTGTATGTTACACATTAAATCACCTTTACTGCTTTTACATCTGCCTCCGTGTCTATACCGTAACAATGTCATCCTCAAAACAACCCGTCTCTAGCGTGTTGCCGCCGATCTTTCGAATATTACACTTTAGTAATTGTTTAATCAATACGGCATCCTCAACAAAAACCTGTCTCCGGCGTAATGACTCCGATATTTCAAATTATTTATTTTTAATAATTATTTAATCGATACATCATCCTCAATAAACCCGTCTCCGGCGTGTTGCCTCAGATCTTTCGAATATTCAGATCTTTTATGACTTCTGACCTTTTAAAATTGCCAGAATAATAATAATAATACGCTGTTTGTTAATTGGCCAGAGGAGAACTGCCCCCCCGACTGAGCCTGGTTTCTCCCAAGGTTTTTTTTTCTCCATTAGGTCTCCTGATGGGGTTTTGGTTTCCTTGCCACTGTCGCCTCTGGCTTGGCTTGCTCCGTTGGGGGAAATCAATTTTTCAAATAAATTTACAAATAAATCTAATTATTAAACTAAATTAACTATATAGACCAAATTACTGATCTAAAGCCTGCATTTTTACTGTATGATAATCTAAATATATTCTGTTGCATTATTTCTCTGTTTAACACTGTGAAGCTGCTTTGAAACAATCTGCATTGTTAAAAGCGCTATATAAATAAAGTTGACTGGATTTGACTTGACAACAACCATAATGTAATCACAGAACTAGTAGACCTATTACTAGTCCAATGGGGAAGCCTACAAACTGCAGAACAGTTCTAACAACAATCTGGTACAACAAGCATGTTGTAAATCACAGAACTAGTATTTAAGCTAGCGGTAGTCTGGTCGGGAAACAGACCCTGAGCAAGGGCTCCAGTTAAATGCCATGTGCAGCTATCAATAGTTGCTTCCTTCCATTCGTGATCATGATTCTGCTCCAGTCGGGTCTTCCATCGTCTGTGGAGATGATAACTCCTATGGCTCTGCACTCCTTCATGGGATCATCAGCTACAGTGTTGTGTTGAATAAGATTTCTGCAGTGAAAAGTACCTACAGTGCATTCAGCACAAGCGTGTTGCCGATCATCTAGATAGTTAAGCCACAACATGATGCAAAGTAATCGTGTTCCCAATATCAACTAATGCTTAGATGAGCATGTTTCCACAGCAACAATAGCAAAAGCGATTCCAATAGCACTGCGCTTAAGAAGTGCGTTTCCAATAACTGCAGCTTTAGGAACAAGCAGGCTCCCAATAGCACTAGCTTAAGAAACAGCGTGTTTCTTTTAGAACTTCAGCTTCAAGAACAAGCGCGTTTCCAATAACAAAGTAGGGCTAGGCGATTTCCGGCGAAATTTAAAAAAAAAAAAAAATTAAAAAAAAGATTTTCTTTTGCCCCCATTAAAACAACAAAAACTATTTAGATAGAACAATATTAAATACAACATGTTTACGTTTACTGAACAGGTTGGGATGACCAAAATCTTATATCATGATACGAGTAATTTAATATTTTTTTAATTTGTGATTTACAACATGCTTGTTGTACCAGATTGTTGTTGCTAGTTAGAACTGTTCTGCAGGTTGTAGGCTTCCCAATTGGACTAGTAATAGGCCTACTAGTTCTGTGATTACAATATGGTTGTTGTATTAAATTTAGCTGGCACTAGGTGTGTAAGCTTCCCCTATAGAGCCCATAGATTGGATCTTCAGTGCTCAACATTTTCCGGTAACATCAGGATGAATTAACCAGTCTACAGGAGTTGCCTTTCGAGGGAACTCGCACTGCGTCGTCGAGTGACGACACTCTGGGGAACACCCTTCGAGTAGCACATCTGAAGCATGAATTAAATCTATCCAACTCTTATTGGTGCTGCGTCATGACCTAGTAGATGACGGCATTACCTGAAGATACAAAGCGACGCTGACACACACACACACACACAGCTTTTTTGCTTTTCAGCTGAAGCACTCTGTGTATTTGGGGTTGTTTGTCCCGTATTTAGCTTCAAGCACTATTTAGAAGCACACAAATATAAAAAGATGGCAAGCAGCGAGCAGTTTAAGCGGTGTGTGCCTCCGTGCCCGCGATTCCTTACGGGCTCGGACACACACCAGCTTTGTGTTCAATGCCTGGGCATGCAGCATGCTAGGGCGTCTCTCGAGGGAGCCACCTGTAGTGAGTGTGATCTGCTGCCGCTCAGGGTGTTGTGCTCGCGGCTGGCCATCTTTGATGAGGCCGGCCAAGCTCGCGAGCCCCGTGGGTCTGGACCCGCTGTTGCTGAGGCAGCGCGGCGTCAAAGATCATGTGGCTCGCAACTGGATCTGTTAGCGGGACGTGGGACTGCCGAGGCACTTTCCCCGTCCTTGTCTGAAGATTCAGATGTTCTCCCACCCCGCGTGGAAGCCCGCGATGCGGCTTCTTCCCGCGGGGCGGAGAACCCGATGCTGCAGCTGTCTGGCTCTGAGGAGTCAGATGCTGTAAGCATCTAGGCTGGTGATGTGGAGTCTGAGCCATTGCTTCACTCACCCGCTCAAGAGGAGCTGGTGGAGGTTTTGACCAGGTAGGTGGAGGTATCTTTCGCTTGAGGCCGCTTCGTCCCTTAAGGCCCCGGTGCTGCCCACCAAGCCATGTCGGGACACATCCTCGCTGGTGGGCAGGGCTTATAAGTTGGCCAGGCGGGCTGGTAGCTGTCTGCACACTATGGCGGTGTTGCAGGCCTCCCAGGCCGACCTCCTCAAGGAGCTCGACGAGGGTGAAGGTCAGTCTCCTGGACGACATCACGGAGCTGAAAAAAGCCACCGACTTGTCTCTCAACATCACCAAGGAGATGGCCCGTGCCATCGGCCGCTCCATGGCTGGTATGGTGTGTGTGGAGAGACACCTTTGGCTTAATCTATCGGGGATGAAGGAGAAAGAGAAACACTTTCTCATGGATTCCCCGATAGCGCCTTCTGGCCTCTTTGGCGGCGCAGTACATTCTGTCGTCGAGAGGTTTCAGGAGGTGAAAAGGCAGTCGGCAGCTTTCCAGCAATACCTCCCTTATCGGTCTGACTCCTCGGGGAAGACTGCCTTAAAGGGGCAGCCTCGGTCGTCTGCCAGCTCCCCGCACCGCAGGTGCAAAAAGAGAGTGTTGCCTCCCATGCCCCTCCCGAGGGAGCTGGGCAGAGGAGGCGGCGTTTTCGTGGGAAGCCTTCGGAGCCTAAGGTCGATCTGAGGACCGTCCTTCCGGCAAAGAAGGCTGCCTCCAAGCGGTCCTAGCTGCGGCCGGACCGCAGAGAGCTGTCCCCCCCGGGGCGGAGAGGCTGGTTCCCTTAGTAGATTATCTCGGCGCATGGTCATGCATTCCGAATATATCTACGTGGGCCCTGCGAACTTTAGAGCTGGGTTACAGACTTCAGTTCAGCTCCCCTCTCCCGAATTTCAGAGGGGTGGTCTGGACGATGGTCGGCCCAGAGCAGGTTCGGGTTATGGAACAGGAGGTATGTTGATATGAAAATTCAGCTTTGTCCCCATTATGATTGAATCACAGGACCGGATACCAGTTGCTTTGTCAAAAAACTCTTTATTGTCATATGTATCGGGCATAGGAGAGAAACTTGTTGTCTTCGTGCCAGCTGTAAATGTTTCTCCATTCCTCCGTTTCTCTACCTTCTCCCTTCTCCATCCTCCCGTCGCCCCGTCTCTCATCTGAGGCAGTACTCTCAATTTGGATGTTACTATTAACAGAGGATCTCACTAGGAAGAAACTTCCTTAGAAGGAAGAGAAACGTGTGTCCTATGTTTAAAATAGAGCGTATACTTACATCAGTTGAGATATATCACGGAACAAATCATCAGTGATATACATGTATGCACATTCCTGCATGGACACGCATTCTTTGTATGATTGAAATTATCTCCCGGTGTCCTTCTCCCTGCCATATGACAGTAATATGTCATGCACACTTCAGCTCATGCATGTCTCTCCTTGGAACACATGTACAGACACAGCCTGACTTTACATTGTACATTATACAAATAATTATGAAAAATAATAAAACTAATAATAATACAATATAAAATAAACATTTAACAATAAAATTTAATCTTCAAGGTACAATCCCTGTTAGTCAAGGAAGCCATAGAACGAGTTCCTCGGCCAGACAGGGAGTCCGGGTTCTACAGCCGGTACTTCATAGTTCCCAAGAAGGATGGGGGGGCTGCGTCCAATAATAGATCTCAGGCACTTGAATCGTTCTCTGAGGAGATTCAGGTTCAAGATGCTCACAATTCCAGCCATCGTGAGTCAGATCCAGTTCGAGGACTGGTTCGTCACAATAGATCTGAAGGACGCACACTTCCATATATCCATCCTTCCATGTCACAGGAAGTTCCTGAGGTTCGCTTTTTGGGGGTATCTGGTTCTTCCCTTCAGCCTGGCCCTCTCCCCTTGCACCTTCACCAAGTGTATGGATGCAGCGCTGGCTCCACTGAGACTCCAGGGCATCCGTATACTGAATTACATCGACGACTGGCTCATTCTGGCCAGGTCGCGCAAGATGGCAGTTCAACATCGAGATGTCGTTCTGTCTCACATCAGGTGCTTGGGGCTGAGACTCAACACAAAGAAGAGTGTGTTGACGCCCTCCCAGAAGACTACATTCCTGGTAGTCGTGTAGGATTCAACAACAATGCGGGCACAAATGTCTCCCGCACCCGTGGAGTCCATACGGGCGCTGGTATACAGAGCGAAGCTAGGCCGCAGCCTCACTGTGAAGCAGTTCCAGTGACTGCTGGGGCTCATGGCAGCAGTGTCCAATGTAATACCTTTTGGCCTGCTGCACATGAGAACTTTACAGTGGTGGCTGAAAGCCAAGGGTTTTTCCCTGAGGGGGAATCCGTTCCGTATGATCAGGGTAACACGCAAATGCCTTAGTTCCCTCGTCATATGGTGGAAACCTTGGTTTCTGTCCCAGGGACCAGTGTTGGGAGCATCATGTTGCCGGAAAACCGTTTCAACAGATGCCTTCCTCACTGGTTGGGGCACGGTCACGGACGGCCGCTTTGCGAGAGGTCCGTGGGAGACCCGGCATTCTTCCTGGCATTTCAACTGTCTGGAAATGCTGGCGGTCTTCAAGGCTCTGAGGAGCATTCTTCCGGATCTCTGCGGCCACCATGTCCTGATACGCTCGGACAACATGGTGGTTGTCGCGTATCTAAATCATCAGGGGGGGCTGAGATCACGCCCTCTATGCAGATTGGCGCACCAGATCCTTCTGTGGTCCCAGGGGAAACTGTCGTCTCTCAGAGCGATGTATGTCCCCGGGACCAGAACCAGAAAGCAGAAGTCCTGTCGAGGCAGGGACTGAGGCCCGGGGAGTGGCGACTCCACCCAGAGGTGGTGGAAGCCATGTGCGAGAGATTCGGACCAGTGGAAGTGGATCTGTTCGCATCTCAAGAGACGTCCCACTGTCCACTGTGGTTTTCTCTCGCGCATCCAGCTCCGCTTGGGCTGGATGCCATGATGCAGACGTGGCCGAGGCTATTTCCTCCGATCGCTCTGCTCCCGGGAGTCTTGGAGCGGGTCCGCCGGGAAGGGGTCAGCCTACTTCCAGTGGCACCCTACTGGCCAACCCTAGTATGGTTCTTGGACATTGTAGCACTGCTGGACGGCCTCCCATGGCAGGTCCCTCTGAGGAGGGATCTGCTGTCGCAGGCAGGGGGCACTATATTCCACCCCCGGCCAGAGCTGTGGAACCTCTGGGTCTGGCCCCTGAGGGGGCTCGGTACCTAGAGGACGGCCTCTCAGCAGGTGTGGTCGAGACCCTTCTCAGCTCCAGGGCTCCCTCCACAAGGAGACTGTACAGCCTAAAGTGGAAAATGTTTTCCACATGGTGTAGAGAATGTGAGGTGGATCCAGTTAACTGCCCGGTGGCTTCAGTGCTGGAGTTCCTCCAAGATCGTTTCTCCGCCGGCCTTACCCCGTCCACGCTTAAGGTGTACGTGGCTGCCATTGGGGCTTTCCACTCACCTTTAGGCGATGGGCAGTTGGGAAGGCACCATCTGGTTGTACGGTTCCTCAGTGGAGCTTGGAGGATGAGGCCTGCGGCTCAGGTGTTTTGAGTGAACACGTTCCTCAGCTCCCCCATTTCCCAGGCTGGGTGTTTTGGCAGGGCGGTTGTGGATTTTGCCCAACAGTTCACGACTGTCTAGAAGTAGACTGAGGTACATTCTGCCCCGGCGGTCACTGCTGTGCCGCTGGCACAGATGCTTCAGCCTGCTCCCCGCCAGGGCTGCTCTCCTGTGGCTACAACCCTCTCGCCCAACCCCAGCAGCAGAACACGGGTCGGGCTATGGAGGAAGTTGCAGGACTGCAGCAGAGCCCATCTCAGCCCCCGCTCAGACTAGGGAGTGCGCTTGACATGGGCTCTTCAGAGGTGAATTCAGTTCTTCTAGGAGATGGTAGCAGGGCCTATCCTTCCCCTGATGGAGGGCCAGGGGAGAATCTTTTTTCTTTCAACTGAAGTAACTGACTTTCACCTTTGAGGGTCAGAGGGCGTGGCCGGCAGTGCGTGACGCAATAGCCTCACCATTCTCAGCCCCCTCTGTCACTATCAGTCCTGTCAGATGAGTCCCCTGTGGAGCGCTAGTCCTTCCCTGGTCTCTTCTGTCAGGGTGCGGAATTCGTCCCCACCCACACTTGGGACACTCTCTCGCCTCCCTATCTGTGGGCTGGTCATTCCGCTCGCTGCCCCATCGTGGGTATCTCTGTGGCGCGTATGGCCGCTGGTTCAGTTCTCAGAGCCTGGTTCTAATAGCTTCCAGACTGGCCAGCTGGTCCGCTCACAGATTCAGCTTGCAATTCATTTTGCATAGCCTCCTCCCCGCTCGTGGGAGTCCACTACACCGTGTTGGGTGGCAATGCCTTTTTCATGCATGCGGAGATCGTCACCCTACTGTCGAGGGGTACGGTCGAGGTTGTCCCTCCAGCCGAAATGAGGTCTGGCTTTACAGCCCTGACTTACCTAGCAGAAGCGATGGGTCACAGCCAGTCCTAGTGCACATCTTGAACTGAACCCTTCTCAGGCTTCCTTCAAGGTATAGCACCCGTTCGTGTCTTAGGATGCGTTTGGCCACTAGAACGAGCTTCCAGGCATATTGTTGTGACAACAGATGCCTCTGCCACGGGTTGGGGTGCCATGTGCAATGGGCATGCTACCGCTGGCTCCTGGACAGGACCCCAGTGCTTACAGCATGTCAATTGCCTCGAGTTGCTGGCCGTACGTCTAGCCCTGCACCGTTTTCAAATCCTGCTAAAGGACAGACACATACTGGTCCGTTCAGACAATACGACGACAGTAGTGTTCATCAACCAACAAGGTGGTCTACGCTCCCGCTGGTTGTTGCAACTCGCTCGCCATCTCCTTTTATGGAGTCAGAAGCATCTGAGGTTCGAGCCATTCTTTTCCGGGAATCCTGAACAAGCCTACGAGCTGTCACGGTTCAGCCACTTCCTGAAGAATGAAGACTCCATCCCCAGACAGTCCAGCTTATTTCGGAACGGGTCGGCGACGCACAGATAGATCTGTTGTCTCTCAAGACTCTTCCCGTTGCAGCCTGTTCTATTCCCTGACCGAGGGGACCCTCGGCACGGATGCATTGGCGCATGGCTAGCCACGGGTCCTAAGCAAGTTGCATTTCCCCCAGTGAGCCTTATCGCACAGCTCCTCATACCAAGATCAGGGAGGACGAGGAGCAGTTCCCTTTGGTCGCCCCATATTGGCCCGGCCTGACCTGGTTCTCCGAACTTGTACTCCATGCGACAGCACATCCCTGGCCAATCCTTCTGAGGAAGGATCCCCTTTCTCAGAGATGGGGCACCATTGGCACCCGCGTCCCGACCTCTGGAACCTACACATGTGGGCCCTGGATGGGACACAGAAGGTTTGAGTTCCCTACCACCTACGGTGGTGGTTACCATCACTTCCGCTAGGACTAGACACGCCTATGCGTTGAAGTGGAACCTCTTCGTCACCTGCTGTTCTTTTCAGGGAAGACCCCAGGGAGTGCTCTGGTGGGTCCATGTTGTCCTTCTTCCAGGAGGGGTTGGATCGAAGGCTGTCTTCCTCCACCCTTATGGTGTCTGTGGCTGCCATTTCGGCTCATCACAGCCTGGGGAGTCTAAGACCATTGGACAGCATGACCTGATCTGCAGGTTCCTTAGAGGTGCGAGGAGATTAAATACTCCTCGCCCTCTACAGATGCCCTCTTGGGTCCTCTCAGTGGTACTTTCCGCACTTTGAGCCCCTGCAGTCTTGTGAGCTGAAATATTTGTCTGTGATGACAGCGCTCCTTATTGCTTGGCTTCTGTTAAAAGGGTAGGGAACCTGCAGGCATTCTCGTTTGACGAAGCGTGCCTGGAATTCGGGCCGGCTAACTCTCACGTGATCCTGAGACCCCGGCCTGGATACGTGCCCAAGGTTCCTACCACTCCATTCAGGGACCAGGTGGTGAACCTGCAAGCGTTGCCTTTGGAGGAGGCAGACCCAGCCTTGGCACTGCTCTATCCAGTACGGGCCCTTCGTGCTTACGTAGACAGGACACAGTGTTCAGGACCTCAGACCAGCTCTTTGTCTGTTTCGGAAGGCAGCAGAAAGGGAAGGCTCTCTCCAAGCAGAGGTTGTCACACTGGATCGTGGTCGCTTTTTTCTAGCATACCAGGTTCAGGGACTGCCATGACCCCTTGGGGTAAGAGCACACTCCACTAGGAGCGTTGCTTCCTCTTGGGCTCTAGCGCATGGCGCTTCGCTAACAGATGTCTGTAGAGCTGCAGGCTGGGCAACACCTATTAGTTTTGCAAGATTCTATAATCTCAGAGCAGAGCCTATTCATCCCGTATACTCCCTCCAGAAAAGCCAGAAAAGCCCTGAGCTCCTCCAGCTCCAGTGATGCCGACACCACAGTGTCTGCCCCCTCGGTCAGCCCTTGTGTTAGGCTAGGTGCCTCCATGTGCATGGTTCCCCCGTTGGGCAACCCCCACATGTGTATTTCCATGATAAGTCTACCTGAGCTTGTGTCTTCCCTTGCCATTCTGCGGTGTAAAAATGTATCCACCTGCGGTTGGTTTCCCCAGAACTGCAGCCCACACGTGGGTCATATGTGTATTCATATGTGTAGTCCTCCCTTTGGGCAGACGTTCCTTTGCATATTCTCTCTTGAATATGTTCCCAGTATACCTCTGTATGCTGGACCGACTCTTCTCTGACTATGTAGAGAGTTCAGGTCAGCACAGGATGCTGGAAAACAGCAGCTGTGGCGTAATTAGATAGAGGACCCCCATTCCATCAGTCACTGACGTTAACGTTAAAGTGAAATGACTGAAAGGGAATGTCTCAGTTACGAATGTAACCCTTGTTCCCTGAAGGAAGTTAACGGAGATGTTAAGTCCCCTTGCCACAGCTGCTGTACCGCTGGTATGGCCGGGGCGCTCAGCCTCGGCTCCTCAGCAGGTAACATACTGCGTCTTTTGCCTAGTTCACATTGCCCGATTTTAGCCCCAATTTTGACTCGCCGAAAGGTTTTGCGAAATCACTGACAAATGCCCGAAATCATAGGCAAATCGGTGCTCGTGCATGCGAGTGACAATCACGCAGTGTGAACGATCAAGGACGCGATCAGAGAGAATCGCCAACAAGTCGCCCCGCAAGATATTTGGCATGCTAAATATCTGGACCTGTCGGCGATTCATAATCCTGCTGTGTGAAATGCGCTCTGACTGAAAATAACACCGGCGATGACTGACAGCCAATGAGAGAGCAAGATACAGGGCAGCGGGAGGTTCAGGGAGGAGTTATAGACCAGAATATCAGTATTTTAATAGATATAGTTACAGTTCTATCAAACAGAAACAAAGCCCAAACATTTGCACGTCCAGCCGCAGCAGCAGAACATTGCAAAATTATTTATTTACCTCAAACTCTCTTCAACAATTTCCTACACCATAATCTTTTTTTTTGTTCTCCTTTTCGCTGCAAATCACCGCACAGACAATTGGGAGTGCAAACTTTCTGCAGTTTATCATTTTTAAAATCAATTCCAGTCTTGCGCGAGAACTCCAGTCTGACGCACGTGATCTCACGTTGTTTACTTGTCACATCCCACGTATGTTTGTTTGGGAATGTTGGGAAACGTAGTTTGCGCACCGGAGAGAGCGAGTTGTCAGGGAACGAGGGTTACATACGTAACCGAGACATTGTCCATTCGCGTCCCACACAACCGCATACAGACTCTGGTTAATTGTTCTTTTTATTCTCCACAGCATGGTGTCTGAAGAATACATCAAAATGTTTCTGTACACCAAATGGTATGCACTGCAGACATAGGGCGTTTTCACACCTACCTTGTTTGGTCCGGATTTTCTGACTTTTCAGATTGGTACGAATCAAAATTACAGGTGTGAAACGTCCCTCAGACCAAGCCCCGGACCAAACAGACGAAATTTGGTCCGATGAAAAGAGGTAGTCTCGGTCCGGGTCAAACTTAACAAAGGTTTGGTCCGTTGCTAGTGAGAAAGCATTGTCTGTATGGTATGGACTTTCAGACTATTTACAGAAAGTTCTGGTGGTTCCCGCGTAGAACAGTAGAAGACAGAACTACCAGAACTGTCACAGAAGACAGCAGGAAAAATTAGCTGTAGCACATGGGGAGAGGAGGAGACAAGGTTTTTAATTCAAATATGGCTGGATTTTTTAATTATCCAGTCTTCTCCTCCTTTCCTGTTGGCACCGATAAAATGTTCGCAGAACGAGGATGTTCATTTAGCGAATTTGAACTAGCCTCAAATATATAGTTGGTGCTGCAGATAGTAATGCCATAGCAATAACAGCATAGTGGCAACGATATGCGTCTGTTCAAAGTTACCTGCCAAATTGACAACGCGCTAACGTTAGACGCACATCCGCTAAAAAAACCAAACAATGTTAAGATGGAGCTAACATAACTGATGACGACTGGACGCAAGTACGTCATGTAAAGTTTTAGTGTGCTCACATAATTGTAGTGTGAAACCAAACCAAAACGAACTGAATGTATAAAATGTATCAAAACATGAACTTTGGATCGGACCTTGGTGCGGACTTTCAGGTGTGAAAACGCCCATAAATAACCACAGCAATGTCACCCATTTTCTGCTGAACTAAGGATAAATCTTAAATTCATATTAACAAAATAACTGATATGTGAAAATCACATACCTGAGTGTTATGTTCCCATCTGAGTCTAGGGGCCAGGACGGGAGATAACAAAGGAAAAGCAAATATAGTAATAAAAATTAACGTAGAGATGTGGAAATATGTGGAGAACACACTTCAGCCTCAGTCTCAGAATGAAAACATAACATAACTTTAAGGAAAAGTAAAAGTGTTTATTTTCTACATATAACAAAAAAGCTTAACAAAAATATGGTACTAAATTTTCAGGAGAGAGTATGGCCTAAAATAACAAACAGAATGGTGGCTAACTAAAGAGCTACAACAACAACGATGAAAATAAACAACATAAACTTCCCTGAGCTTCCTCTCTAACCAAAGACAGGAGAAAAAGAGTATACACAAAATAAAAAAGGCACTCCCTCCCTACCCTTCCCAGTTAGCCAGCACTATAGAGATAAAAAGAAGTGATGCATTACCTTTTAATATACCAACAGAAAAATGCCTTCAATACGTGATTCGTAATACCTTACAGTTACCCACTAGAATACTAGAATGATCCCTCTTAAGTATCCTCACAAGGATAAAATGGCAAACAAACTAGCCAAAAGTAGCTTGCACACAGCTAGTGAGTATAGGTCCCATTCCTAACTCAAAGGCCCTTTCCCAAATGTCACACTTAATGTGTACTTTCGGTCTCGTGGACTGCTGCGTGTGCGTGTCCGTTAAGTCCACAAGACCATAGGGTGTCCTATTCGTCATTTAAGCTCAAAGAAGGGTGCTCGTGAGCGCCCCCTTTGTGGCTGCTATGTGCCCTCGATGCTCGCTTCAGCTGAGCCCACAAGTTTGCGAGCTACGCTGGGAACTTCTACCTGGCAGTCAAAGCGGGATTACGTTGTCAAAAGTGCGGACTCAGAGGAAGACCGTGAGGGTTTAGGGTGCCATTTGGAACAGGCCAAAGATAAGCACTGGTTCTAATGCATGATGTTTTAATAACAAGGATTGGGAGGAACGTGTTCAGATAATTGTCCCAGGTGGAGAGCACTCAGCTAATCGAGAACTTTTTTCTCTGTTCTTGCAGAGTATGTAACAGCCTTAAGGCTGGGGAGAAGTTTTCCTCAGCACGGGATCCTCTGAGTGCTCCTCATATGCACCTCTGCCCAGGCATGCTTACAATGAGTTGCAGCTGATGTACACAATACAATGCATCTCAATGGAATAGAAGTGGCGGAAGTGATCTCTACACTCTATCGTGTATTTTGACCTCACTCACTGGAAGTCATCATAAATAAAAAAAATAAAAAAAACTGATTACCTGAGACAGTTCACAAGTTCACACTTCCAAATGATTGAATAGAGTTAAAGATTAAATGTATTTGGCGTACTAACCCAGAGTTCTGGTGGCGGAGGGAAGCAGAAAACTGTCGAGGTAACTGTAGGGGAGTCAGCTCTCGGCTGTGTACACCTCCGCTCGAGCTGATTAGTTAGATTTTTTTTTTTATAAAACCATAATTTTTGCTTGAATTCTGCAATCTCTTGAGATGAACACGTAAGGGGCAGACAATTAGCTGAAAATATACTAGTTTAAGTAGTGGCACTACTTAATTAGTAAAATCTTTATTTAAATATGGAAAAATTATACCTCATCCTACAATATTTCTATAATTAAATCACTGACAGAGACCACTCCCCTATCAGCCAATCACTGTGGTCATAGTTAGTAAGCGTGATGACCTTAGCAATGAGGTCAAACCGGCCCTTACTCTTAGCTTAAGACTTATCTCTGTTCCTTAGTAAATGTTACTCTCAGCATCTTTGTGAATAGGTTTTAAGAGAAAGCTCTTAACTAAGGACTTTTACTGCTATTTAGGGAACTCTTAGTGCTTTATACATTTTTTGTGAATACGGCCCCTGTTCTCTAACAATCACGGAGCTGCAGTATCATGTATCAACATACCCCAACCCACTTCTGGAAATGAACATATCCCTGGAGTTCATCCACTTTATTCCTCAAGAACTGAATGTTCCCCATGATCACTGAACGCAGAGGTATCTAAGTGAACTGCTGTAGCTTATTTTAGCAATCGTTTACCCTGCTTCCTCCTTTCCCATATCCTCTCAAAATAAAATCCGGTAGGTTAGCAAAATATCCACCACATGTGCTGAACTCACTTCAGTTGCAACAACACATCTTTCGAGTGGAGCATCTACCTTGGTCGTCAAACCCATTGGCGTCGCAAGCATGTCACAATTTAAACAATTTCCACAAAGCGGCAAAGAAAACTATGCAGATCTAGGGGCACTAAATAATAACACATCAAACAATTCACGTAAAAACACAACGTTCACTGCCCAGCCCTGTGTGTGCCATGTGTCTTGTTTTAATATTCTCTGAAATATCACATAATGATACAGTTTGATTTTTTTTCCAGGTGTTCAACGATTTTATTGAGACTATCATATACTTCTTTGTCTTTAAGCCTTACTTCGTCAAGGAGTTTCTGCAGATTTTTCTCTTTGAAATCACTAAATTCTTCTGCTTGTTTTCTGGCTTCATCTTCATGTTTCTTCTGCATATCATTTATTTTCTCTTCATATGCCTTCATCATTTCAACTCTCTCTTTCTCTTCTCTTCCTTTTCTCTCATTTTCCTCTCTTTCTCTTCTCTTGATCTCTTCTTCTCGCTCTCGTTTCAGATCCTCAATATATCTCTCCCATCTGTTTCTCTCTTCTTTTTGCCTCTGATCATCTTCTCGTTTTCTTCTCTCCCACTGCTCTTTTCTCCCTCGCTCCAGTTGTTCATAAATTCTTTCCATTTCAGTTTTCTTTCCTTTGTATTCTTTCTCTTGTTCTTCTCTTTCTCTTCTTTCTTTCTGTCTCTCCTTCTCTATCTTCTGTCTTTCTTCTTCTCTCTCTCTTTCAAATTTCTTTCTCATATTCTCCAGTTCTTCTTGTTTTTCTCTCAGGTTTTTTTCATGTTTCTCTTTTCTCTTTCTTTCTTCTTCCTCTCGTTCTCTCGTCTGTCGTTTCTTTTCATCTTCCCATTCTCTTTGCTTTCGTTTAATTTCCTCTTGAGTCTCTTTTTTCTCATTTTCAACTGCCTTTATTCTTTTCTCCCATTCCTGCCTCTCTTTCTTTTCGTCTTTATTCCTTTTTTCCTCCTCCAATTCTCTCTTTTTTATTTCCTCTTCTTGTTTCATTCGTAACTGAGCTATAATGAGTTTTTGTTCATTTTTGATCTTTTCTTGATCTTGTCTGTATTTCTCTTCTCTCTTTCTATCTTCTTCTTCTCTTTCCTTTTGCTGTTTTTCATACTGAAATCTCTTATTTTCAATCTCTCTCTTCATCTCTTCTATTTTCTGATGATACTGAGCTCTTTGCTGTTTTTCCTCTTCTAATCGGTTTTGGTTTTCAATCTCTCGCTTCTTTTGTTCGGTTTTCTCATGGTCTTCAAAGTCTTTTCTGAGTTTTTCCTCTTTTTCTCTGAATTGATTCTCCATTTTCATTCTCTCCTCATTTGCTTTCCTTTTCTCTTCCTCAAGTCTCTTCTTTGTAATTTTCATGTCCATGTCATATTTGGCTTGTAATTCTTCTCTCTTATCCTGCATTTCTCTTTCTCTCTCCTTCATTATTTCCTCCATTCTCTTTTTAATGGACATCTCTGCCTCCTCAAACATGCAGTTAGTGAAGTATCGACCCTGGTTACTATTCTTCACCTCTTCTATCATGTTTAACAGATGAATCACTTGAGTTCTGTCTAGTTTTTCTCTGTTATTGAAAGCCAGGAATCTGTTTCCACAATCTCTGATCAGTTTCTTGAGTTCTGCAGAGTTACTTCTCTCCACATAATCTTGTATGGACTCATTCTGAAGATCGTCTCCTCTACTGAACAGAACAATACTGAACTGAGCAGCTTTCGGGCCAAAGATCTTCTTTATCAGATCTACAGTGACTGCTTCTTCGTTGGTGAATCTTCCCAAACTCAACACAATGACGAACACATGAGGTCCAGGCAATGACATTGAAACACATTTCATTATTTCTTCCACCACGTGATCATTTGACAGTGTCGTGTCAAAGATGCCTGGAGTATCAACAACAGCTACTGATCGAGCATCAACTTCACCAACTCCCTTCTGACACACAGTCGTCACTGAATCTGTGCTTAGTTGGCTCTGAAACTCATTTCTTCCCAGAATAGTATTTCCTGTTGCACTCTTTCCACTTCCTGTCCTCCCGATCAGCACAATCCTCATACAATCCGGATCATTTGGTTGATCCTCAACACCTAAAAATCAAGAATCCATGTATTAATGTCATATAAAGATCTTCGTTTCTTATTAGGGTTAGGTATCGAGAACCAGCTCTAAATTCCCAAGAAGCAAGAATTCAATTAGAGACTATTTTGATTTTATGATGTAGTTTGTTTTTGCATTGTAACGTGCTTTTAAACCATTCAAGTGCAAGAACACACAAAACAGAACTTCCAGATATCGGTCTAGAAAAATCGCAACTTTCCATTTTCCATAGCTATTTTAACGGAGGCAAGCTAGTAGTCACTGTGTGAGTAAACCTCACTCCTCTGATCTCTAGACACTCTAGCAACTTTTTCAATAATCTTGCCTTTGAAGGGAAGATTTGAGATTGGTATGTAGTTGCGCAATATGGAGTTATCTAGATTGTTCTTTTTCAAAAGGACTTAACTGCTGCGGTTTTAAGGGACTTTAGAAAAGCCCCAGAAGGAAGTGAGGGGTTTTACCAATTTTAGGAGATCTGCTTCTAAACAGTTAACCTAACTATTTAAAAACAAAGTGGGGAGTGAGTCAAGAGCGCAGGTTGATGTTTTTAAATAAAATAATAGCCAGAAGGGCATTAACATAAGTAGGCTACTCTCTGAGCGAGGTAAAACAGTATTTAGGTACTGAATAAAACAGCTATTAATGAATCAAGTAAAACCTGAATTACTTAGTGAATGGAGTGAGCCAATAACCACAATAAGTGACTGTTTATAAAAAATGCCTTTCAAACGAAAAAATAAAATAAATAAATGACTGAATCACTTATTCATTAAAATAGTGACTTGCTAAAAATCTCACTCACCGTCTGACTCCATCTTCTGCTTTAACTCTTGAATTTCATTCTCCATTTTCTTTAGTTCTTCTTTATATTTCTCCTCTGTTTCACATCTGACTCTGTTCTCTTGAGCTTTCACATACGTCTGAAGTGAATATGGTTTAGTCTTCATCTTCTCTATATAATCCAGTAGATCTGGGATCTGTCTTGGGTTTTCAGGTTCCTTTAACCCCATCACTCTGTACTGATCCCCATAGAGACTGATTAACCTCTGAGATTCTGGGTTGGATTTTATGGAGTCCTTCACATGTTCTTCAACAGAGAGACTTGAGCTAAAAAGCAGTATGAAGTGCTCTCTGGAGTCAAATATCTTCTGGATCTTCTCTAGTTCTGCTTTCTCGTGATTAGTAAGTGGGACATCAGGAATAATGAGGAGGAAAGCATGAACTCCAGGATCACAGAGAGACACACAGCGGAGAGTCTGACACATCACTTCCTCCTCTGAAAGCTCATTGATAACTGGAAGCTCTACCAGACTGATCAGACGTCCATGAAGCTCCTCCTCTTTCTTCACACACACTTCGCTGCATGCTCTCTTATATGAATGTTTAATCTCCTTCCCTCGTAAAAGATTTGACACAGAAACTTTAAGTGTTCCATCGGTTCCACAGAGTACCAAGTTCAGCTTCTCTTTTCCAGAAAAAATCACTGACACTGCAAAATATATTAAAAGGCATTTCAATTAAGGTTCTGTAAACCTCCTTTAAACACACACACACACACACACACACACACACACACACACACGTGTGTGTGTGTATGTGTGTACATTTACACCAAAGAAAGACCAGGATCTCATATTAGTAATGTCTGGTTTGTGAATAAATCATTCTTTTGAACAGTTCTTTTTAATGTACTGGTCAAACCAGTTCATCAAATTGAACTGAATCTTTCTAAATGGTTCACGTCTTGAGTCAGCGCTGATCCACAAGTTACTAAAGTCACTCACTTTCTGACATGAGTGACAGTCCCTCCAACTAGAAATAAACCAATATCCTTAAATATATGTTATTCTAGTAACTCCAAAATTTCACAAAACTGAGACATACTGTGCTGAGAGAACGTCTCGGGTTATGTATATAACCCTTGTTCCCTGAGAGGGAACGAGCACTGCATCGGAACAACGAATTTGGGGATGTTCCCTAAGCATCAACTCATCTGAAGTATGAATGAAACTAGTCCAATCCTACTTCAGATGCGTTGATGCTTGGGGAGCATCCCCTAATTCGTCGTTCCGACACAGTGCGAAGTTCCCTCGATATAGGGAACTGATGAGAACTCACGAGCAGCTGATACTGTGCATGCGTGTTTTACCAAACCCTTTCTTTTGGACACATTCGATCTGTCGGACAGGATCGATACTGAGATCAGATGAGCTGATAATGCGTGTCATTCAGAGGGACAAAATGCAGGTTTCAAGTGTATAAAATTAATCACTTTGGAAACATGTTCATCACATAATTGCTGTCTTATCACTGTATTATTTTAAAGTTTGGAAACAATGTGTAGAAAGTGTTCCCCTTTGATACATGGACTCTCCCAGTCACCCCTGTCATTCAGTTCAAAATGGACTGTTCCTAAACTTTCCAAAGGAGTTCGCAAAGTGACGGAAAAGACAGCAGACAGATGATAATGGGAAAAGGAGATTGGCTTAAGGTTTGTTTAACAAAATAATGTATTAGTTTTAAATCGTTGGAATCCTTATCGACTGTGCATATGTGTGATTTACACCAACCAAACATCTAAGCACATTTAATAAAACCAACGATTTGAATTAGAATCTGAGTGAGATATCATTGTTCTGACCGGACAAACTGTTGCCTTCAACCAAACCCGAACTAGCAATTAGAGTGAAGACACACAAGATTTTTCACAATGCATGGATTGTAAAATGGTCAAACTAAACATTAATTTGTTTTATCAATAATGCATGATATTTTCAGAACAGCTTATTTACTTTCTAAATAAGTTGATATAAATCTTAATATGTATTAATCAAAACAGTAGTTTGATATAGACTACATATTCAGCATGCAGCAGTTCTCAGATCAGCAAACTTATACTGATACTGTGGTTCTCGAGTCAGGAACGGGTTGCAGCGGTTCACGTTTGATCTTTTGGACACTTTGTATACCGAGAACCGATGAGCTGAGATACTGCACATGCATGATGGCACCGTCTGGACCAAACTGTTTCTCTTGTGCTGTCTCTCTTTTTATACTTGGACTTGACTTTTATACTTGGACCTCGTTGGACTCTGTCTTGGACTCGACAAAAGTGGAGAATTGCGCAAGACCCTACAATCAGGTAACTTTGTTGTGTCTACACCAGACTCGAGTGCCAGGCTGGGTTATATGGGGGTGCTTGAGTGTTTTAAGCACCTCAATCAAAGGCTATGTTGCCTACATTGGATACGGCACTATGCAACATGACAAATTCCTGGCGGTAATCTGATGCCCTGACCTGTTCTATTTCTGACGTACTTCAAGCTCACAAAGATTGATGATTGCTTTTTTTACATACAGGCTTTAAGCTAGTAGCTGGTGGGATTTTGGGCATACTCAGCCCAGGCAAGGAAGCAGTCCCAGAAGTTCTGGTTGCCTGAGGAAGCATCCAATCTCCTGAATCTTTCTCTCCATCAGCCCATTACTCTGAGGGTGGTAGCCAGAGAAAATATGTATGGTCATACATAGGAGGGTAAAAAAGACCATCCAGATCAAAGAGTTTATTTTAGGGCCATGATCAACACAATTTCCTCTAGGAGTCCAATGTTGCCAAATACATGCTTGAACATGAGCTCAGCATTTTCCATAGCAGAAGGGGGTCCTTTTAATGGGATCAGATGCTTTTGGCGAATTTGTTAAGAATTACCAGGATACAATGGTGTCCATTGGATGGAGGGAGGTCCGTGATGAAACCCACCTATAGGTGTGACCAGGGTCGATTAGGAACAGGCAGCAGGAGAAGTTTTTCAGATTGTAAATCGCAAGAAATCTTGGACATGGCACACTCCTGGCAACCTCCTGATGTCTTGGACCATCTCTGGCCACCAAAATCATAGCGAAGAGGGTTTGAATGGTCCCCGGGTGGCCAGTTCAAATGGATGAATAAGCTGATTCAATGAACAGGATTCTTTGAGATTTTGAAACAATAAAGGTAAAGGCTTAGGCCTAGTAAAGACTTGTTTGAGAAGTTGGAATGCATGGGTGGCTTTAGAGTTCAAGGACAGAGACTTGGACTTTGAGGAGAGAGGTAAGCGGTGCTGCTATGGAACTGCAGTTCTTGATGATTCATCGAAAGAGGTTGGAAAAGCCAATGAAATGCATGTTGTTGGTGTTGTTGGGTAGTGACCAGGTACATACTGCCTCTAACTTCCCCTATCCATCTTAATACCATTTGCAGGAATATGATATCCTAAGCATTGGGTAGAGGATGTAGCGGATGTAGCGGTAGAGGATGTAGCAATTGTGGCCGCAACAGACAAATGAATCTTACAGATGATTAATTCAAACATGAGTCCACACAAAATTAACTCAACATTCCAGCGGACAAAGATTTACTACCCCTGTGGGACCAAGCCCAGGAAGTAAGGGACTTCTCATTGGTCCACAGGCAGTTTCTCCCCTTCCCCCATCGACAAAGTAACTTCTAAGTCCGGCTCTGTGACACCATAAATTCCTTAAGACCCCAGCACTCAGTAGAAAACCAAGGAAACTCACAGAAACCAGGATACCATAAACTGCATCAAATCACTAAACCAGTGATTGTCGAACTGATGGCGACTCATATATATTAAAAATATATATTTTGTTGATTTAATGTCTTTATACGATCTATTAAAATATCTAGGGTGTTTACTTTATGTAAATCAAACTCTGTATTTCTAGTAACTGTGGAATTCTTGTATCTCTGTACTCTCAACTCTTAATATTATAGTTTTTGGTACCGCCCTAATCAGAAAAACTCAATAGTACCGAATCTTGTAAAAGAATTTACAGAAAATGCATTATTACAAGAATACCAGCTTTGTAAGGATAAACTGCCCCCTCCGTATATCAGCCAGGAGGCGTAACCGAACTGAACAAAGAACTTCTGCGCGCCAAAAACCTCGCAGACATGATTGGATCAACCAGAGAAAGTGGGTGGCGCTCGATCTTATCTATAAGAGCAGAGCATTCTTCTTCTATCTTCCCTTCCGGGTTGTTCTTCTATTCGCTAGCATTGTTTTGTGTGTTCCACCTCGAAGAAGGAGTTGGAGAACTCCAAAGGTGGCAGACCAGAGAAAATGGGTTAAATTCATTTAAGCCATCTAGAACTCTCACTTTCCTTTTTGTTTTACTTAAGTTTATTTTCATTCCGCGAGTCTCGTGTTCTAAGTTAAGTTTCGCCGCAAAGCTTCTCTCCACGAATCTCCAGGGACCGCACTTCAACCTCAAACAGCCGAGACCCCCTCATCCAGCAGCCAACACGCCACGTGATTTTCCCAAGACGCCCATCAAAGACACGACAAGACCTTCCGCGAATCACAAAGAACCGGGAAACCCCTCTCCAACCAGGACCGGAAGGGAATCCCCGTTCAATGATGACATGCGCTACAAAAGCAAGTAACCTCCAGATTCTAAACTGAACTGGTGCATTGATATCAAATTGAATAACCCCGCCTAAGCAACGATAGGAGGGTTTAAGTCAACACCGGTGGTTCATTCAGGTCATGTGTTATAAATGCAGATACTGCTAGAAAACTTGGGACATCCCTCTCTCTCTCTCTTAAAACTCACTCTTTTCTTACCTTCCTCCTTTCTGCAACGCTTGTGAATGTGTGTGTTTGTTTTGCTAGATTTTAGTTTTACATGTTAGAGTAATCAATTAAGCTTTGTTTAATACATTAAAGATAGGTGTTCTTGTGTTATGTGGTTATGAATTTTAATGTCTTGAACTGCCGATCTTAAGTTACCTGGCTGTCAAATAGTGTTTCACTATTCTGTGGATATTAATATCCGCTGCAGAGTTGATAGTTACGCCTGTTTAAATGAACGCTAGACGAGTCATTTGCTCGGTCGTAAAATAGACTCTTGCAAAATTCCCTATGAATTAATTAATTCATTACTTTGAGCTAAATAGACCTGTTCCCTGATACAGAGTCCCCTTGTTACATATCATATGTACTACAAGGAAAAGAGCTGGAAGAGTACTCTCAGAGTTTTTTCAGGAACTCCAATACTTGGCAATGATCGACCAGGTTGTGGAACAGTACAAAGAGGTGGAAGTACTCACTGAATACCTGATTCCTAAAACTTATATATGGAGGGAGCTCTAATTAGCCCATATGGAATAATGCAGTACTCTGGGGGTCTGTAGGTGTCACAATGCTGCTCGTCCACCTCACATATCCAGGTTATAGGTGCTTCCTGTTTGGTGCAAATGTTTGCACCACGGAGCTGCTCCAAAGCTGTTGAATTGAGGTGAAGTGGGTAATAATACTTGACCACAATCTTATTTTAAGGCAGGCAATCACTGAAAGGCAAAAGCCTCCATTCTTCATGGCTATGAAGAAAAAAGAGAAGCAGCAGGGGAAGATATAACCTTCTGGAAGAGCCTTTTCCATATGGACTGCATATAATCCATGGACTTTTGCTCTGGAAGGGAGAGTGGATAAATCTTTCCACAAGGCACTGGTTCACCCGAAAGAAGGTTGATGGCACAGTCCTATAGAAAGTGTGGCTGTAATTGTGAGGTGCGTTTAGAACAGAGGACATCTTGGAAATGGGAGTAACATAATGGGACCTTGACTGACTGTTTTTCCATTTGACTTTCAATGGATGTGGAGTTAATAGCGAGAGTCTTGTACATACAGAGACAAGCTGTGAGACGACTGGGAAAACAGGAAAACAAAGATTACCCCACTTCAAGATGTCTCCAGATGAACAGGAGAGAATGGGATTATGATGATGAGACAAGGATGCCTTAATATTTTATACATTTGAAAAATGTTATACCAGTAATTGACTCCAGAACCAGGATATTTGTCAATAGACAACCAATAGATCCCACAGAAGGTCTGATGGTTCCATGGCCAAACGGTTTTCCAATTATGGATTGGACTTAGTAGGAGGTTTTACTGCTCTCTTTTTTCAAGTTTTTTTTTTTTTTTTTTTGGTGTGACTTTTATTAGCTTGTTTATGTTCAGAGTTGATCTGTTTATCTGAATATCGTTAATCTGTTTATCTGATCACATGTTCTCTGGTCTTTTTTTGCCATATCAAATGTGTCTCATAAACACATCGTTACAGCAGACAGAGAAAAAAAGAGGTGTTTCTATAGCGCACCATCGCACATATGCAGTTTAAAGCTTATCAAATTCTCAGAATTTATATATTTTTTTTCTCCCACCCCTACTTCTTTTATCTTCAGTTAATCTAAGGCTGTGGCTGAAGTCAGTTGTAGTTCTTGTGTTTCTCTTTCCTTCAGTGATTATGCTTGTTAATTCTCAAAATGATTATAGGTGATCGCTTTACTATGCACATGGTAGACCCTCTGGTTTTAAATGGCCATATTAAGGCCACATCCACACAAAGCCAGAGCTTTCCCTAACCAATCTTTTTTTCCCCTCGTCTCAAGAAATATCTGCGTACACACTGAGCCACTGAAACTGACTCAAAACGATGTAGTATACATGCCAGGCCAGTATATGTGGATACTGTACACACAAAAACGCAACGGTGTCGATTTCAGATTTATCCACTCTGGATAAACAACTCCACATTTTTTAATTGATTAAAGAGAGAGAGAGAGAGAGAGAGAGAGAGAGAGAGAGAGAGAGAGAGAGAGAGCACAAAGTGAGTAGCCTTAATAATAGTGAAGCTTGTTGTTTTATTATCACCTAATTGCTGAGAACCCGAGGTACAGGTGAACACACTCAGATGAGGGCAAATGAGGGCTGAATCTGAAATTGCCCCCTATACCCTCAAATAGGGCACTATTTGAGGGGGCAGCCATTTGTATTGGTGTCCGAAACCATAGAGGACATGTTCGAGTGCACTCATTCAATCCCACAATAACGAGTTTACAGTAGATGTACATTTAACGGTTGTCCAACTTCCGGCACTCGTTTTCATTCACTCCTTCAAGTGAACTAAAGTGGAGATAGTAAATGAGGGTTTAGCGGGTGAAAATGGACACGTGAATTCGGACACTTTCTGCTTCCCTTAGTGATGCTTGCACGGTGTTTGCATACTTTATAACATATGAAGAGGTTCTGTACTGGTTTAGAAGATGTGTAATAACGCCCTCTAAAGTGAGAACACTGATAGATGGAAAATCACATGATTGGCAGGGAACCGTTGTCAAATATATGATGGAACAGCTTGTGAATGGCAGGGAAAAAAAGAGTTAACAGCTGTGATGCCTTATTACTGAATTAAATATGGCCACATTGTTGTTGTTGTTGTTTTTGGATTATTGGCTCTGCACTTATTGATTAACAGTTCATCACGTATAATATGTTGATATTGCCCAAAACCTCACCTCAGACTTAAGAGCTCAATAAATGTTGTTTTCACAGCACTCAGTGAGGGAGCGTCTTCAAAGAGTTTGCAGAATTGTAGCTGTTGGTGAGGGCGTTCCTTTTTGTTAAGCGTGCACAGCAGGATTGCCATTGGCCTGTCTGTGTACCGCGGCCATTCCTGAGTGCTTCAGTGTTAAGTTAAGAGAGCTATTTCCCCAACAGAGTGACACTGGACGCTATCGTTCCCTGTCTCCAGCTGACGGTCACAATTGTTGGCTAACGTGTTTGGGAATTCAGCACGCTGAGGCAGCTTTTGTGGATCGTTCATGTTCTTACTGCAGAAACGTCTATTTTGGCATTAAGATTGAGACTCTCATACTGTCACAATTCACCAGTGTGAGTGCCCGTGATCACCACCAGAGGGCACTCCAACCCAGACAACCCTTTCATTCTATAATAGACTACATTACCCATAATCCTTTGCCCTGACTCATCAGCACTCTCTGTTAACACCTGTGTCTCCTTACCTCATTACCTCTGCCTATATACCATGTTCACTCTGTCATTCACTGCAAAGTCTTGTTTGTTGTACAACTGCATTTCTGAGCGTGTTTACCTGTTTACCTGATTACCTGATTACCTGTTTTGACCTCTTGCCTGTTTTTTTTTTTACCACGATTGTGGATTATCCTTTCATTAAAGCTGCGTTTGGATCTCCAATATTCTGTCTTAGAGCAGTATGTTACAGAAGACTTCGCCACAGCAGTGCAGGCGAGGTTAAAGACCCCCACGGCGGAGACGAAGCCCTCTCTGGACTCGGGACAGGAGGCCAAGCCCTCTCTGGACTCGGGACAGGAGGCCAAGCCCTCTCTGGACTTGGGACAGGAGGCAAAGCTCTCTCTGGACTCAGGACATGGGCCGGAGCTGACTCGGGACACGGGAATTATAGAGTGAGCATGGTATATAAAGGCAGAGATAATGAGGTAAGGAGACAGAGGTGTTAACAGTGAGTGCTAATGAGTCCGGGCAAAGGATTATGGGTAATGTAGTCTATGATAGAATGACAGTCCAGGTTGGAGTACCTTCTGGTGGTGAACATGGGCACTCACACTGGTGAATTGAGACCTCAGAGAAGGTCCCCTCGCCAGAGAAGGACCCCGATCTAGTACTACTTTGGAGAATAGCCAGGGTGACTTTAGGATTATGATCTAGAGAAGTTTGTTTGGTCCAAGTGTTACATAATAATATCAGCAAAAATGAATAGTAATGCAGGAATTAAAATGCCTTAGAAAAAAGAAAATTGTCTGAATACAAAAACTCTCAACAAGTTATGTGCATAAACTTGTTTGGAAGCTTTTTCAAATCAAAATGTATATTAATTTATAGTGTAAAATACTGTATAGGTTTAGCTAAATTCTGAAAACTTGCACAAAAAGACTTGAATCCTACCTTCATATTTTTTGTTCTTCTGCCTCTCTTTTGCTTCTTTATGGTCTTTGTGGTGAGAGCTCTCTGCATTTCCTTCCTGTGCTCTGCTCCGCTCTGCATTTACAGAAGTTATCTTAACGTCTTCATGTATCTTACATATGAGATATTTCCCCATGCTTTTCTCTTCTATCATATCAACCCTCATGAATATTTCTGATTGCCATTCTGGTTTACGTTCATCGAGCTGCAGATGTTCTCCTCCACACTCCTCTATTAAATCATGAATAGCTGAAGGCTTTTTCACTGGAATCATGTATGATCTTATGTCTTTATCAGTCGTGAGCACGATGGTACGCTTTATTGCTTCTTCGTTGAACTGTTTGAGCACACGTTTCACTCTTCTCAGGTCCTCCTCAGTAAAATCATTATATTGCAGTACGAGTATGAAGACATGAGGTCCTGGATCAGACAGATACACACACTCTCTCACAGTCTCTGTGATCTGATGATCTGAGATGTTAGGATTCAGCAGATGAAAAGTGTTAATGACTATGATTTGTCTGTTCTTCACTGTTCCGCTGACTTTCATGCAGTGCTGCTGTAAACCTGTAGGTATTTTGCACTCATGCAGATCAATTCCCAGGATTGAGTTTCTAATTCGGCTGTTTTCTGATCCATTCTTTCCCAGAAGAACAATGCTCAGATCACACACTGGAAAGAAGAAAAAAAAAGCTCTTCGGGTCAACTTTCACTCAGAAAATAATAGCATCAGATATGCTGATTATAACATCACCTGTACAAAGATCACGACTGACTGGATTTTGTTTAAATGTGCATAACATGTAGAGATAATGTGATGATAAAGAGTGACAGAGCATTGTTGTTCAGGTTACAAAATGTGTAATTAAAATGCCCACGCACAGCTCCAGATGCGCATGATAGATAGTTACCACTCGATCAGTACACGGCAGCAGCTAATTATGTATTTATTCATCTAGACAAGACTATAGCAGCATATTTCAATGTCATTTGAATACTGATTTACTGCTGTTTTAAATCAAGCCAAGTGAGAATTAAGAACCAATGTTCTTAGACTCAAACGTTCAGAGACTCAAACATATTATAATAATATAACTTATATAACTTATTGGTCCATTATTTACTTCCTGCATGGTAATACATTTTATTTACAACATTCACATATATATTAAATAAAAAGGCATGGTTTGTTATCAAAAATATAGCATCATAAGTTTGCACGTATATCGGTCTACATATTTTATCTTGCTTCTTACCCATCCTGGATGTTATTTCATCACCACGGGCTGCAGAGATTGAGATAGAAAGTGAAAGTTTCATGCGCAAAATGTCCTTTAAAAAGAGCAGACCAGGAAGTGTTAACACAGGGTTGGATGAAACTATTTGAAAAATGTATAAAAAAATATTGTTGGTTTAACTTAAAAAAAGAAAGTATCCTGGTTGCCTTAATTTTGAGTTAATTTAGATTAAGATTTTGAGTTAATACAAGGAAATTGGTTTAATACATAGAAACTCAAAATATTATTGTATCTGAACGACATACATTTTAAAAATGTAAAAAAAAAAAAAAATAGCATGTTTTTTGGCATCTGCAACAAACAAAAAAAACACAATTACACAATATGTTTACAAAATCTTTTAATAATATTTGAATAAATGGATTCTGAAAAATGTTCATTGTATTAACTCATTTTTTTTTATTTCAGTGAACTGGCATGGAACTGGAATGGTTAGGCAACCAGGTAACTTACTTTAAAAAAAGTTTTTTACAGTGTAGTAATGTTATCTACGGTGACGAGAGGGGACATGTTGGGTTCACTTTAGCCTGCATCTCTATGTGCATACTATTCATCCTAAATATGTGACATTAGTAATATTCAATACTATTTAGGGCGGATAGGGTGGATATATGCACATTGGGATGCAGGGTTAGTTTTGTCTTGGCCACGACATAAACTCGGGAACATGATAATATGTCCTAGAAATCATCAGAAATGAATTCGAATTCAAATTAATTTTGTTATTATCAACAAATGATGAAATAATATGTAAGGACATAAAATAATATAGGCCTACAGAAAACATTTTTATCCATCCCATCTCATAGCCTTTTAAATATATTCACTGACTGTGTCTTTATTATTGTTATAGCCTATTATATTTACATCATTATGTACGCGCAAATAATAAAGATTAATATTAATACTAAGCCTATATATATATATATACACTGTAACAAATTGCTGTATTTTTCTACAGCAATATTTGACAGAATATTACTGTTTAAGCATTTTACAAGATGTAACTGTAGTTCGCAATGCATTATGGGTCAAACAATGTTTTCCATGTCAACTGTAATTCATTTACAAGAAGGAAGTGTTGTTACTATAGCTTATGCATTTTCACAACAACTAAAATTCATTTTGGGATTGCACAGGCTTCAAAAATCTTTCTGTCCCTTTTTCGAGCCCCAGAAAGTTAGTAAAGACATCATTAAAGTAATCCATGTGACTACAGTAATTTAATCTCAATCCTATGAAGTGACGCCAGTACTTTGTTTGCACACAAAAAAAACATAATTTACTACTTTACTTTAAATATTAATCTCCAACGTGCATTCACATAACACACGGTGTCCACTCTCATGTCAGCACAACACACGTGTGGTGGTGCTCTGTGACAAATCTTTTGAAGCACTGGAAAAAGCTAAAGATTCGTAATCACGTGCTGTACAGAGTAAATAAGGATCATCTGATGAATAAGAAACTCTTTCAATATGTTTTACCTGATTCTCTGAAGCATAATGTTCTCTGTGGTGTTTATGACACAGCTGAAAATCAGGGTAGTGCAAGAACTCCCTCGCTACTGAAAGATTATTTTGTCCAGGCATGAGTAAGGACATCAAGCTTTTTGTAAAGAACTGCCAGAGTGTGAAGAAAACTCCAGAGCCTGATGCTTGTCCGCCCCTTGAGCACATTCGGACCGCTGAGCCTATGGGACTAATATGCATAGACTTTTGGAGTGCAAACAAGCTAATTACACACATTCATAAAGTCTCGGTTCTATCTCTGCAAATAAATATTACACATTTGACCCAATTGAGAAGATCAGAATGACAATAGATGCATCAAATACATTTTCATTTAACTTATTCATCGAGTTTGTCTGTAAACAACCATAATTAATTCTCTGTAATGGAGCAAAGTTGGTCATTTTGAATTAATATTTTATATATGAACAACATACCACTCTTTCACTGACATTTGTTCACCTCAAGAGAGAATGCTGCGGTGATTTGTTTTTCTAAGCCGACCTGGACAACAAAAAGCCAGAAGTTCTTGTGTTTCTGCTCTTTTTCTTTTCTTTTCTCTGTTTCAGTGATTCTGCTTGTTAACAGGCTTATTAAGGCTGAGATGACACAATATTTAATATACACAGATGTTGTATCTCAGATAAGGTCCAGAAAGTGGTGGGCCAGATCAAGTTAGATTTGTTTGCAAGAGCATGAATATAAACATAACAATACTGTAAAAGCGAGTTGTGGGTAGATTTTGCTGTTTGGTGTGATGACCTAGAACCTAGAACATTGTGTCGACCCAGATCCAGCCTACATCTGACATGTGGAAATGCAAAAGATCCAGGCATTTTCTCTGTGACGTCTTTGTAATCCTCTTACTAATTGTTAGGGGTCAGTCTCCTCAAGTAAAGAGAGGAGGACTCCAGGTATAAAGGAAAAGGAATAGAGGGTTAGAAGAGTGACTGTTAGCCTGCATCTCAATGTGCATACTATCCATCCTAAACAGTATGTGACATTAGTTATATTCAATACTATTCAGTATGCACAGTGAGATGCAGGGCCTGATTTAAAGGGCTACTTCAGCGCTGGGAAGATGAATCTGTATTTAAACTGGGTCATTAATGTAGTAGAAATGTGAAATTATTTTTGAATTTGGTGCCTTCTAGCATGATCGTGATCAGTCTGGCGCGTGTTCAGTTCATGTCTTTGGAAGCTTAACTTTCACAGGAAGTTCATTTTAAAAGTTGAAACACTCACTTTGCTCTCCACCGCTCCGTTTACATGAATCTCCGCCGCTCCCGAGCCGAGTGCTGTGAGTGTGATGTTGAAAACATGTGGGAATAGCGCCTCCTGCTGGCTGTAGTCTTCAGCCTCTGGACAAAAACTCCTCCGATGACGCAAAATGATGATATTTGCATCATCGGAGGAATTTTTCCAGAAATAAAATACATAATTCTCTCGTCTCAGGGTCATATGAGGGGGGAAAGTACGATAATTTGAATATACTCCCGGGTTTCTACTGATACAAAGCTTAATGCTAATCGCTGAAGTAACCCTTTAAGAGGATTAGTGTGTATAAGTGGTAGTTTGGGAACTATAATAGATATTGGTAGTAGGTAGTTATGATATGGGTAGTTGTTAGGAATAGATTTAACATTAGTATCAGATAATTTTGCCAGAAAGTGTACTTGGATAGTACTAAATCATAACAATAAGCAATAATTTTTCAATTTTCTGTAAAATAGGGATTGATATTCAAAAAGAGGACGTAGAAAGAATGTAAAGATGGAAATTTAAAAAAGATTTGTGGAAATTAATTGGAGGGATTGTCAGATGAAATTAAGGTATGTTTAACAAACAATTGCAAGCAATAGTGTGGTGTGAATAAGAATAACAAGATAAAATATTGGAGAGAAATTATTGATATTTGGGGGATGATTAGGAGATTCAGCAATACAGTAGTATGCCAGTTCTAACAGATAAAGATAAATTACCAGTTACAGATAGGGAAAAAGCAGTATTATCAGAAACATTCATGAAGTTGCATAGTAACGACAATATTTCTAAGGAAATGAAAAGATACAGGAAACGTCCCTGGTTACGTATGTAACCTTAGTTCCCTGAGAACAGGGAACGAGACGCTGCGTCAGCTGGCGCTTCTGAGGAACGCCTCCAGCGTGACTGGTGCCTGATATCACAATCGAACAACGTCAATCCTATTGACCGGCGACAGCCTATGATGTCATCAAGGTGCGACCAGGAAGTATATAAGGGCGCCTTGCCAACATGACAGTATCTAATCGTCTGAAGGGACTGTTTGGCAGGCAGGCCCTGAGGCATGGCAACCTGGCGCGGCGTCGCGTTCCCTGTTCTCAGGGAACTAAGGTTACATACGTAACCAGGACGTTCCCTTCGAAGGGAACTCGCGCTGCGTCAGCTGACGCTACGGGGAACGATATACCCACGCCTCCATGCCAAAGGGAGTGCATGCCCACTGGCAGTGACAACTGTCAGAACAAGCAAATTCACTGAAATGCCTGAACCACTCCCCTTCTGGTCACATTAGGCTGTCAGTGACAGCGCTCCCTACGGTCAAAGCCCAAGCTATAACCTGAGAAGGAACCTTCGCATACCATATGAAGTCCTGCCCTGGCCGCTCAAGGCCTGGAACCAACCCATTCCCAGAAGGGGTTCCTTTAAGGAGCGTGGCTAGGGACCCGAGGGAACCCGTGCCAGTCACTATTCGGGAGGAATTCACCGAATGCCACCAGGAGGCTCGACCTGGTGACCTCTATGTGGGACACATCTTCGCCAACCCTGTCTGTAAGTACAGAGCCTCTGGTACTCGCCTCGCAGAGACATCCCGGTAGGGTACTGCAAAATGGCAGTGTCCTCCGCCAGCCGGACCTCAGAGACGGGTTATCCTGGAGAGCAGCGCTCGGCGAAGTGCCTCTTAACCCTTGCTAGCGAGGGAGATTAGCCGCCGATCCTAGGATCTACCAAGCACTTCTTTTAAAACGTGCTCAGGAGGCCGACTAGGCCTACTGGCTGATCCTACCTGGGAGGCCTCGAAGGGCCTTCGACCACTCGATCAGAGCCAAGCGGCTGTAAGCTCATAAAAGACTCTCACTTGAGAGGAGCTCCTAAGCCTGCCTGGTAGGTACCCATGCTGTAGGCGATCTATGAAAGTCCCTTCCTGTAGGGACCGCATAGCAGCAGTGTCGTCGTCATGCTAGGGTATAACCACCGCTTTCAGGTGCTGCCGGCTAGAAGCGGAGCTTGATAGCAGGTGACCACTAGCTGTCAGCTAAAAGCCAGTTATGCGCTCCCTTCTAGGGAACTCGTTCCCCAGGAGGCCAAAAGGGGCCTCCACCTGGTAACCTAGGTTGACTGCTCGTGCCTCCAACCCATGGAGCTCGCCCTCAGGTTGGCCTAGTGAGGCCTGCTACCCAATAGCAGTCGAGATGGCCCTCGAGGCAGCCGGAAGATGGGACTCGCTCTGACAGGAAGGCCTAGTGAAGCCTACCACCTAGTAGTGAGACCTATTAATGGTCCACTAGTTTGTGTCCATGACTGGAACTGGAACCCCTCAGGAGGCCTAGAAGGGCCTACACCCGGATAACACATAAGCCTGTTAACAAAGCGCCCAGGCTCGGGGTTCACCCCAAGGGAGGCCTGGCGAGGCCTACCACCTGTTCCAGCCACACGTGTGAACCATCAGATGACTGAGGTCCCAATGGCGAGTCCCGCATGGAAGCCCCGTGCAGCTTGCTACCTGTTAGCAACCCATGCTACCAACGGTTACCGAAACTGGGGACCGGGAACGATCTCAGGAGGCCCAGCGCCTGCCACCTGATAGCAGAATGTGCTTATCTCCAGGAGGCCTAGTGAGGCCTACGACCTGCTAGCACTCCACGCCACCGCCAACTCATCCAGTGACTGGGGCCGGGGCTGCCCCTCACGGGAGGTCAAGTGAGCCTGCTTACCCCACAGCAGGCCCTTAGGGAGGCCTGGTAACGCCTACCACCTAATAGCAGCTCGTGCCAGCCGACGAGGGACTAATGCACCGGAATACCTCAGGGGAAGACCGGGCAAAACCTGCTACTCACAGCAGGCTCTTCAGGAGGCCTGAGGGGCCTTATACCTGAGCCAGGTGACCCAAAACGGAGCCTACCCTCAGGAGGCCTGGCAGGGCCTACCCCATAATAGGAGGTCTGCAGATACTATGACCCTGCCATAATTAGAAGAAAGCTGGCTGCTGCACCCGGGCTGACGGTAGCTGTCTGCTGCTGACGAAGAACTGGAATATCCAGTTATCACCTGGGGACTCGTCCCCAAGGAGGACAAAGCCTACTAGTTGACGAGGTTCTGCTGAAGTCGACATCGAAGGAAAAACCTCCCCCGGCCCACTGGGCCGCGACGTGAGACTCTCTTGCAAGGAGGCCTGATGATGCCTACCACCTGTCTTGGAGTCTGCTGCCCAGACTGCCCAAGCTGGCTACTCACAACCAGCTGGCCTTCATATGCCCCCACCTGGGGCTGGCTCCATCCCAGAAGCTAGAGGGCCTCCGTGACGGGCGCAGTCTCACGGGCAGTTGCCTACAGACATGAACCTAAACACATTGCCAATAGCAGTGCACTCAACAACAAACGCTCAAACACCCTCTAAAGCAAGGGGAGTACAACTTACGTCACCTCTCCGGAACGGCCGCCTACTCATACAGCGGCCTGCCGCTCCCTGCAAGGGCGTCAGCCATTGGCAATGCTCGGGCCTCAGGGGAGCATCCGACCAAAAACCGCCGTGTGGAAGGTTGTTCCGCTCGACCGAGCCCTAGGAAAGGTGGAGCAGAAGACATAGAGCAAAGGGTAAACATATCATATACATATGCAGCCATCCTCCAGGATGAGGCCAGGAGCCACCAAAAGGTGGCGGCCACACAATGCTCTGAAAGGCGGGTTACAGCAAAAATAGGTCTAATCGCACATAAGCGAAAGACGCTTAACCCTGCCCCACGACCACTGGCAAAGTCGCTATCTCTGCTGCAACACCTAGACTGCATTACTCAATAACCCCAGAACGCAGAGAAGGGGGCGGGCCTTGGCCGGCCAACTCTATCTTAAGAGGAGGCTGAATTAAGGGTGTAGAAACAACGCACTGTACTTATACTTAAGACAGGCCCGGGGCGGCAATACCTAAAAGGAAAAAGGCCCCCCACCCTTAGCGAAGCCTAGGCCAAGTGGTGCAGATCTCACTACAGCTCATGCATTAGTGCATACCCGGTCGTGGCTACTTTATACTTAAAGCTAGGAAACCACTCTCGCCCCCGCACGCTACAAGCCCGCGAGCAAGAACGGCAACTAATTACTCACATAAGTGAGAGATATAACACGGAGAGGTGGTAGGTCTCTACTAGCTAGAGTATAGAAATATGCATAAACACATCATGTTGCAAAGGAGATCGTTCTTAGCTACTCACGGGGAGCTGCAGGCCCTGCGGTGTCCGATGATGTTCCACAATCCCCCACTCCCTCTCAGGAGAGCGAGAAGAGTCCTGGAAAACATATTAAAATAATGTTTCACCCTACTCGAGGGGACTCACCGCTCGCTCCTCTGGTGCGTTTTCAGATCCTGAAAAACCAGCCTTATCAAGCTCAATCACCAATCCTGAGGGGGCGCTCAATGGATCAAGCCAGGCGGGCCATCAGAATCTCACATCCGCTCATCACGGGCCCACCCGGCCTGATGTCAGTGCCCGGGAAGTAACGGGAGGAAGGGGCCGCGCTATCTGCCCCCTCGGGGGTGGAGATCTGTCGCGCTGCCCACGCTGGTCCCGGTTTGCACCAGCCTCCTTCCTCCTCCTGTTGCGAGTGTCCCGCCTTCTCTGCGCCGCACTCCTCCACGGAGGGGCGCCGAGAGGCCACGCTAGCTCGCTGGTCCCGACGCCGGTCCTCAGACCGGACGGGCCCGGGACACCCGACTGCCTGGGCGCGCCCCGACCTCAGCGGGATGCATGATTTGAATGCCGGGCGCCGCCTCTCTGAACCTTCCCACCACCGCCTCAACGGAGGTGCCGAAGAGCTCAGAGGGTGAAACCGGGGCATCGAGGAGAAAGGCTTTTTCTTTCTCCCCGATGTCCGCCAGGTTCAACCACAGATGCCGCTCCGTGGCCACCATCGCCGCCATCGAACGACCGATGGCGAACGCCGTCTGTTTGGTGGCCCGGAGAGCGAAATCTGTGGTTCGGCGCAGCTCAGCCACCGCATCAGGGGGTAGTCCCTCCCCCTGATCGAGGTCCCTCAGCAGGTCCGCCTGGTATGCCTGCAACACTGCCATGGTGTGCAGACCCGCCGCAGCATGACCAGCTGACATGTATGCCCTGCCGCTCAACCGTGAAGTCGCTTTCAACGGTTTGGACGGCAGGAGCCCTCAGTGTCGACGCCGCCCAGAGACGAGATAGTTCGCAAACGCCTCGCCCACTGGTGGCACCGACATACCCGCCTCAGACACGCCTTCAACGCCAGCGAAATTGGCTCGCTGACGCCAAAGATGCGGGCCGAGTAAGGCTTCTTCCATGCCCCGAGATCTGCTGGTGGAGATCCGGGAGGAATGGAAGGCTCCCGGGTTGGGAGCTCATGGTCGGCGAAACCGATCATCCAGGCGGTTTGGGCGTGCGGTTTCTCTCTAACGCGCTGCCACGGTAGCTGCAGCCTACCTGCAGCGCTCCATCACCTCCAACAACTCGCCATACATGGGGCAGGATGGTTGGGAGGCTTCGCCTCAGCCGACTCATCTTCAGCCTCCTCCTCCATCCCCTGCTCTACCGGAAGAGCCGCGGACGAGGGGGAGGAACCTAAGTCCCGCTCCTCCCCAACGACCGCCTCGCGATCTGACTGATCGTCTGCGAGAACAACCCTCTCTCCAGACGATGAGCCAGATCCATCTGGGAACCCCAAGATCTAAGACGCCGCTCAGCCTCGGCCTGAGCGGGCCCGTCCCAGATGCTGAGCCCCTTCCCTCAGGAAGAGGGCCCGGCGAGCGGAGCGTTCTCAAGGGAACTGCTCACAGTTTGCACAAGAGGCTCCCTCGAGAACCTCTCGTGCATGCTCTTCCCCCAGGCAGTAAAAGCAAAGTGTGTGTGTGTCGTCAGGCGTGAGGTACCTGTTGCATGGATCCACACACTTGCGGAAGTGGCGCTGCTTTCCTGCACACTTCATTTCTCCTCTTCAGATTGACTTCCAATTCTGACATAGGCAAAACAGTCCCTGAAGACGAAAAGATACTGTCATGTTGGCAAGGCACCCTTATATACTTCCTGGTCGCACCTTGATGACATCATAGGCTGTCGCCGGTCAATAGGATTGACGTTGTTCGATTGTGATATCAGGCACCAGTCACGCTGGAGGCGTTCCCCGTAGCGTCAGCTGACGCAGCGCGAGTTCCCTTTCGAAAGGGAACTATATGTTAGGAGAAAAGCCTAAAATCTTAGAAGAAAAAGGTATGCAGGTAGTGTAATAGAGGCAGACATTATGTTGTATGAAAGAAAGAGAGAGCACTATCGAGGGTGGGAGATTTCTGCAGGAAATTATTAAATTTTGTGTTGAAATGAAAGAAAAAAGAGATCAGAAAAAAATCATTAAAGATTGTTTAATAAAGAATGAGAAACAGTAAATTCCCTGGTGTTGAATTAACACCCCTTGGTTTTCATATGAGAACCATCAGCAGGAGTGTTAAAGTAACACTGAAGCAGAAAAAAAATAATAATATTGAAAACACCTGATGATAATAAGCAGAATCACTGAAGGTGTCAATTTTGCCATTATATTGTTTATATATAATGTATGTATATATTGTTTGTTTTCTAAAATCACTTTCATAAATGAGAAGTTGTGTTTGTTATTTATGCATTTATACATGATTTTATATAAACAATATAATGGCAGCATTTACACTCACACCAAATCACACAATTCTTATTGTGGGATTTCACTAAATACAATGATTGTTGCTGGTAACTACTTCAACTTTTCAATGAAAATATTGTCATTTCAGCCACAGCCTTAGATGAAATCAACTGAAAAGACACTAAATCTCTTTATTAAAAACCAGACTGACTTTAATTCTGTCATTTGTCTATAGTTCTTATTGAGAATTTACAGTGTTGATGTTTATTGAAAATATTTGGTCACCATTATGGAGATCAGTGTTTGACTCTTGCCTCTTGATGTCAGTTTGTGGTTTTTGTAACAGTGTTTACTAAAATACATAATTTGCTGTAAACAAAGCCATAAACAAAGATTATTCTGATTTTGCTTGTTATCATCAGTTATCTTCAATAATCAAACAAACATCACTCAAGAAATCACTTACGTATCTAATAAACTCTAACTTTAATACCCTGCTGGTGGTTCCCATATGAACACAGAGCGGTGTTAATTCAACACCAGGGAATTTACTGTGTTCCATCTGAGTGGAAACACGGGATAATAGTGCCGATTGTTAAACCAGGGAAAGATCAGTTCCATTCAGGTGGCCACCTGGGATTTTGAAGAAGCAGAAAGATCATTTTTTAAAGACTCACTGAAGCAATGGTTGAAGAAAGAACCAAAAATGTATTAATTCAAGCTCATGCCTCCAACAATCAAGAAGTTCACCAGCAATACCTATATCAGACAGGAGGGGGAACTGGTGCTCTACTTTTGTAATACATAACAAATAATTGGAGTCCTTAGCCCAGGCTTCTTTTATATCATTTGTGTTCACAGGCAGTTGGAAAGCATTTACACAGCATGTAAGTGCATGATTAACCCAAGTGAATGATTAACCCAAACACATTGCCTGAATGTATTAGTATTAGAGTGAGATTTTGCCAATAAATTGTCGACTAGCTGTTTTAACATAATGTCTGACTTGTAGGTACCGAAAAAAGTTGGAACCTGGGAGATTAAATTATTTATTAAAAGATGCATATTTACCATCTATATAAAGATCCACAATACACATCAGGCCTTTGCTTTTCCATTCAATAAAACATATGACATTTATTTAAACTAATTTTTCCAACAACATACTTTTATATGTATCTTAGCACTGAACTTAATTTGTGTAAACTTATGGACAGATTGGTAATGCCAACATTGGTGTACAGTCCCTGACAAAAGTCTTGTCGCTTGTGTACAAATTGAACTGAAGTGCCGCTGAAATATATTTCTTATCAAGATATTTTTACAAGAAATGGCTCATTTTAATCCCAATCCCAGCTTTTGTAATAATGTTTCAGTGCAAAATGAAACTTTCAAAAAATATTGTAATATTCACAGCTTGGTAAAGCCCATTGAGTGAATTTTTGCAAAGACATAAGTGTTGTCGCCTTGTCATATGAGCTTCACCTGTGACTAATAATGGATCATTTAGATCTCAGGTGTGTATAAAAAGAACCCCAGTGCACTAGACCTTCACATCAACTGCAACTAGACCTCTGCAAACATGCCTAAGATGATGTGGCAGACACCTTCAAAGTGTCTCAGCGTCAAGTACAGAGGAGATTTGAAGAGACTGGAGGCGTTTATGACAAACCCAGGTCAGGCAGACCCTGCAAGACAACTGCTCGAGAGGACCGTTTGTTGGCTCGAAAATCCAAGGCCAGCCCATTTTCCACTGCAGCAGAGCTCCACGAGACCTGGTCACCTGAAGTCCCTGTGTCAACCAGAACAGTTTGTCGGATTCTGTCTCGAAATGGCCTCCATGGTCGAATCAGTGCCCAGAAGCCAGCATTAAACAAAAGACAATTGAAAAACCGTGTGGCATCTGCCAAAGCCCACAGCCTGCTAAAAGGATGGACGCTGGAAAAGTGGCAGAAGGTGGATTTTCATGTTGAATTACACCATAGTCCATATCTTATGTTGAATTACACCATAGTCGACGCAAATATTGCAGGAGACCTACTGGAGCCCGCATTGATCCGAGATTCACCCAGAAAACAGTGAAGTTTGGTGGGAGAAAAATCATGGTCTGGGGTTACATTCAGCATGGGGGTGTGCAAGAGATCTGCAGGGTGGAAGGCAACATCAATAGTCTAAAATACCAAGACATCTTATCTACCTCTTATATTCCCAACCATGAAAAAGACCAAATGGTGTTCCATCGCATTCTTCCATCTCCACATCAAAGTTCCTCAAGGCGAAGAAGCTCAAGATGCTCCAGGATTGGCCAGCCCAGTCACCAGACATGAACATCATTGAGCATATGTGGGGTAGGATGAAAGAGGAAGCATGGAAGACGAAACCAAAGAATATTGATGAACTCTGGGAGGCATGCAAGACTGCTTTCTTTGCTATTCCTGATGACTTCATCAATAAATTGTAAAAAAGTCCTTGCCAAACCGCATGGATGCAGTCCTTCAAGCTCATGGAAGTCATACAAGATACTCAATTTGGATCTCACAGCACCACTACTTAATTTGCTGACATATTTTTGTATTTGCAGTAAATTTGTTCAATTTCTGTATAGGCGACAAAACTTTTGTCTTGCCAAAATTTGACCTTTCTGTCTTGATTAAATGATAAATCTTTTTTCAGTGAAACTAATTTATTTCAGTGCATTAAACGACATGTGGGAGGGTTTCAGCTTTTCATATGAGCTATTTATAACACCAATTGATGAATTAAAAGTCAGGTTAATAGCAGGTGTTTCTACAAAATAAGCGACACGACTTTTGTCAGGGACTGTATTTTATTGACAAAAAGGGCTTACTTTTTTAGGAAGTAGTGTGGATTCAGTCTGGAGGCGGAGGCGAAATAAAGAAAGGATATAAAGAGGCTTAGATGAATTTTTTGATATAGATAAGGCTTATGATATGTTGTAGCTTATGATATCGTAGCAGGGGAAGAAACCAGATATACAGGTTCTGGTCATATAATTAGAATTTCATCAAAAAGTTGATTTATTTCTCTAATTCCATTCAAAAAGTGAAACTTGTATATTATATTCATTCATTACACACAGAGTGATATATTACAAATGTTTATTTCTTTTAATTTTGATGATTGTAACTGACAACTAAGGAAAATCCCAAATTCAGTATCTCAGAAAATTTGAATATTACTTAAGACCAATACAAAGAAAGGATTTTTAAAAATCTTGGCCAACTGAAAAGTATGAACATGAAAAGTATGAGCATGTAGTGCTCTAAAACTTCCTATAATACAGCTACGTTGACCTTGGACCTCAGAAAACACAGTGGACCCACACCAGCAGATGACATGGAACCCCAAACCATCACTCACTGTGGAAACTTTACACTGGACCTCAAGCAACATTAATTGTGTGCCTCTCCTCTATTCCTCCAGACTCTGGGACCCTGAATTCCAAAGGAAATGCAACATTTACTTTCATCAGAGAACATAACTTTGGACCACTTTTTGTCCTTTTTGTCTTTAGCCCAGGCGAGACGCTTCTGACGCTGTCTGTTGTTCAAGAGTGGCTTGACTCCAGGAATGCGACAGCTGACACCCATGTCTTTCATACGTCTGTGTGTAGTGGTTCTTGAAGCACTGACTCCAGCTGCAGTCCACTCTTTGTGAATCTCACCCACATTTTTTAATGGGTTTTGTTTCACAATCCTCTCCAGGGTGCAGTTATCCCTATTGCTTGTACACTTTTTTCTACCACATCTTTTCCTTCCCTTCGCCTCTCTATTACTGTGCTTGGACACAGAGCTCTGTGAACAGCCAGCCTCTTTTGCAATGACCTTTTGTGTCTTGTCCTTCTTGTGCAAGGTGTCAATGGTCGTCTTTTGGACAACTGTCAAGTCAGCATTCTTCCCCATGATTGTGTAGCCTACAGAACTAGACTGAGAGACCATTTAAAGGCCTTTGCAGGTGTTTTGAGTTAATTAGCTGATTAGATTGTGGCACCGGGTGTATTTAATTTTGAAACTTTACACAATATTCTAATTTTCAGAGAGACTGAATTTGGGATTTTCCTTAATTAAATATTTTTTTATGTATTTAACAGCACACTCTGTCTTATATCATTGTGTCAGTGGTATATATTGTACTGGTGTGTTCTCAGGTGCGTTCCTGATACCCTACCTGGTGTTTGTGGCTACTTGTGGGCTGCCTCTGTTCCTGCTCGACACAGCAATGGGTCAGTACACACAGGAAGGAGGCATTACATGTTGGCGTCGTCTCTGTCCACTGGCTGAGGGTGAGAGTCATGAAGCTGCAAAACTGCTTCCTAAAGGAGCCTTTCAGCTTTAACAACATAGGATTTTACTTTATGTCAGGTGTCGGCTACGCAGGGCAGCTCATTCAGGTGTACAGCTGCATGTATTACATCATTATTATGGGCTGGGCGCTTTTCTACCTCATCTTCTCCTTCAGTTCCCAACTTCCGTGGGCCAGCTGTGACAACATGTGGAACACAGGTGATACAAAAAAAAAAGCAAACAAATCTCACATTACAAAATAATATGCTGTACTAAAAAGGTTTATTATTTTCTCTGCTGTAGATGACGTGTAAATCTTGCTACAAAGAATATGACCCTCAAATGGAAAACACTGATTAATTCAACCTCTTTGGTACCGAATAAAACATTTATAAACCCACAGATCTTTTCTGTGCTATTTTTTTAATTATTGAAAAATATTTGCAAACGAAGGTCTCGAGACTTAGAATTAGTAGACATTTTATCTCATGATGAAACTAAAACAACTAAATAACGTTCGTAACATTAGTTTTCATTAATCATTAATCGATAATTGTTTTTGTTTTGATTGACATTTGATGACATTTTCATTTCTAAAATATTCAGAATCACTGGAGAGAGAATCGAGATGCATCGATTTTTTTTTTCTCCCACCCCTACAATATTGCCTACAAATTTAGGAAAACAAGTTTATCATTTAATACAAACCAACCTTTCGGCAAAACTCTGTTGTCACATCACATTATCATTTGCGTAAACATCAAACTCCCTATGGATATAAATTGACATTCAAGACAATCTTAAATACTTGTAATGGTATTGAAGTATATATCTGCAGAGAAAGTAATGAGCATGAGAGATCCCTTTAAGAAATGTATTAGTGTGTAACATAAGAAACACAGGAAAAAGTGAGTAATGTCCACACTATATTATTGCAATATTGTGAGTGTTATTGCAAATGTTTGTGCAGGGGCTTGTACCATAAAGTGAAAGACCTTTGAGTTGAACATTTTCAGTGTTTACCAAAAGTTTAAGATGGAATAAATGACATCCATGTTTTTATTGTGAGATGAGGATCATCTAGACAGGTTATAAGCAACAGTTTTGTGCTATTTAGGCACATTCATATTCACAATCACAGTCAAACTGTTTTCTACCTCTCAGTTTGATCAGTTCAATATGTAACCAGGTGATGGTTAAGAGTTTAAATACTTGTAATGGTATTGAAGTATATATCTGCAGAGATCCCTTTAAGAAATGTCAGGTGACGTAATCGAACGTCTGTACGAACGTGCGCGTGCACTCGCGTAATACTGTATGTGTGTGCGATTGCTGTTCGAGTTTAATTTGACATCATCCAGGTACAAATCTGTGCATTATGCTTTTATGAAAGTGTATATTTGCTGTTTACTGGAAGATTGCCTTGAATGTCAATTTATATCAATAGGGAGTTGGATGTTTACGCAGGATTGCGTGGATGTGTCAAGTCAAGTAAACTTTATTTATATAGCGCTTTTAACAATGCAGATTGTTTCAAAGCAGCTTCACAGTGTTAAACAGATTATCATACAGTGACAATGTGTGCTTTAGATCATTTATTTAGTCTATATGGTTAATTTAGTTTAATAATAGATTTATTTAGAAATTTATTTGAAAAATGTTGTGTCCCCAACTGAGCAAGCCAAGCCAGAGGCGACAAATGTGTGAGTGTGGCTGTGCATTCCAGATGAGGCCTGTTCACGTGAAAGAAGTGATGTATTAGTGTATAACATAAGAAACACTGGAAAAAGTGAGTAATGTCCACACTGTATTATGTTAAGTGTATTTTGTGAGTGTTATTGCAACTGTTTGTGCACGGGCCTGTAACATGATGGTAGTTTTACAAACTCAAGATTACAGGATTAGTTTCGAGTTGACAAAACCAAACCAATCTATTCAGGCTTTGTTGATCCCATGATCCTGATCATCACCTTTCTCTGTCAACTCAGGCTTTGATCCTGAGTTTAGAAGTTTAGCTGTGACATCAGTAGTGAACAGACAATCCCATGCTCTGGATTAGTGAAACTGAGATTCACTTCGCAAGAAAAAAAGCAGTGAGATTGATTTCTCTCCTCTGTAGAATATTACATGATTGAAAAATATTAAGAATTTAAACATTTGACTGAAAGAAGAAAAGAGCTGTCTATAAAAGATGACAACTTAAATCTTATACGTCAATGCAATTAAAAGTCACAAAGTTAGTTCAGTTGATATATAGAGAGATTTGAACATTTAAGCTCACATGTAGTCATTTTATAACTTTATTTATTGATTTTAAAGCTTAGTTATATGACCTTTATATATATATATATATATTAATTTTAACAAAGTGCCTATTAATGATTGATTAACTAAAATGATACATGTGTAATAAATGATATGTAAATCATTCAACATTTTTATTATTATAAATAAGCATTGTTAAAAGACAGATGCTTTAGTTTTTATAAACGATTTGCCATGTAGTGACCTTTTAAAGGTTCATGAAACCCCAAAACACTTTTTTTTAGATGTAAACAGATATGTATAGGCTTCACATCACTGAAAACACTAAAGGCACTCATTAATGTTATTCATATGTGAAAAATAGTGATGTAGTTTTCACTGCAGCGTCCGACTCTGAGGATTTCGGGCTTTCTACTGATGACGCTCTCCCGCCTAGCGGCCAGGAAGTGCAGCCTTCTGCTGCCTACTCTGAGCTTCTCAACATGCTTTCGCGTGCTACGGAAAAGCTCGCGATCGACTGGCCTGACGAACCCAGCGAGTCAAAGTCATCTAAACTCGACGAGAGATTTTTGAGTGGTCCTAGTTCCAAACCAGCATGGAGGAAGCACCCCTTTTTCAGTGATCTGCATAATGAGATCTCCAGATCCTGAAAGCAGCCATTTTCTGCCCGCTTATTTAATGCGGCAGCCGCTGACTTCACCAACCTCGTTGGATCTTCTCATCTCTCTCCTTCCTCTGCTGCTTCTTGGAAGTCTTGTCCTCTTCTTCTTTCAAAATCATGCAGGACCACTTCCGCTTAATTGGAAAACCGTACGTTGCAGCCGGCCAAGCGGGCATGGCCCTTCATACCATGGCCATTCTCCAAGCTTACCAAGCTGACGTTCTGAAGGAGATGGATAAGGGCGGGGGCATAACACCGGAAGCCGTCAAAGAGCTTCGTAGAGCCACTGATCTGGCTTTAAGAGCCACCAAACATACAGCGCGCGCCGTGGGACGTTCTATGGCTGCCGTTGTGGCTGCAGAGCACCACCTGTGGTTTAACCTTACAGAAGGTTAACCTTACTAGGCGCCAGGAGCTGAAACAATGGGCAACAAACTCCCGCGCTGACTCCTTTGAGTCGTTCCTGACTCCCAGCGCAGAAAAAGGAGAGCCACTACGCAAGCGTTTCTGCCCGCCTCCGACCCGCTCTCCTTACCCAGCTCTGCCACATTCGCTGCCCAGCGCGTCTCAATGGACAGAGCTGGTATAACTTAATCCCCCCTCGGTTCTGGCGGTAAGAGACGCTTCTGGCTTTCTCCTCGCAGGTCCGATGAACTTGTCACCATCTACCTGCGTAACGGGGACACAAATTGTTTTCTCCAGGAACCAGCAGGCCGTACTTTCTATTCTCAGACTCCGCATCAGGATGCCAAGGGCTTTCCTGTGCGATCGACCACTCCACCCCCCGAGAACCAGTTGGACACCCTTTCTCAGGTATGTCCGCTGCACCACACCACACCACACCACTCCACTTCCTCATTTCTCATTTCTATCAAGAGTGGAAACGTCCGACAGGAGAATCACCCTGGATCCTCCGTACAGTCCAGTTGGGCTACACGCTTCAGTTCTGTCGCAACACCCCCCCGCTTCAACGGGGTCATTCCCCGACACTGGGGCGGCAGTGGTTCAGTGGTTCATGTAGATTGTCTACAAACCGGAAGGTTGGTGGTTCAATCCCCGGTTCCAAGTGTCTAGGTGTCCATGAGCAAGACACCTAACCCCAGCTGCTCCCGACGAGCTGGATGGTGCCTTGTATGGCTGACACCGTCGTCAGTGTATGTGTGGGTGTATGAATGGGTGAATGTGAGACAAAATGTAAAGTGCTTTGGATGGCTATATAAATGCAGTCCATTTACCATTCCTATTGTTGTGATCAGCGCCCCAGAGGCTTCTGTACTACAGCGTGAGCTCTCTTCCCTCCTTCTTAAGGAAGTGATAGAGGAAGTTCCTTCGTCGGACATGGAACATGGTTTCTTCAGCCGTTACTTCCTGGTCCCGAAGAAAGATGGCGGTCTACGACCTATTTTAGACCTTCGTCGACTGAATTTTTCCCTTTTCAGAGGGAAGTTCAAGATGCTGACAGTAAAATCTATCATTTCTCAGATACATACGGGGGACTGGTTTGTTACGATAGACCTGAAAGATGCATATTTCCATATTTAGGTTGTTCAGCGACACAGGAAGTTGCTCAGGTTCGCCTTCGCAGGGAAGGCATACCAGTACAAGGTGCTTCCCTTCAGCCTTGCCCTGGCACCAATAACTTTCACAAAGTGTATCGATGCTGCTCTGGCCCCTCTGAGGCTCCAGGGCATCTGTATACTCAATTATCTGGATGATTGGCTCCTCTTAGCCAGCTCCAGAGAGTTGTGGTTACCTGTCACAGGGACATCGTTCTTTGCCATGTTCAGTCTCTCGGCTTAAGACTGAACACCCTCAAGAGTGTCCTCACCCTATCTCCGTCTGCCCCCTGCTCGAATTTCCAATATTGTGTCATGTCTGACCCACTTCAAGCTCAGCCATCATGTCTCTGTGGGTACCAGCCGCAGGCTTCTGGGTCTCATGGCTGCAGCTTCCCCAGTCCTTCCTTTGGGATTGCTCCATATGAGACCCTTTCTATGGTGGATGAAGCTCTCAGGAGACCGATCAGCAGAATCGCTAACTGAAGGTGTCTCGCAGCTGTTCCCGTGCTCTGTCAGTATGGTGCCATTTCCTCCAGAAAGGGGTCGGTATGGGTGCCATTTGCCGTCGCCAGATGATCACGACAGTTGCCTCTCTCAACGGTTGGGGTGCCGTGTTCAAGGGCAGGCCAGCATGCAAAGTTTGGATGGGGGAAGTTCTCTCGTGGCACATAAACTGCCTAGAGCTGAGAGGTGTCTTTCTGGCCCTTCGGCATTTTCTCCCCTTCCTCAGGGGACACCATGTCATTGTCAGGACAGACAATATGGCGGTTGTGTCTCACATGAATCGCCCTTTGCTTAAGAGGGATTTCTCCAACAAAAGGAGCGATCAGGGTCATCCCCTACCTACCACGGTTTGGGGAGCCCGCAGTCGCCCACTCCCTCGCCACCGCCCTCATAGGCGCCAGGAGCTGAAACAGCAGGCAACAAACTCCCGCGCTGGCTCCTTTGAGTCGTTCCTGGCTCCCAGCGCAGAAAAAGAAGAGCCACACCCGACGTCCGAGCTTGGGACAGCAGTCCATGTTCCAGGGATCCTGAACCTTGCAGCAGACTTTCTGTTGAGGCAGAAGCTCAGATCAGGGGAATGGAGTTTCCCAGATTTGGGAGGTGTTTGGCGAAGACCAAGCGGACCTCTTTGCGTTCGAGGAGTCCTCCCAGTGCAAGCTTTGGTTCTCCCTGAGCTCCCCAGCGCCGCTGGGGGTGGACGCGTTTGCTCACCCGTGGCCGAGGCTGAAACACTCTGCGTTCCCGCCCATCAAACTGATCCCAGCGGTTCTTTGCAGAGTGAGAGAGAACGGAGCCAGTCTCCTGCTTGTGTCCCCGTTCTGGCCATCCCAGACGTGGTTTTCGGAGCTGGTTCTTCTTCTGGACTCCCCTCCTTGGTAGATTCCAATCAGAAAGGACCTGTTATCTCAACGTATCCCCTCCTGGGACTTGTCAGTGATTCTAGAGAGATTGACGGAGGTTCCCTTTGAGCCCTTGGAGTCAGCTCCGGAGTGGATCCTGACTCTCAAAGTGTCTCTCTTGTTGGCTTTGACTTCTCTTAAGTGAGTGGGGGACTTACAAGCTCTCCCCGTTAGTGAGGCTTGTCTAGATTTTGCTCCTGGTCTGGTTAAGGTCACCTTAAGTCCCAGGCCAGGATATGTTCCCACGGTTTTTGTCCATTCCGTTTCGTTCACAAGTCACCATCCTCCACTCTTTCCACCCTCCACTCTTTCCACCCTCCTCCTTTCGCCTCATCGGAGGATGAAAAGCTTAATTTGCTCTGCCCTGTTCGAGCTTTGAAATTGTATGTGGATCGCTCTGGCGGATGGAGGAAAACAACTAGCTTCTGGTATGCTTTGGTGTTGGCCGACATGGACTTACTGCATCAAAACAGAGAATTTCCCATTGGGTGACGGAGGCTATTTCTTTGTTTTATGAGGTGTGTGGATTACCTTTACCTCTTGGCATTCGAGCACACTCTACTAGAGGAGTGGTTTCCTCTCAAGCACTTTTTAGAGGGGCTCTTCTGGAGGACATTTGTGTGGTGGCAGGTTGGTCCTCTCTGCACACTTTTGTCAGGTTTTATAGTCTAGATCTTGACATGGCTCCGGGTTCGCATGTCTTGTCTGCCTAATCCGGCATTTACTGAAAAGTCAAGACCGGAGAATTTCCCTTTGAAAAAAAAAGAAAAAGGGCTTTCTTTTGGCTTATGAGGTGCGTGGGTCACTTTCACCTCTTGGCATTCGAGCACACTCTATCTGAGCTGTGGCTTCCTTTCAAGCTCTTTCAGAAGGGACTCTTCTGGAGGACATATGTATGGCGGCAGGTTGTTCTTTCTGCACACTTTTGTTAGGTTCTGTAGCTTGGTTCTTGACATGGCTCCGGGTTCGCATGTCCTTTTCGCTTAATCCGGCCATTCAGGTTTTTCTGGTGTTTTTGTACCAGATACGGCAGCGCTTAGCTTGGCGAGTGTGGTATATCGTTCCCATTTGCGTAAGCTACTGCGTTCGCTGCCAAGCTCCTCGCGCTGCCGATGGGTCTCCCTTTTTGTCAGAGAAATCTGAGGAGCGGATTCTATAAGGGCTTCAGACAATCGGCACACCCAGAGGGCGTTCCCATTTGCGTAAACTACGCAACGTCTCATTCCCTATTAAGAGAACATAGGTTACGTGAGTAACCTGAGATGTTTTCGTGTGTCACTCAATCATTTGAACGTCTGTGTTTACTACAGTTTACTATAAATCTGTTTATCATAAGCCATCATTCGTGTCTCTTCAAAAGATTTATATTTGGATCAGAACACTCGATTTTACATTTTTTGGATCTTTTAAGTTTGAGAGGAATGGATTAACTGCGTATCTGTGCTGCATTAACGTGAGACTCTTATCGGGCGATAAAAAAAATATCACTGTTAATCTATTCTCAAAGTTGGGTTGGGAGCTGGGTCTATACTACGCAAGCTATGATGACTTTCACAGTGATATTTTAGCATAGATGTATACCTAGCTGAATTGCACTGTAGAGAGCGAGAACGAGTCTTCGAACCTGCGTGTATGCCTACTGTGAAATGACCACATCAAGTGTGAACGATGTCTTCCGAACTCGGGTGCGCACCCACGAACTCTACTCGAGTCCTGACGAGACTGACATACTGTGACTGACATACTGCAAGCAGAGAGCTGTAAATCGAATTTCTGCTCATCGTCAGCGTTCTTAGAGCATTTGCAGTAAGTTACATTCGCGGCAGATAGATGCAAGTGTCATTACGTACTGAAGCTTTGGTAACAAAACCAACGGTTCAAAAACAAAAATATAAAAATTAGGTGAACAACGCTATTTTGCCACCTTCTCTCTCGACGTCGTTACCAAGTAACAGGGTAAACAGCGGCTGCTTTGATGATGCCGGTTCGGAGCTAAATGATATAATATAAACACGGTCCAGCAGGGGGAGGGGGGAGCAATCGAACTCGGGTTCGGTCCAGGCAATCGAACCAAGTGAGAAAGCACATTATTTGGGTAGCACACATATTCTGAATGCCTTCGGCAGAATTCAAATGAGCCATTTTAATCTAGGTTAATCTAGATTAATTCCAAAATCACAGTGAGATTAATGCCCACCACTAAATTTTACATAGTGCACCTTTAAGCTTTCAAACTGTATAGTGCTACAGCGTTTGCAAAATATATTTGTAATTGCCACTGCAAAGATGTCCGAATCCTCAGGAAACTTTTTTGGTGTTCTAAATGAAAAATACACTCAACTAAAGTATTATTAGGAACACCATACTAATACTATGGTTGACCCCCTTTCGCCTTCAGAACTGCCTTAATTCTACGTGGCATTGATTCAACAAGGTGCTGAAAGCATTCTTTAGAAATGTTGGCCCATATTGATAGGATAGCATCTTGCAGTTGATGGAGATTTGTGGGATGCACATCCAGGGCACGAAGCTCCTGTTCCACCACATCCCAAAGATGCTCTATTGGGTTGAGATCTGGTGACTGTGGGGGCCATTTTAGTACAGTGAACTCATTGTCCTGTTCAAGAAACCAATTTGAAATGATTGGAGCTTTGTGACATGGTGCATTATCCTGCTGGAAGTAGCCATCAGTGGATGGGTACATGGTGGTCATAAAGGGATGGACATGGTCAGAAACAATGCTCAGGTAGGCCGTGGCATTTAAACGATGCCCAATTGGCACTAAGGGGCCTAAAGTGTGCCAAGAAAACATCCCCCACACCATTACACCACCACCACCAGCCTGCACAGTGGTAACAAGGCATGATGGATCCATGTTCTCATTCTGTTTATGCCAAATTCTGACTCTACCATCTGAATGTCTCAACAGAAATCTAGACTCATCAGACCAGGCAACATTTTTCCAGTCTTCAACTGTCCAATTTTGGTGAGCTAGTGCAAATTGTAGCCTCTTTTTCCTATTTGCAGTGGAGATGAGTGGTACCTGGTGGGGTCTTCTGCTGTTGTGGCCCATCCGCCTCAAGGTTGTGCGTGTTGTGGCTTCACAAATGCTTTGCTGCATACCTCGGTTGTCACGAGTGATTATTTCAGTCAAAGTTGCTCTTCTATCAGCTTGAATCAGTCGGCCCATTCTCCTCTGACCTCTAGCATCAACAAGGCAATTTCGCCTACAGGACTGCCACATACTGGATGTTTTTCCCTTTTCACACCATTCTTTGTAAACCCTAGAAATGGTTGTGCGTGAAAATCCCAGTAACTGAGCAGATTGTGAAATACTCAGACCGGCTCAAAATTGCTTCAATCACCTTTCTTTCCCATTCTGACATTCAGTTTGGAGTTCAGGAGATTGTCTTAACCAGGACCACACCCCTAAATGCATTGAAGAAACTGCCATGTTATTGGTTGATTAGATAATTGCATTAATGAGAAATTGAACAGGTGTTCCTAATAATCCTTTAGGTGAGTGTATAAATGGCTGCTTCAGATTTTTTGTTTGTTTGTTTGTTTACAGGAATATTGTCTGTCCACAGAGAGGACTGGTGTAAAAGACATATTTTTGACTTTGGTAAATGATTAACTTCTTCGATCAACTTGTTTATATCCCCAAGCGGCGAAACTTACTTGTGAAGTGAGCTCAAAATGACTGATCGTCTTAATGTCCTCGGCTTCATCTTTTGGTTGTTTTCTTCAATATTGTGCGAGGTCAAGGCAAGTGTTGTTGTTCTTCATTTGAATGTCCTATTAATTTAGATTTTATTGACTTGAATGCTGCAGGCCCTTCTTTCTTTTTCGGTACACAAAATGTTCATTTTTGGCATCACCGAATGGTCCCATATGACATGTATCATTCCAAGTGTTCTGGGGTATACAATAGGGTTTGGTGAAAAACAAACTGAAATGTAAATGTATTATTTAATAAAAATCCTGACCTTGGCCGGTGGTTTCTGCTGGCTGCGTGTCCTGATTTTCTTGATTTCAAATGGATGGATTAGACTGGGAATGACCTGACGCATTTCAAGTAATTAAAAGTCAGACTTATGAATATTTAATAGAAATTAATTCAAAGCAATATAACTTGAGTAGGCAGCACTAAAAGAGCACAGTTAGACAACCATTCAGAAAAGGCAATGACAGACAATAAATATATATAACTATAAGTATTTTTATGTCTTCAACATAGTTTCACTGTATATAAAACAAAATTGTTTTACTTTCAGTGGATCCACAAACACCAACCCTGAGCTTTGTTTCAGTAACAACTCAGAAAAGTACATTTGTCATGTGTGTTATTGAGGATTTCTACCCCAAAGACCTCACTGTACAATGGAGAGTTAATTCTAACAGCCTGACTCAGTCAAAACTGGAGTACGACCTGAACGCTGAAGGTCTTTACACAACACACAGTCTTTATAAAGTCAGCAGTGAGACGTGGAATACTGACTATACCTGTGAGGTCACACACCAGGGAAAACGTCTCGGGTTATGTATATAACCCTTGTTCCCTGAGAGGGAACGAGCACTGCGTCGGAACGACGAATTTGGGGATGCTCCCTAAGCATCAACGCATCTGAAGTATGAATGAAACTAGTCCAATCCTGATTGGTGCTACGTCATGACATAGATGTGACGGCATACCCGGAAGCTATAAAGGGGAGCCCGGCGCATTGTAGCGTCAATTATCGCGATGAAGCAAAACGCTCTCAAGCGATATGCAGTGTGGCGAGGAGACGCAGTGCTCGTTCCCTCTCAGGGAACAAGGGTTATATACATAACCCGAGACGTTCCTATATCGAGGAACTTCGCACTCCGCGCCGGAACGACGAATTTGGGGAACGAGTACCCACTAGGCCACACCAAGGATACGCCTGCCCTAACGTGAAACTGGAGACCAGGCACAATTAGGACTGGAGTACCCTGCCGCCGGGTGTCGCTGGGAGGTGTAAGCTATAAAACCTTATAAAAGTGCGCTGAGTAGCCCAACCGGCCGCTTCACAGATGTCCTGCATAGGGACTCCGGAAAGAAGGGCCACCGAGGAGGCCATGCCCCTGGTGGAATGGGCCTTCAAGGCTATAGGTGAAGGCAGATTGCGCACCTGATATGCCAAAGCTATAGCCTGCACAATCCAATTACTAATAGTAGGGGTTGATGCAGGCAACCCTTTCTTGGGTGAGCCAAAACACACTAAAAGCTGGTCTGATTTCCTCCACTGAGCTGACCTTTCCAGATAGACCCTCAAGGCCCGAACCGGGCATAAGAGGAACAGTCTCCCTTCTTCCGCCGTTACATGGGGCGGGGGATGAAACGCCTGAAGAACCAAGGACCTAACCACCCCGGAAGGGACCTTGGGCACGTAGCCAGGTCTAGGGTGCAGTACCGCTTTAACTCCTCCGGGGGCAAACTCCAGGCAGGTTTGCATAATTGCCAAGGCCTGAAGATCCCCCACTATGGAAGTAAAATAATGCCAAATGTTTTTGAAATAAAAAGGCCTGTTGAATTGCACTACTTGAAAAAATATGCATTGCATTAACCATGATTGCATTTTAATGCATTGTATTTTTAGGGCTTGCATTTATATGGGCTGAAATTCAACATGGTTGTATATTTAAGCTGTGAATATTTCAATTAAAAACATTTCAAACACATTTTCATTAATACAAATTCAATAATCCATATTCTCCTTTCATATTTCACTTCCAAAATATTCAAACTGTTTAAAAATACAACCTATAATATTCAACAGACAATTTTCGGTCTGTTTTATTTCGCTTTACAAATTCGCTCCACAATTCAGTGGTTCAAATTCGACGGCAAATTCGATGGCAAATTCGACATTGAATCAGGGACTGGAGGAAAAGCAATAGACTACCGATGCATTATATCTATCTGCTGTTAGTCGCCCTCACCAGTAGGTGGTGCAAGCGCAACGCGTATTGACAACATCAAAGCAACAGAAAGAGACGAGAAACTTTCATAAAACATAATTTGCTGAAATGGACCGAGCGGTGAGTACGAGTTATTATGAGTGTATATATAGTATATAACTTACATGTTGAAAAGGCTGATTAAGACACAAATCATCACACGGCGTTTACTCAAGTGTCTTATGATACGACTTTTACAGCGTTCAAAAGGAAGGTGATTTTTCTGATTAATCCAGAATTCCTCGCTTTAGCATTGACATAGGCCTAAATACTTTGCAGTCACGTCACTACCATGGATACCTGGCGCGGCAACAAACGCTGACAAAATGTGGTTATTGTGCATCCAATCGCACAACTATCTGGCATGCAGGCGACGATCGTTTACACCTCAAAACACCAACTTTTGTATATTAATACTGGCGACGTCCTGGCAAGATCCTATTAATTCATACTTTGCACGTGATGTCACTAGTACTGGCTGGCAAGTACTTCATTCTCTCAGTGTTTGCCTTTTGCCCGCCAGGTATCCATGGTAGTGACGTGACTGCAAAGTATTTAGGCCAATATCAATGCTAAAGGCGAGGGAATTCTGGATTAATCAGAAAAATCACTTTCCTTTTGAGCGCTGTAAAAAGTCGTATCATAAGACACTTGAGTAAACGCTCGTGTGATGATTTGTGTCTTAATCAGCCTTTTCAACATGTAAGTTATATACTATATATACACTCATAATAACTCGTACTCTCCGCTCGGTCCATTTCAGCAAATGATGTTTTATGAAAGTTTCTCGTCTCTGTCTGTTGCTTTGATGTTGTCAACACGCGTTGCGCTTGCACCACCTACTGGTGAAGGCGACTAACAGCAGATAGATATAATGCATCGGTAGTCTATTGCTTTTCCTCCAGTCCCTGATTCAATGTCGAATTTGCCATCGAATTTGCCGTCGAATTTGAACCACTGAATTGTGGAGCGAATTTGTAAAGCGAAATAAAACAGACCGAAAATTGCCTGTTGAATATTATAGGTTGTATTTTTAAACAGTTTGAATATTTTGGAAGTGAAATATGAAAGGAGAATATGGATTATTGAATTTTTATTAATGAAAATGTGTTTGAAATGTTTTGAATTGAAATATTCACAGCTTAAATATACAACCATGTTGAATTTCAGCCCATATAAATGCAAGCCCTAAAAATACAATGCATTAAAATGCAATCATGGTTAATGCAATGCATATTTTTTTCAAGTAGTGCAATTCAACAGGCTTTTTTATTTCAAAAACATTTGGCATTATTTTACTTCCATACCCCACTCTCCTAAGAGAGGTGATAGCTAGGAGGAACGCCACTTTCAGTGTCAGATACTTGGGCTCTGCCGACTCCAGTGGTTCAAAGGGTGCCTCAGCCAAACCCTCGAGCACCACTGCCAGATCCCATGTTGGTACTCTGGTACGGACTACAGGGCTCATCCTTCGTGTCCCACGGAGGAAACATACAACCAAATGGTGCCTACCCAAAGGTCAATCACCTAATGGAGCGTGGAAAGCTCCAATAGCTGCCACGTACACCTTAAGTGTGGATGGGGTAAGCCCTGCAGAGAATCGGTTTTGGAGGAACTCCAACACTGAAGCCACTGGGCAGTTAATTGGGTCCACCTCACGCTCCCTACACCAAGTGGCGAAGACATTACACTTGAGGCTGTACAATCTCCTTGTTGATGGGGCCCTAGAACTAAGTAGGGTCTCTATAACGTCTGCTGGCAGCCCCTCCTCCCGGTACCTGGCCCCCTCAGGGGCCAGACCCAGAGGTTCCATATCTCGGGGCCGGGGTGAAATATTGTGCCCCCTGCCTGCGATAGGAGGTCCCTCCTCAGAGGGACCTGCCACGGGGGAACCCCCAGCAGAGCTATTATATCCGAGAACCATACTCGAGTCGGCCAACGAGGAGCCACCAGAAGGAGACTGACTCCCTGTTGCCGAACTCTCTCCAGAACCCCCGGGAGCAGAGCGATCGGGGGGAATGCGTACAGACGCAGCCTCGGCCACGTCTGAACCATGGCATCCAGCCCCAGAGGGGCTGGATGCCTGAGGGAGAACCACAGTGGACAGTGGGACGTCTCTCGAGACGCGAACCACTTCCACTGGGCCGAACCTCCTGCAATTGACTCCACTACCTCTGGGTGGAGCCGCCATTCCCCGGGCCTCAGCCCCTGCCTCGACAGAATGTCTGCCCCCTGATTCTGTATCCCCGGGATATACATCGCCCTGAGGGATAACAGTTTCTCCTGTGACCAACGGAGAATGAGATGTGCCAATTTGCATAGGGGGCGCGATCTCAACCCCCCCTGGCGGTTCAGGTATGCCACGACTGCCATATTGTCCGTACGGACCAGAACGTGGTGCCCGCGAAGTTCCGGGAAGAAACTCCTCAGAGCTCTGTAGACCGCCATCATTTCTAGGCAATTTATGTGCCAAGAGGAATGACGGTCCTCCCATGGACCCCTCGCAAAGCGGCCTTCCATGACCGCGCCCCAACCAGTGAGGGAGGCATCTGTTGAAACGGTTTTCCGGCAACATGATGCTCCCAGCACTGGCCCCTGGGACAGAAACCAAATCTTCTTCCATATATTTAGAGCACGAAGGCATTTGCGCGTTGCTCTGATCATACGGAACTGGTTCCCTCTGGAGGAAAACCCTTTGGCTTTCAGCCACCACTGTAGGGCCCTCATGTGTAGCAGGCCGAACGGAATCACGTTGGACGCTGCTGCTAGATGTCCCAACACCTTCTGGAAGTGTTTTACAGTGATGCTGTGGCCCAGCTTTATTCTTGAGACTATCGCCAGAACGGTCTTGACTCGCGCGGGGGAAAGTTGCGCCCGCATCGAAACTGAATCCCATATTATCCCTGGCGTCAACACGCTCTTCTTCGTGTTGAGTCTCAGCCCCAAGCATTGGATATGTGCTAGAACTACATCTCGATGTTGAACTGCCATCTTGTACGACTGTGCCAGTATCAGCCAGTCGTCGATATAATTCAGTACACGGATGCCCTGAAGTCTCAGTGGAGCCAGAGCTGCATCCATGCACTTGGTGAATGTGCGAGGGAAAAGAGCTAGACCAAACGGAAGCACTCAATATTGGTACGCTTCGCCCCCGAAAGCGAACCTCAGAAACTTCCTGTGGCAAGGAAGGATGGAGACATGAAAATAGGCGTCTTTTAAATCTATCGTGACGAACCAGTCCTTGGCCTGGATCTGACTCACGATGGTGGGAATAGTTAACATCTTGAACCTGAATCTCCTCAGAGACCGGTTCAGATACCTCAGATCTAAAATCGGCCCAAGCCCTCCATCCTTTTTTGGAACTATAAAGTACCGGCTGTAGAACCCGGCCTCCCTCTCTGACGGTGGGACCCGTTTTATGGCTCCCTTTATCAGCAAGGATTCTACTTCTTGTTCCATTACCCGAACCCGCTCTGGCACCACTGCAGTCCATGCCACCCCATTGAATTTTGGAGGGGGGTGATCGAACTGCAGTCTGTACACTAATTCTACAGTCCGCAGCACCCATGTGGATATATTCGGAAGGTATTTCCATGCGCCGAGATAATCTACTAAGGGAATCTCGGGTATTACTTGAATTTCGTTTTTCGCTCCCTGAAGCGGATTCCCGGCAGAGAGCTGAATACGATTTCTGGTATGTGGACACCCATGCTGCCCCGTCGCAGGTCTTTCTTGAGGCGACTGGAACACCACCTGTCTGTGGGAAAACGATGTGGCCCGAAGCGTCTGTGACGGTCGTTACCCCACCCCGCGCAAGAGGAACCGAGGTGGTCTCTTGCGCTGGGGGTGCGCTCTTGGAGGTCCTGCCGCAGCTAGGACTTCTTCCCAGCAGCCTTCTTAGCCAGAAGGACGTTCCTCAGATCGCCCTTCTGCACAGAAGCCTGCTGGTGAGAGCGCCTCCTCTGTTGCCAAGCTCCCGGAGGAGGGGCTCTAGAGGCGACGCTCTCCTTCTGCACCTGACGGTGCGAGGAGCTGGCTGACGGCTGAGGCTGCCCACTAGTGGCAGCCTTCCCAGATTTTGACCGACGAGGGAGGAACTATCGGAAGGCCGCGGATTGCTTTTTCGCCTCCTGAAACCTGTCGACGACCGAATTAACGGCGTCGCCGAACAGGCCAGAAGGCAAAATCGGGGAGTCCAGGAGAAAGGTTTTATCCTTCTCCTTCATCCCCGACAGATTTAGCCATAAGTGCCTCTCCACAGTCACCATTGAAGCCATGGAGCGGCCGATGGCACGGGCCGTCTCCTTGGTGACTCGGAGAGACAAATCCGCAGCCTTCCTGAGCTCGAGAATGTCCTCCGGGGAGGGACCCTCGCCCTTGTCGAGCTCTTTTAGGAGGTCGGCCTGGTACGCCTGCAGTATAGCTAATGTGTGCAGGGAACTACCAGCCCGACCCGCCGCCATATATGCCCTGCCCACCAACGCCGATGTGTCCCTGCACGGCTTGGTGGGCAGTACCGGGGCTTTCAGGGACGATGCTGATTCGGGTGAAAGATCTTCCACGCGCGGCATCGTCCCGTAGCCAGCCTCGCGCGCCCCCAAAACGTTAGCATAATCTAATACAGGGGGATTGGAAATACGCGCAGAATATGGCCTGTTCCAGGACCTGCACAACTCATTATGCAGGTCCGGAAAAAATGGCAAGCCCCGGCGAGGTGTCTGAGCCTGGCGCAAGAGAAACCGGTCATCCAGCCTGCTTGATGGCTGGACTTCCTATCTCTCTTGTGGCCAATCGATCTTCAATTTGGCCACGGTTCGCGTCAGCACCTCTATAAGCTCCTCTTGGGGGGGTGGGTGCGGTGGCGACATGTATCCCGCACCACCCGCCTCGATGTTAATCTCCTCCGGATCCTCCGACCCGGAGAGGACCAGCATCAAATTCTCCACCCCGAGTGAAGAAGCCGCTTCGCGGGCTTCCAGACGAGATGGGAGAACCTCTGAACTGTCAGAGGAAGATTGAGAAAGTGCCTCAGCAGTCTCAATCTCCGCTGACAAGTCCAGCTGTGAGCCCCATGATCTGGGACGCCGGGCTCACGCAGTTGGCCGGCCTCATCAAAGACCGCCAACCGGGACCGCAGCACCCTGAGCGTCAGCAGCTCACAATGGCTACAGGCGGCTCCCTCGAGAGCTCCCTCGAGAGCCGCCTGAGCATGCTAAACGCCCAGGCACTCAACACACAGAGTGTGTGTGTCCGCTCCCGAAATAAAGCGGGGACACGGGTGCACACATCTCTTGAATTCAGTCGCCATCCCAATATTTCTTTATATATATATAGAATACGGGACAAACAACAATAAATAGACAGACAGTTTCACACAGAGCGTTATGCTGAAGAGCGATAACTGACGCTACAATGCGCCGGGCTCCCCTTTATAGCTTCCGGGTATGCCGTCACATCTACGTCATGACGTAGCACCAATCAGGATTGGACTACTTTCATTCATACTTCAGATGCGTTGATGCTTAGGGAGCATCCACAAATTCGTCGTTCCGACGCAGTGCGAAGTTCCCTCGATATAGGGAACTGATTAGTGTGACGAAGAACTTCAACAGTAAGTCATCTCATGTTGGTTTGCTCTCTCCTGCTCTCACTTCTATTAATCCAAATTTACACATTAAATCATGTTTTTTTTTTCTTTCTTACTCCTTTGTAGCTAAACTCACACTGACGCTGAAGCCACCAATTTAGAATTATAGTTAGATTGCATTTGCATTTAAAAGCTCAGAATCATTGGAGAGAGACTAGAGATGCTTTTTTTTGTCACCCCTATAATATTGCCTACAAATTTAGGAAAACAAGTTTATCATTTACAAACCGACCTTTGGTCGCAATAGCAAATAAAGTGAAAGACCTTTTCAATGTTTACCAAATGTCCAAGATCGAATAAATGACACCCATTATTTTATTTATTTTTTATTCAGTGTGAGATGAGGAGGATCATCGGTCATATAGAAGGCAAAAGCAACTTTAGTCTTGTGCTATTTAGGCACATTCATATTCACATTCACAGTCCAACTTTATTCTACCTCTCAGTTTGATCAGATAGCTCAGTTTTCTAAATGACACACTTTGCAATTATAAATATGTAAATATATATGTAAATGCGACTCAAGACGTTTGACTTCTCTAAGGGAACTTGTCTTTTGGTGTTTCTAAATGACAAATATAAATGTCTGCTTCAGATTTTCTGTGTTTACAGAAATATTGTCTGTGCACAGAGAGGACTGGTGTAAAAGACAAATTTTTGACTTTGGTAAATTATTAACTTCTTCGATCAGCTTGTTTATATCCCCAAGTGGGGAAGAGTTTCAGAGGCAAAGACCAACAAACTTACTTGCGAAGTGAGCTCAAAATGACTGATCCTTTTAAAGTCCTCGGCTTCACCTTTTGGTTGGTTTCCTTCAATATCGTGCGAGGTCAAGGCAAGTGTTGTTGTTCTTCATTTGAATGTCCTATTCATTTAGATTTTATTGACTTGAACACTGCAGGCCCTTCTTTTTTTTCGGTACACAGAAGGTGAATAGGCATCACCGAATGGTCCCATATGACATGTATCATTCCAAGTGTTCTGGGGTATACAATAGGGTTTGGTGAAAAACAAACTGAAATGTAAATGTATTATTTAATAAAAATCCTGACCTTGGCCGGTGGTTTCTGCTGGCTGCGTGTCCCGATTTTCTTGATTTCAAATGGATGGATTAGACTGGGAATGACCTAACGGATTTTAAGTCATTTAAAGTCAGACTTATGAATATTTAATATAAATTAATTCAACGCAATATAACTTGAGTAGGCAGCACTAAAAGAGCACAGTTAGACAACCATTCAGAAAAGGCAATGACAGACAATAAATATATATAACTATAAGTATTTTTATGTCTTCAACATAGTTTCATTGTAAATAAAACAAAATTGTTTTACTTTCAGTGGATCCACAAACACCAACCCTGAGCTTGGTTTCCGTAACAACTCAGAAAAGTACATTTGTCATGTGTGTTATTGAGGATTTCTACCCCAAAGACCTCACTGTACAATGGAGAGTTAATTCTAACAGCCTGACTCAGTCAAAACTGGAGTACGACCTGAACGCTGAAGGTCTTTACACAACACACAGTCTTTATAAAGTCAGCAGTGAGACGTGGAATACTGACTATACCTGTGAGGTCACACACCAGGGAAAACTGATTAGTGTGATGAAGAACTTCAACTGTAAGTCATCTAATGTTGGTTTGCTCTCTCCTGCTCTCACTTCTATTAATCCAAATTTACACATTAAATCATGTTTTTTCTTTCTTTCTTACTCCTTTGTAGCTAAACTCACACTGACGCTGAAGCCACCAATTGAGAGAGAATTATTTGTCAATCATAAAGTTGTCTTGGAAGCTGTAGTTTCTGGAGATAAACGAGAGCTGGTGGAAGAAGCTTCAGTGTTGTGCAAAGTGAAGAATGAACTAGTGCTTACCAGTGTAAGAGGAAATATAGACTCTTCTCAAGGCATTTCACAGTTTACAAGAATCGACAAAATCATTGTTGATACAAAGAAATGGTTTGATGGGGAAATGGTTACCTGCAGCATTCGTGACACCAATAACAGAGACATCAAGCAGGAAATCAGTTTTGATAAAGGAGGTGAGTCAATCCAAATGATCATCTGTGTGGCTCTGTGCATTCATAGATGATGAAAGGTTGAACATCATTTTATTGTATGACAAAAAAAATTGCTAGCTTATTTGAAATGCTTAGACACTGTCAAAAGCTGGCTTGGTTAAACTTGTTATTCAATATTATTTGATATGTTTTTTTTTAATGAATCTTTATCACTTTCTCCTATTCAGATGGACAGAGACCCATTGTTGCCATTTACAGACCTGATATAACTAACACAGACATAGTCTCTCTGGTGTGTGAGGTCACCAGCCCTAAACTCGGCGATGTCTATATCATGTGGAAAGTGAGAAATGAGCCTTACAGAAAGGGCTCAACCAGCACTCCCATCCACCAAGGGGACTCGATGTCTGTTCTCAGCATTCTGAGAGTGTCGAAACAACATTATGAACATGACAGTACCACCATCACCTGCGCAGTCATGCATGCCAACATGAAAAATATAGGAGCTTCATTACAGGTATCAATAAGTCCAAGTAAACTGCCAGAATGTCCAGATTATTAATGTACATGCAACTCTCACAAAAGATCATGGCGTTAATCTGTTGTACGCTCTCCAGGGCTTCTGTCCTGTTGCTCTCGTCAGATTATAAATCTTTCATGTTGTTTTTGTGCAGTTTTCTGTATCAATATTCTGCATGGGTCAAACATTAATGCCAAATTACAGTGATATGTTTAATTGGTTATTGCATGCAAATAAATATGGTCACGCATAAACATAATTAGCATAATATCATAGTGTGAAAAACCTATAGTTTTCAAGAGAGTTTTTATTGTGAATGTGATACTGTTAACCTAATCGTGCCCTCTTACATTTTCACGTTCTGTTCACTAGAAATCGTGATTTCAAATCCAGAAAGATTTGATTTTGTTGTTTTACATTATTAAGCAATACATATTTGTGTCTGCATGATTTAGTCAAGCTCTTATGGTTCTTAACATCAGAAATCTGGTCACTTTTTATCAGTATCTAGAGAAAGTAGAATATGTTTGTGATTCTGCACACAGTAAAGTAGGGAAGCTTGTTTCCGCCACAGAAAAAATAAAAATAATAAAAAATATTTTTCTCACATTTCCGACTCTTTTTATCCTCGGAATTGCAAGTTAATATCTCACAATTCTGACTTTATAACACACAATTGCTAGATATAAAGTCAGAATTGTGAGAAATCATTGTCTATGTCCCTAGATCTATGTATGTGCCACTTGAAACTGAATCAACTGAGCAATCTTGAATCTTTTTGAGACTTTCATTCCAGGTTTCATCGGACACTTCTTCATCAAAGTCCTTAGCCCAGACTTTTTATATAATTTGTGTTCACAGGCAGTTGGAAAGCTTTAACACAGCGTGAAACCTAGGATTTACCCAAAAACCAATTTGCCCAAATAATAATAAAACAATAAATTGTGGAATAACCGTTTTAACATAATGTCTGACTTGTAGGTACTGAAAAAAATTGGTTTCTGAGAGATTAAATGATTGATTAAAAGATGCAAATTCACCATTTATATGAAGATCCCCAATAGACATCAGGCCTTTGCTTTTCCATTCAATAAAACGTATGACATTTATTTAAACTAATTTTTCCAACAGCATACTTTTATATGTATCTTAACATTTAATACACTACATAGGCCAATAGCACTGAACTTTAATTTGTGTAAACTTATGGACAGATTGGTAATGCCAACATTGTTGTATTTTATTGAGAAAAAGGGCTTATTTTCCCAAATACCAGAGTGTTTTTAGGAAGTACTGTGGATCCAGTCTGGAGACGGTGGTGAAAGAAAGAAAGGATATAAAGCAGCTTAGATTAATTTTTTGATATCGATAAGGCTTATGATATCGTAGCAGATGATAGTGCCTTATGGAAAAGGAGAAGAAACCAAATGTATGTAGTGAAAAGCCTGCAGGAGGCAGTAAATAAAGTTGACAACTGAGCAAATGAGGTTCCCAACTGTAAAAATGCAGATAAATGCATGCTAGAGGCTGTAGGTTTTATATTTTGATATTTTTGAAGTTAATTTTTTTATATACATATTTTACATGAATCCTGCCCAACTGTCTTATTCAAATTATGCCTTTGTGAGAATTCAGTCCATCCTCCACCACTGTTGAATCACAGCCGTCTAGAGTGGATCACAGTGAACTGGTGAAAACGGTACGGTATGAAGACAATCGAAGGACACATAGAAGAGAGAGGCCACTGGGGAGGTAAAGCAGAGTTTCTTTTAGCTGTGGCAGGAAATGTGGTGGGACTGGGTAACGTGTGGAGGTTTCTTACCTCTGCTACAAGTACGGAGGAGGTATGAGGCAGCCTAAATACACAAGCGTATTTAATTATATCATCTTTAATGTATTTAACAGCACACTCTGTCTTATATCATTGTGTCAGTGGTATATATTGTACTGGTGTGTTCTCAGGTGCGTTCCTGATACCCTACCTGGTGTTTGTGGCTACTTGTGGGCTGCCTCTGTTCCTGCTCGACACAGCAATGGGTCAGTACACACAGGAAGGAGGCATTACATGTTGGCGTCGTCTCTGTCCACTGGCTGAGGGTGAGAGTCATAAAGCTGCAAAAGTGCTTCCTAAAGGAGCCTTACAGCTTTAACAACATAGGATTTTACTTTATGTCAGGTGTCGGCTACGCAGGGCAGCTCATTCAGGTGTACAGCTGCATGTATTACATCATTATTATGGGCTGGGCGCTTTTCTACCTCATCTTCTCCTTCAGTTCCCAACTTCCGTGGGCCAGCTGTGACAACATGTGGAACACAGGTGATACAAGAAAAAAAAAAAGCAAACAAAACTCACATTACAGAATAATATGCTGTACTAAAAAGGTTTATTGTTTCTCTGCTGTAGATGACTGTGTAAATCTTGCTACAAAGAATCTGACCCTCAAATGGAAAACACTGATTAATTCAACCTCTGCAGCGACTGAGTTCTGGGAGTAAACACAAATTTATCTTCTTTTTTTACTAATAACTACATACATAAAAACATACATTTGTGCACATGCAACCTAACCAGTCTTACCTGACCATTCTGCATTAAAAAGTTTTATTGAAATCATATATTTGTTATAATAAAAATAAATAAATAAAACAAGCATACTGTTTATCTTACTGTCTCTCTCTATTTGCCATGTCAAATTATGCAGACGGAGAGTGCTGGCTCTGTCTGGGGGGATTGAGGAGGTCGGTAAGATAAAATGGGAAATTCTACTGTGTCTCATTGCAATGTGGATCATATCTTATTTCTGCATCTGGAAAGGAGTCAAATCTACAGGCAAGGTACCTATGTATAATACTGTTTAGTGTTTATTATTTTCGGAAGTTCAGCTTATTAATGTCAGTTTTGTGCCAGAAGGAAAACAAGACTTTCATTTGTAATAAAAAATAAATAAAATAAAAATATAATATAAATATAAATAAATAATAATAATAATAATATATTCTTTGGTATCAAATGAATTATGACTCTTTCTTGTATTGTGCCTATAGGTGGTGTATTTCACAGCTACATTCCCCTACGTGATGTTGCTGGTCTTGCTGATTCGTGGTTTGACTCTTCCAGGAGCTCTGCAGGGGTTGTGTTTACCTGTACCCTGAACCAACCCTTCTTGCTGACTCACAGGTAATCTTTTTTACATGAGGTAACATTTTTAATTTTCAAAAATAAAATTAATGTGTTATAAGTATATTCTGCTTTGACTTATTTTTCCTATATATATATATATTGTAATAAAGTATTTTCTTTCGGAGACTTCATTGTTGTGTGCTTTATATACCGCCACCGTCCATGACAGAATACAAGACCTCAGACACTATGGATCTGGTTCAAAGACGAAAATGGGTTGAAGATCATCTCCTCTTCGCTCTCTGCCAAGACGGTCAGCCTCTTTAGCAGTTTGTAGATTACCATCTGGTGAGCTGGAGCACTCACATGGAGAACTGTATCCGTTCCTGTCTCCCAGTAGATGCAGTTCGTCATTGGTGGACTATATTCACTGTGTTCTCTGGCTGAATGGTTCAGATTTCATTGTTGAGGAAATCCCAGATCACTTTTTAGAGAAGAGTTTAGAGTCCGTTTAGAAAGTGAAATGCCCAAGTCTGTTCCTGTAAGTGAAATTCCAGTGAGTGAAATGCCCAAGTCCGTTCCAGTGAGTGAAATTCCAGTGAGTGAAATGCCCAAGTCCGTTCCAGTGAGTGAAATTTCAGAGTCTGTTCCCGAGTCGATTCCAGTGAGTGAAATGCCAAAGTTCGTTCCTGTGAGAGAAATTCCAGTGAGTGAAATGCCCAAGTCTGTTCCTGTGAGTGAAATTCCAGTGAGTGAAATGCCCAAGTTCGTTCCTGTGAGTGAAATTTCAGAGTCTGTTCCCGAGTCGATTCCAGTGAGTGTAATGCCCAAGTTCGTTCCAGTGAGTGAAGTTCCAGTGAGTGAAATTCCAGTGAGTGAAATGCCCAAGTCCGTTCCAGTGAGTGAAATTCCAGTGAGTGAAATGCCCAAGTCCGTTCCAGTGAGTGAAATTCCAGTGAGTGAAATGCCAAAGTTCGTTCAGTGAGTGAAATTCCAGTGAGAGAAGTGCCCAAGTCCGTTCCTGTGAGTGAAATTCCAGTGAGTGAAATGCCCAAGTTCGTTCCTGTGAGTGAAATTCCAGTGAGTGAAATGCCCAAGTCCGTTCCAGTGAGTGAAATTCCAGTGAGTGAAATGCCCAAGTTCGTTCCTGTGAGTGAAATTCCAGTGAGTGAAATGCCCAAGTCCGTTCCAGTGAGTGAAATTCCAGTGAGTGAAATGCCCAAGTCCGTTCCTGTGAGTGAAATTCCAGTGAGAGAAATTCCCGAGTCTGTTCCAGTAGGTGAAATTCTAGAACCTGTTCCAGGGAGTAAAATTCCCAAATTTGTTCCATTGAGTGAAATTCCAAAATCTGTTCCAGTGATTGAAATGCCCAAGTCCTTTCCAGTGAGTGAAATTCCCGAGAGTGAAATTCCAGAGTCTGTTCCAGTGAGTGAAATTCAAAAGTCTGTTCCAGTGAGTGAAATTCCAGAGAGTCCGTTCCAGTGAGTGAAATTCAAGAGTCCGTTCCAGTGAGTGAAATTCAAGAGTCCGTTCCAGTGAGTGAAATTCAAGAGTCTGTTCCAGTGAGTGAAATTCAAGAGTCCGTTCCAGTGAGTGAAATTCAAGAGTCTGTTCCAGTGAGTGAAATTCAAGAGTCCGTTCCAGTGAGTGAAATTCAAGAGTCTGTTCCAGTGAGTGAAATTCCTGAGTCCGTTTTAGTGGGTGAAATTCCAGAGTCCATCTGTCCCAGTAAGTGAAGTTCCAGAGCCAGCTCCAGTTACAGAACTGTGCCCAGAATATTCAACACTGTCCTTGATGGCTACAGCACATACTTCCATAGCTCCTCCCAAGAAAAAAGGAGTGAGGGCACAGTGGCCAGGTCACACTCCTTTGTCAAGGCCATGGAGGTTGCACCTACCTGGGTCCCAGCACTGTCTGCACCTTCCTGGTTTCCTGAGCAACAAGCACCTCCCTGGAGGCTTCTTAGCCTGCTGGGACTGCCCTGGTAACCTGCCCGTTACCTGGTTAGACTTTTTGGCACAAGGTCATACTTTCCAGGAGGGGGGAGTAATGTCACAAATATAGTTTCAATCTAGTTATTTCTCCTATAATCTATGTGTGTGTGTGTGTGTGTGTGTGTGTGTGTGTGTGTGTGTGTGTGTGTGTGGCATTTACAATAAATACAACAACAACTGCTACAGGTTAGTATGGGTAAAATAACAGTGTCAGTAGAATTAGGGATGTTCTTGAAAAATGTGTATACTGTTTTTGTGATGCTCAGCCAGCAGATTCCAGACTGTGTGTGTGTGTGTGTGTACATTATCTATATCTATCAGGGACTGCTTTTGGCTTTGCCTTCTGAACAGTGGCACCAGTTTTGTGGCTGGTTTTGCTGTGTTCTCAGTCCTGGGCTTCATGGCCCACGAACAGGGTGTCCCCATTGAGGAGGTGGCAGAATCAGGTACTGCAACATTCAGTTAAATCAAAGTGAAAGATTATTATCAGAGAATGTACTAAAGCAATCCTCAACATCAGCTCTCTCTCTGCTCTCTCTCTCTCTCTCTCTCTCTCTCTCTCTCTCTCTCTCTCTCTCTCTCTCTCTCTCTCTCTCTCTCTCTCTCTCTCTCTCTCTCTCTCTCTCTCTCTCTCTCTCTCTCTCTCTCTCTCTCTCTCTCTCTCTCTCTCTCTCTCTCTCTCTCTCTCTCTCTCTCTCTCACAGGTCCAGGACTAGCATTCATAGCTTATCCACAGGCAGTAGCTATGATGCCTTTCCCTCAGCTGTGGGCTGTTTGTTTCTTCATCATGATTATTTTGTTGGGGCTAGATACACATGTGAGCTTAAACACACACACACACACGCACACACGCACACACACACACACACACACACACACACACACACACACACACACACACACACACACACACACACACACGTTGTGTTTCCATGTTTTATGGGGACATTCCATAGGCGTAATGCATTTTATACTGTACAAACCGTATTTTCTATCCCCCTACACTGCCCCTGCCCCTAAACCTACCCATCACACACACACACACACACACACACACACACACACACACACACACACACACACACACACACACACACACACACACACACTGCCCCTAAACCTACCCATCACACACACACACACACACACACACACACACACACTGCCCCTAAACCTACCCATCACAGGAGACATGTGATATTTTGTCCCCATATCGTAGGGATTACCAGTCCACACACACACATTGTAATACCTTGACCTGAAGAAACTTGTATTGTGTACCCTGTTCTTGTGCTTTTGTTGTGCTTCCCTTTGCAGTTTGTTGCAGTGGAAGCTGTCGTTACATCAGTGACGGACCTGTTCCCCGCGGTGCTGCGCAGAGCAGGACGCCAAGAAATGTTTCTCCTGCTCTTCTGTTTCGCTTGCTTCGTTGGGCAGCTCTTCATGGTTACAGAGGTCAGAGAAAAGTGTCTTTGTGTGTGAGAGAAATTAACAAATGAATAACAATACTAAAAAACATGACTAAATATATAGGGTCATAAGGCCTGACCTTTATATATATAGTAATTTTTTTTGTATTAATATTCATTTTGGATTATTCAAGATAAGTAGTAAAAGATGAATTTACTCTGATGGCTCTGCTGAAAATGGATTTGCAGATGACAAATTTCTTTAATTATTTAAAATCATGGCAGATCAAATGCGTACTATACAACAGGGCCCGTATTCATGAAAAATCCTAATGCAAAGAGTAGCTCCTAGTGACACAATTCTAAGAAAATACTTAGAAAAGTGGGCATTTCCTCAAAAACAAAAAAAAAGAAAATCATAGTAAATAATTAATAAAGAATTAAAGTAATTCTGAAAGCATCTTAACCCTAAAAAGAGGTATTAAGGTCCAAAAGTGTCAAGGACTTTTAGGAGACTTTCTTTAGCAACGGAGAAAATGGCCGAAACGAAAGAGGGAGAAGAAATATATTGCACACAATGCTCAGAAATGCCATAGAACCAGAAATGGAAGTAATCACTACATTAAGATGTTTGGAAACTGGAAAAATTCACCTATGCAGCAGTGATATTTGGGTCTGTCACAACCTCCTAGTTACATATTGACTACAACATATATTTGTATAATATTTTTCTTTCAGTGTCAATTTTCATGTTCCTCTATATTCAAGTCTTTCATCTCTGTGGTAAAAGCAGTTTCCTTCATTTCAGCTCGTTGCTTAATGCTGAGAGGAAGTTTTGTGTCTTTTGAGCACAGTTAAAGCAATTTCAGAACCTTATTGTGCCGCTGTTAATTTCCTATCAAATACATTGAGTACAACATTAACATCATGGTAAATTAATATATATACAGTACAGTAAAACAGGAAAAATTACAACTGTAATTTCAAAGTGAAGGCTTATATAGACTCTATTCTTAAAAGCACTCTTTTTTCCTTCTTAGACAACCAATCAATCACAGTCAGCCTCACTAAGATGAACGTTTTGTATTTTCCTCGCTCAGAGTTGCCCTCAGATCGGCTTTAAGAAGCTTAGAAGCTTTAGGAATATGGGCCCAGGTGTTTTGGATAGGGCACACATGTTTTCCCACTCCTCATAACTATATTAAATTACGTTGTGGGCTTGTGTCTGTAGGGGGGAATGTATGTATTCCAGTTGTTTGATTACTATGCCTGCAATGGAGCCAATCTTCTGTTTCTGTCTGCGTTTGAGTCTCTGGCCATGGGTTGGATCTTTGGTGAGTCACACACAAGCTACAAAAATTACCCTTAACATAAAAAGCCAACAGAATACAATGGCAGTATTGGAAAGCTAGTGATTTATCCTTTTGCTCTCTAACCACAGAAGCTGAGAGAATGTTTGACGTCATTGAAGACATGACAGAGTCACGACCCAGCTTCATATTCATGGTGTGCTGGAAATACCTGACCCCTCTCGTGTCCCTGGTGAGTGTCTCTGCACTTCATTCATCTGTTTGGGCTTCACTGATGATTTATTGCTCAAAAGTCAATCAGTATTTATTTAATACTTGGCCTTAATGCTCTGAAACGGGTCCCTGGGCTGTGTTTCCTAAATTGATTGTAGAACAAAAGCAACAGATGGTCTCTTCAAGCAATTTAGGCTTACGATGCTTTGGGGAAACACAGCCCAGGTCATAGTTTCTCTTACCATAACAGGTGTGCTTTACAAACACAAAGTGGTATATATAATGAAAATATATAATGGTTCTATATATTTGTACCATAACCACTTTAATTTGGATCAGTTCTTTTTCTTTCCCATCATACTTCTCTTTCTCTTCTGTTCATTCTCAGGCGTCTTTTGTCTGTTCTGTGGTGGAGTACCAGCCCCTGACTTTTAACCGGTGGTATGTGTATCCAGACTGGGCATATACACTGGGCTGGTTACTGGCCCTGTCCTCCATTCTGCTGGTGCCCGGATGGGCGATGGGCCGACTGTTTGCTGGGAAAGGAAGCCTGAAAGAGGTGAGAATGAAAGTGCCACTGAGATGTCATCAAAACAGAGATATAAATGTTTAACTATTTCTAATTCTATCTATAAACTTATTTGTGTCTTGACAGCGTTGGCTTCACCTGTGTAGCCCAGACACAAAACTTCCTCTCAGCATTAAGCAGCGAGCTGAAATGAAGGAAACTGCTTTTACCGCAGAGATGGAAGACTTGAATATAGGGGAACATGAAAACTGACACTGAAAGAAAAACTATACAAATATATTTTATAGTCAATCTTAAGCTTGTATGGCTGTCATCAAGTTTTTGTTTCTGTGTCACAACACTTTTTAATTTTTGCATACTGTTCCCTAAATAAATCAAAAGTTGAAATACACTGAAAAATTAAATGTAACTATTTAAAAATATATTAATTGAGTGTTCTGTTTCTTTCATGTAAAACCTGGGTGGTGCATGCAGCACGGTTTGAGAAACATATGTCAGAAATACATTTCTGCATGTCACTTTGCTCTAGCTTGTGTATTCACTAATACATATACACTTGGCATTGTGTACTGCCCCATACTATTATGAAAAATTGCTTGTGATGTTTGCCATTTGTAAATTGTTTTAGGATAAAAGCTGTAAAATGAATAAACATAAATCATTCAAATTTTTAGATCATTCTCTATGGGAAACGTTTATCTTAGACTTCAGACGTCTACAGAAGCTCTTACTGAGGGCACGGTACGGAGCACTCACAGTACTCAACTGAACCAGACTTGTTAAATGTTAAATAATAATAATAATTAATTTTATTTGTAATGCACTTTACATTTCTGCAATCTCAAAGTGCTACAGAGCATCTAGAAGTACAATAAAAAACACAGTTAATTAAATACAAAAAATAATTAAAACTATTTAAAACTATTAAAGAAACTATTCAAGAAAAACTATTTAAAACACATTCAGTGGAAAAACATCTGTAGTCTGTGGGGCCCTCAGGTAGTCCGGGAGGGTATTCCACAGCCTCGGAGCAGCAGATGAAAAGGCCCTACCGCCCATGCTGTAAAAGTTTTGTTCTGGGAACTTGGATGGTGTTTGTGTTAGCAGAACGAAGTGTGCGTAGGGATGTTGGGTGGGTGAGAAGTTCCTGTAGGTAAAGGGGGGCATGTCCGTAAATACACTGGTGGGTGAGGAGGGAGACTTTATATTCCACTCTGAGCGGGACAGGGAGCCAGTGAAGAGATTTTAGGATGGGGGTGATGTGTTCATGCTTGCGCACCCTCATCAGGATCCTGGCCGCGCTGTTTTGGATGTACTGCAGTCGCTGTATGCTTTTGCCAGAGATCCCGATGAGGAGTGCATTACAGTAGTCCACCCTGGAGGAGACAAAGGCATATGGACAAGCTTCTCTGCATCTGCCAGGCTGAGTGTTGGACGAAGTTTGGCGATGTTCTTGAGGTGGAAGAATGATGTCTTACAAAGGTGAGTGATATGGTTGTCAAAGGTGAGGTTTGAATCCATTTTGACACCCAAATTATTGACAGATGTGGAAAGATCTATCTATTCATTACTATTAGAGAATTTTCAGTGACATTCTGTTAACTGATGACTATTTTGTTTTGTGTATAGCGAATATCTGACAGGTTTCCAGATTGTCTTATTAAAAATCATCCTCTATTTCATGTTCTTTATGAATAATATCAGCAGGAACACATGAGACGATGCCATGGAGGTCAAACCTTTCAGACATTTCCATCAGCTTCACATGATCAGACCAGTGTTTTTATCACAGTTCATATCAATTCTCAGGTAAATCTTACTTCACTTACACCAGTAAACGGCAGAAAATGACCAATCAAGTTTCATAATCATGAATCTTTTTTTTTTTTAAAGACATTTTATATAAATCCCACATATGCAGTAAATTTAAAGAAAACTAAGGTGAGTACACCCCTTACTTTTCAGCAACCATTTTATTATCTTCTCAAGGGATAATACTATAGAAATGAAGCTTGGATATATTTGAGAGCAGTCGGTGTGCTGCTTGTATAGCAGAATAGATTCACTGTCCTCTGAAAATAACTCAACATAAGTTTTAAAATTGAAACATTTAATTAAATTTTTTATTTTATTTATTCAAATTTTTGTTTTTAAGAATTTAATAACCAGACATTCTTTTTGATTATTTAAATTTAATTAAACATATACAAATTACAAATCAAATAATGATAAATAGATTCCTATCTTCCTGATTCTCTAAATTCAGCAACCCGTCTAGAGGAAGAATGTCATATAAACCTAGGATGACTTGAGGGGGAGTAAATCATGGGGTTATTTACATTTTTGAGTGAACTATCCTTTTAATACAAATGGAATCCAGAAAAATTTTAAAATAAAAGATCTACCATGTTGGAGAGAAAGGAAGACAGTGAGGAGTGCAGTCAGGATGTAGGATAAGTGTGCAGACTAAAGTGTGAGCACCAAGCAGCATCTCCAGGCGCTCCCTTGAGAACCAGACCATTAAAATGTATTTTAATGATATCATTTAAAAAAAATAATACTATAACATTATGACAATGTTTGAGCATATAAAAGAGGAAATGTTTCAAATATTTATTATTGGCTGTTAATTGACTTTACCAACATAAATTAAGTGGTAGACTGAGTACAGTAGAGACACCCATTCCTAATGCTCTAAAGCTGGCCAACTATTTATTACAAATGTAATACACTTTTAAAAACATAATTCAAATTCATTCAGTCAGACTCATTTTAAAGAAATTGTCACATGCCTGTCCTGTCTCGTGTTGCACATGTGGTGTTTTGTTATTTTGGGCCATGTGCTCATGTGTTTAGATCCCACCCCCTTGTTATCTCGTTATTGGTTTCATTTGCCCCACCTGTGTTCCCTCATTTCCCAGCTTGATTTCTCCCCTTTATATACTCCTTGTGTTTGTCAGTCTTTGTAGGATCGTTGTGATGTCTACGTTTCCTGTTTCCCCCTGGGAGTTCTGTGTGGTATTTCAGTTTGTTTTGTTAGTTCTAGTTTATGTTGCCCCCTCGTGGGTTTTGTATTTATGTTTTAATTTGTAATAAAATATTATTCATCTGCACTTGAGTCCTCGCACCAGTTTTCCTTTATATAAACCAGACAAAATATTTACACTGGAAAATATATGGTAAACTGTCTTCTTTTCCTGGTTTATTCATCTCACTTCTCTCCGTGGATCTGGACAATGGACACTTTCTGAATAACCGCCCAGTAGAAGACCGTGCCCACCATTAGAACGGAGGTTGCTGTCAGGCGCTCTATCTGTGGAGACCGCATCATCCATTACTCTCCTCCCGGTAAGACTGCAATGGGCTAACGGACATCATCATACCAGGCACTTTTGGATTCAGTAGCAGAAGGTAATTTTATGGACTGCTCCCAGTCCCTCGTACAACATCTCCAGATTCCCATGATTCCACACATAAGATCGCTGTTAATGCGATCAAGAACTTACAGCCATTTCCTTCACCACAGGTCCGATTACCCTTGTCACCTCTGGGAATCTCAAAGAGGAGATATCCTTTCTACTCACTGACTCACCATCTGCATCCATAGTTCTAGGCCATCCCTGGTTGATCCAGCACAACCCGAGGATCGACTGGGGCCACAGTTCAAACCCAGCCTGGAGAGAGAATTGTTAAGCCTCTTGTCTTGTGTCTGCCTGGTCATCTGTGTCTTGTTCTTTGTTACAGGATGAGCCGGTGAATCTGTCTAATGTGCCGGAGGAGTACAGCGACCTGAAGGAAGTTTTCAATAAGTCCCGGGCTGCTTCTCTTCCTCGGCATCGTCTCTATGACTGTGGTATTGAGTTAGTTCCAGGTATGTTATACACTCACTTTCTGCTCCAGGAAGGGAGGCCATGGAGAAATGTATTTCTGATTCTCTAGCAGCTGGGCTCATCCGTCCTTCCTCTTCTCCTGCGGGGACGGGGTTCTTTCTTGTTATGAAGGATGTATCGCTACAACTGTGCATTGACTACCGAGGGCTGAACAACATCATGGTAAAGAATACTTATCCTTACCGTTGATGTCTTTTGCCTACGAGCGGTTGCAGGGAGCATCGCTCTTCACAAAATTAGATTTACGTAATGCCTATCATGTGGTTCGCATTAGGGAGGGGGATGAGTGGAAAACTGCATTTAATGGTCTTCCTGATTGTCTTGACTCAAATATTTTGACTCAATTAACAGTATACCATATAATATACACTCACCTAAAGGATTATTAAGAACACCATACTAATACTGTGTTTGACCCCCTTTCGCCTTCAGAACTGCCTTAATTCTACGTGGCATTAATTCAACAAGGTGCTGAAAGCATTCTTTAGAAATGTTGGCCCATATTGATAGGATAGCATCTTGCAGTTGATGGAGATTTGTGGGATGTACATCCAGGGCACGAAGCTCCCGTTCCACCACATCCCAAAGATGCTCTATTGGGTTGAGATCTGGAGACTGTGGGGGCCATTTTAGTACAGTGAACTCATTGTCATGTTCAAGAAACCAATTTGAAATGATTGGAGCTTTGTGACATGGTGCATTATCCTGCTGGAAGTAGCCATCAGAGAATGGGTACATGGTGGTCATAAAGGGATGGACATGGTCAGAAACAATGCTCAGGTAGGCCGTGGCATTTAAACGATGCCCAATTGGCACTAAGGGGCCTAAAGTGTGCCAAGAAAACATCCCCCACACCATTACACCACCACCACCAGCCTGCACAGTGGTAACAAGGCATGATGGATCCATGTTCTCATTCTGTTTACGCCAAATTCTGACTCTACCATCTGAATGTCTCAACAGAAATCGAGACTCATCAGACCAGGCAACATTTTTCCAATCTTCAACTGTCCAATTTTGGTGAGCTTGTGCAAATTGTAGCCTCTTTTTCCTATTTGTAGTGGAGATGAGTGGTACCCGGTGGGGTCTTCTGCTGTTGTAGCCCATCCGCCTCAAGGTTGTGCGTGTTGTGGCTTCACAAATGCTTTGCTGCATAACTCGGTTGTAACGCAGTGGTTATTTCTGTCAAAGTTGCTCTTCTATCAGCTTGAATCAGTCGGCCCATTCTCCTCTGACCTCTAGCATCAACAAGGCATTTTCACCCAAAGGACTGCCGCATACTGGATGACCATTCTTTGTAAACCCTAGAAATGGTTGTGTGTGGAAATCCCAGTAACTGAGCAGATTGTGAAATACTCAGACCGGCCCGTCTGGCACCAACAACCATGCCACGCTCAAAACAGCTTAAATCACCTTTCTTTCCCATTCTGACATTCAGTTTGGAGTTCAGGAGATTGTCTTGACCAGGACCACACCCCTAAATGCATTGAAGCAACTGCCATGTGATTGGCTGATTAGATAATTGCATTAATGAGAAATTGAACAGGTGTTCCTAATAATCCTTTAGGTGAGTGTATATTGATCAAACATTGCTGAGGTGTCAACCTGCTTGGGTATCTTTTAAATCCCCAAAATCAAAGGAAACATGGTCACAGTCACAGACATAACTTCTTTTTGCCCCTCCAGACTGGAAGGGGACAGCAGACCAGGAAGGAACAAAACATTAAAAGTGTCTGATCTATATTTTATATGAATAATGAGCGTGACTGACGCACGATAAACGGAGAGCTGTGAATCTCGTTTCAGCTCCACTTCAGCTTTCTTTAGAGCATTTGCAGTACATTCGCAGCAGATAGACGCAATGGCCATTCCTTACTGAAGCTTTGGAAACCTGTGCTGTCGTTACCAAGCAACGGGGTAAAAGGCTGCTGATTTGATGCAAACGCACCGTGGTTTGAACACATTCTGCGTTAGTTCAGGCAGGCCACGTAGTCGAGCTCCGTTATCAGTCAATTGGCAACTCTCGAACAGGGTGCCTTACTTAAGCGCAGCTTCAGTTCAGTCTGCCTGCTTGGCTGTTTCCACTGCATGATGCTTTGCAACCCAGCTCCTACTTAAACTTGTGCTTAACTTAATCAATGTCATTCTGTTGTCATTGATGCATGCTCTGTTCTCAATGGGGGGATTTTAAGATGCTCTACCATCATTCAAAATTGGGACTTTATCCCCAGAAGCTACTGCTGTTCCCTGTCTTGGCTTTTCATGGAGCTCATGAAATGGATGGGGAATTTAGAACAGAGCCATATCACCAAATGTAAATTTTGCAAAATATTTGTCTATGGTGTTTTTGACTTAAGTGGACCTGATGGAAATAATATAATCTGAACACAGTTCTGCGGGGTACACTTTTTAAGGTACAAGTGGCCGTCACTGAGGTTGTTCCCTTAAGGGTACATTTGTGTACCTCTAAATCAGGGGTAGGCAAGTTCGGTCCTAGAGAGCTGATGTCCTGTAGAGTTTAGCTCCAACCCTACTAAGCCACCACAGTATAAAACTCATGACTCCCAGCATACATTGCAGCATTAAGTATGTCACCATTGTTGAAATTCATATGTTGATTCTTGATATTTGTGCATCTAAACTTCCCCCCCTAGAATGCATTTAAAAATCAGAATTCAGCACATCTGATCTGTGGCAAGAAAGTATTGTTGGTGAATATTATTTATTAACATTTTTAGTCAGTGATGAGTTTAGTCAAACATTTTTCTTAATTAATATTTTTGTTTAAGGCTTATTTTGATTTGAACAGATTGTGTGTTTGGTAAACTGTTACAAAAACCACAAACTCACATAAAAAGCAAAGAGTCAATCTGCCCAACTAAATGAAACACTGATCTCCATAATGGTGACCAAACATTTTCAATAAACATCAACATCTAGACCTCTGTTAATTCTCAATAAGAGCTTCTGTAGAAGTCTTTCAGGGTTGGAGCCAAACTGGACAGCGACTCTCTAGGACTGAACTTGCCTACCCCTGCTCTAAGTAGAGGAAAATAATGGTATAATTGTACCCAAAGGATCAATTGTGTTTAAAGGTACAGTTATATGTTTTGTTCTCCAAGGAACAACATTGTACCTCCACTGTACCTTTTTTTTTCTGAGATTGAAGGGGTTGGGGGGAGCAATTGAACTTGTATTCAGACCAGCCAATCGACCCAAGTGTGCAAACACCCTTTGTTTTTGTGCTCTTCTTATATACTACTACCAGTGACTAAATGAACCAAAAGTTAAACACATTTTCAGTCACTCACTGAGAGAGATGTTTATTACACACATGTAAATATTTTATTACAGACGTTTATCACACTTTTTTAAACTGCAATGTTTTCTTTGATTCTTTATTACATTCTATAATAACTTTAGACAGGCTAAATTGAGTTTGTGATGGTCTGTAGTATCTGAAGCTCAGCTGGACTGGAACAGGAAGTAGAAGAGCAGAGGAGACACGAGCAGGAGGAAGCTTCCCTTATACACTCCATCTAAACAAGAGAGTAAGGACATTAGTATTAGTTAACACCAGGGCTGCAACTAACAATTGTTTTGATAATCGATTAGTTGGTCAATAATTTTTTCGATTAATCGGATAAAAACCCTTTTTTTTATTTATTGACAAAACACACTTTATAATTAGTTAGTTATTCAATGGTAACCAAAGATTAACCATAGTTTTGCCTCAATACATAGTTGTAGATGATATTTGTGTAGAATGGTAATCAATATGCCAAAAAACATAGTCTTACTATAATAAAACTATGGATATTTTCGTATGGGTATATCTGTGCTGTACATAATGTGCAAAAGTTACTAATCAAAAGGATTGTTTCAATCCCCACGTTAAAATAATGTTAAAGAAAAACAAAAACACACAAAAAAATTACTAGATTAGAGGAATGTTCTGCAGGTACACACACACACACACACACACACACACATTCGCTATGGACACAATAACTGTTACTGTCATTTCTTTATGCTGTAAATAGGATGGGCTATAAGAAACTTCTTGCATCATATTCAGTTACACACTGTTATCCCTTAACAGTTACTACTCTCATAAAATACTTCAATTACATGTTGACTTTTAAACCTTTTATTTAGCTATACATTTGAAATATAGTTCAGCTAAATGAGTGTTTTTGCGCTGAATATTAATGATCTCCCTCTCCACTGTGTTCTGTTCTGCGTTGCTGCGCCGCCGCTCTTTCGTTTAAGTTGACATAGACTGTCAGGATGCGCTTTCATGTAAAATGGAAATACTCGCATGAATTCCTGACATTTACAGAGGAGGATATAACCACTGTTCTCTATATAAGATCAGTGGATATAACTTGTAAAATTAAAGCACACAATAGGGTACGTTAAACCAATGCATTCGCATGAATTCTCATGTTTTGGGACCTTGGATCATGTTCCCGCAGCAGACGCTCTGTTTCCACTACACTATTTCTGGATACATTTTGTCCATAGAAATGCTTTATCAGTGCTGTAATTTGGCTCAACTTGTGGAAGCTTTGCGTGCACAGATGGCAGACTCAACTATTTTCATTATCGAGTATTATCGATTTTATCGACTAGTTGTTGCAGCCCTATTTAAAACTACACTACTACTACTTATAATGATAATAATAATATTTATGAAAACAGCATGTTCATTGATGATCAATTTCTCACAATTTAAAAACAATAAAAACTCTGAAAGTACTACTTGACTAATTCATGAGCTTCTCAGATTCATAATGCTACAGATTTACACAATTCTTGACTACTTTTGATATTGTGCTGCTTATGAACAATCACTTGTTCATATTGAATTTATTGTTTGTATAATTTCCTAATTTAAAGTTACTGTGGATGAAATCAGACAGCTAGCGCATGATGAAAGAAAGGCAATACCTGCTGCGTTGCAAAGATCAGTGTTACAGAAAGAGAAAGAGATGCACTGAATTCTCTAATAAAGAACGAGCAGATAATAATAAAACCTGCTGACAAAGGAGGTGCAGTTGTGGTAATGGATAAATGTTCATATATTATTGAAGCACAGAGACAACTAGGAAATAATATTTATTATGAGCAATTGCAGAGAAATCCAATTGTAAAAATGAAAAACGAACTGAGGGACATTTTATCCTTTGGTAGAGACCAAAAATGGATCTTAGATAATGAATTTGCTTTTCTAATGAATGAGAATCCCCAAATGCCGTGTTTCTATATGTTGCCTAAGATCCATAAGAATTTAGAACAACCTGAAGGTAGACCCATTATCTCTGGAAATGGATCCTTGACTGAGCCTTGCTCCCAATATGTGGACTTTTTTATAAAACCTCTAGTGCGGGATCTCCCTTCTTTCATTGAAGACACTACTGATGTGCTATGTAAACTTAGGACTATCACAAATGCCAAAAATTGTTATTTGGTAACTCTAGATGTAGCCTCCCTGTATACCAATATTGACCATCAGGAAGGCTTATCAGCCTTACAACATTATTTGTTATATAGGTCGGAGACATCACCCCCCAACCATTTTTTACTTTCTCTCACAGACTGGATTTTACACAATAATGTGTTCCTCTTCCAAGATGACTTTTTTAGACAGCTCAAGGGCACAGCGATGGGTGCATGCTTTGCACCTAATTATGCCAATTTATTTTTAGGTCACTGGGAAGAGCAATACATATATAATCGATCTAATAACAAATTCTGTGACAAGATAGTATTTTGGGGACGCTTTATTGATGATATCCTCTTTATGTGGTCGGGAAATGAGGAAGAACTCTTGCAGTTTCATGAGTACATCAATACAACTAACCCTAATATAAAACTATCAATTGAATATTCAAAAACATCTATACATTTTTTGGACTTGACTATCTCCATAGATGACAAGAGTCTTCTGCACACAACAATATATAGGAAAAGCACAGACAGAAACACTTTATTGAGGGCTGACAGTTTCCATTTAAGAAGCCTGAAAGAAAACATTCCGTTTGGACAATTTCAGCGTCTTAGACGCATCTGTAACAATGACTCTGATTTTGAAATGCAGGCTCAAGATATGACATTAAGGTTCAGGGCTAGGGCTATTCACCAATGATAATAGAAAAAGCAATAATAAAAGCACGTTCCACAACACGCTCTGATCTACTAAAGAAAAAAGAACGGAGGAAAGATATGTCTAAAAATAACTCTAGACCTATCTTTGTTACCCAATATAGTAGTAGTGCCTCTGAAATGAAAAAAATAATTAAGTCTAATTGGGGGTTAATTCAAAGTGACTCTATTCTGAAAAACGTCTTTCCAGAGCCGCCTATGATTGTGTTCAAGAAGGCACCTTCCATAAGGGACAAACTTGTAAGAAGTTACCTTCCAGGTCCTAGACCAAAAACATGGCTAGAAAAAGGGCTGTGGGAACCTATAGGTGTGGATCTTGCAGTCATTGTGAGGGTGTCATTCAAAGTAAGAATTTTTGTGATCTGAGAACACAGAGAGAATTTAAGACTAATGGTTTCATTAACTGTAACTCTGAATATGTGGTATACCGCCTACAATGCCCATGTGGGTGTTTTTATGTAGGCAGAACTAAAAGAAAACTAAAAGAGCGGTTTACGAACACAAATACGCAATCAGAGTCAATAACGAAGATTACCCTATGGCCAAACACTATAAAGAAGTACACCATAGTGACCCTCATCTTTGAAAATTCAGGGCATTGAAATTATTAAAAAATCAATTCGTGGAGGTGATATTCTAAAACAGCTATTGCAACGTGAAACCTTTTGGATATGGAGTTTCAAAGCAATGGACTATCCAGGATTAAATGAGGAGATAGATTATAGACCTTTTCTGTGATTTTGTAACATTGTTCTTTCCTGTGATTGTTCCCTTTTCATATGTATTGTATGTTATATGTGCATGCATGAATGTGTACACATGTGCATACATGAATATATGCATGCTACTTGCTTGTGTCTTTGTGCTTACATTGTGACCAATAGCTTTATTGCTGAGAATCATGCGAGAGACGTGCCCTAGCAATATATCCATGAATATATATATATATATATATATATATATATATATATATATATATATATAAACATGCTATCTGATGTCTATGTTTCTGCTTTTGTTGCAATTACTAGCTTTAGCACTGAGAATCTTGTGAGAGGCGTGTCCTACCAATTACCTGCAGACCTCCAGTACTGATTGCTAGCACCTGTGTGTTTGCCTCTATCTGTGTGTGTTTGTTATTATAAAGATCTGTTTTTTATCTGCTTCATTATGCCCTGAAGAAGGTCCCATGCCGCTACGCGTGGGCATTTTAAAGTTGTCCTTTAGGACATGTCATTTCTTTAATAAAGACATTTTAATTAAGGAGTGCCTCGGCTATCAGAGATTTTTTCTACACTGCCTCTTAAGATATTTCATCTTGGACCGAAGAGCACCCAAACCAAACTGGAAAAGGATTGAGCACGCCATACGTCTTGAATTAAAATAGTAAACAAACATCTTAGGCTAGATGTAAGCATGGTCATCGTCATCACTTAACGGACGAACAAACTCACGATGCTTTAATTATTCATTGTATGGAAGATTCAATAGAGAACACTTATTAAAGGACTTACATGGTATCATCGACACACAACTTAAACATATCCACTTTGACCTTGAAAGTTCAATTCAGTCCATATGCTGCAGAAACCCAAGTGGTATTCCTCTATCTCATCAGGAACTGAAATCAAAGTGACTGACGTAAATGTAATAACAACTGATCTGATTCGGTGTTACTTCATAACAGTTTGCTTTAGTTGGGCTCTTGACCCTTGACTTTTTAACTTTTTTTTTTTTGTTTGTTTTTTTGGCTGCTTTAGCCGTGTGTTTAGGAAACACATTTTGTTAATGCAAAGACAGAGAAAATCTGTTCAGGAGTTGATTATGCTTTGATTAACATTATTAATGTAGTCACCGATCTCTGATCATATGGGTGATGTGTTGATTTTACATTAATTACAACAGCTCTGTGATGTTACAGCGTGAGATTCTGCACAAAAAAAGTTTGCAACTACTTTATTTCTTTAGACCAGGAGTAGGCAAGTTCGGTCCTAGAGAGTTTAACTCCAACACTACTAAGCCACCACAATATAAAACTCATGGCTCCAGCTATGTCACCATTGTTGAGATTCATACGCTGATTCTTGATATCTGTGTGTCTGATTGTCAGCGGATCTAAACATGTTTCGAACAGAATAACTTTTAAAAATCCCTCTGATTATATTGAAAACACCAGATGTGATGCTGTAGAATCACAGGGCTGCTTAACCAATAAAGCAAACCTAACTCAAAGATTAGGCTCTGAATGACACCAGTTAATCAGCTCATGATGATTATATCAAAACACAACCAACAGCACCTGATCACATTTTCTCTGGCCTTGTCTGGCCGCTATAAATCAGTTATAGCAGACAGACAAACTATGTTATAAAAGCAAGGGTCAAGGGTCATTCAATTTCTATATATTTACTGCTCGCTGAAGGCAAATGACACAGTTTTTGTGAAGACGTCACTTGAATTAAAAGTTACTTTTGAAAGTCTATATGTTTAAGGTTATTTCAGCTTTGTTCAATGTTTGCTTCATACATTTAGTTTAACTGCATTGTTAAAGTTAAACTGAACTGTGTGCATGCATTTAGACACTAATTGTTCTTGCTCTGGTAATATCAGTGCTATTACCCATTTCAGAAGCTGCAGAAATTACAATTTAATATCAGAATATGTGATTAGAATAGTTTCATTTACTTCATTTTGGTTTAGTTGACTTATTATTCCTCATTATACACAATACATATTATGAACCACTAAATAAAGACAGGTTTAATACAGAGCCTAATACACTGAGTGCCCAACCTAAGTTACTCTTCTGCACAATGGTAACCACAAAATCTGCAACAAAATCTCCTGTAAAATGTCAAATGTAAAAACGTAACTGAACATTAAACATCAACATAAACTACCAACACCATTCCTTTACTCTCCTAATGCAGTTCCTCTGCAAAGCATGCATTCATCAAGGCTTTCAGGATTACTGAGCGTACTAACGGAAGGCACGTGTGCTGGATAAGGTTGCGTAAGATAAAAGATGAAAGCATCTAAACTGCAGGACACTGGACCCCCCTATAGAGCACTATCAGTGTTTTACTGCATCAGTCAAAGGACTTGAAACTGCAAAATGTGTGAAGTGCCGACTTTTTGATGAATATCAGTTAAAGATTATTCACCTTACTTTCATTTTCAGTTAGGCCTATATGGTTTGAAAGGGTTTATGTATACCCTATTAAGGGCAATCTGTAGTTTTACTGCATCAGTCAAAGGTCTTGAAACTAGAAAAGAAAAGGTGTGCAATGCTGGGTTTTTTTTTTCAGATTAATTTTATTTTGGCCTGTATATGGTTTGGAACTTGGCTCTATTTACTTAAATCCTACAAAGAAAACACTCTCCTGGGAGTTTATTTGAGACCATACTCAAGAGTGTAAAGTGTTAAATGAACACTGGATAATTGAGTGATTCATTGAGTGATGATTGACCATTATTTAAGATAAGAAGCACAATCACCAAAAGAGAAAATCACTAACTGTTCTCTAACTGAACTAACTGATCAATGTTCAAAGTTGATCTATTTATTAGAATATGATGTTTGTAAATTCACCCACAAATGAAAATTAGGCTATAATTTACTCACCATCAAGCCATCCTAGGTGTGTATGACATTCTTCTTTCAGACGAATACAATCAGAGTTAAAAAAATGTCCTGCCTCTTCCAAGCTTTATAATGGGAGTGAATGGCAGCCCAAAATTTAAAGCCTAGAAAAAGTGCATCTATCCATTATAAAAGTACATGGCTCCAGTGTAACTGCCGTTAAAGTGTAACTGCTCGGCGATGAAAAAATGTAACTGGCGCGGCGATTAATTTGCCATAATTTTAGTCTAAATCAAATGTAATTTACAAATGAATATAGTAATGCAATTAATGCTGATTAAAGCAGCTTTGCAACCAAAGTGAAGTTTTATGACTAGAAAATTTTAGTTCAGAAAACTAAAGGGAAGTTTTAATTACTAAATTTAATTAGTTATTATTATTAAACTTATCCAAATAAGTAAGCAAAAAAAGTGTTTTTACAGTGTAGGTCTCACAAACTTGGCCTCTGTGGCTCCTCCGATCGCCACCAGAGGGCTCCCTCACCGGAGTACTAATGTTGCTGGACTACATTTCCCATCATCCATTACCTGAGATAATCACACACACACACCTGTTTCCCATTACCCAGACTATATTTATGCCTCTGCACTCAAACACTCTTTGCGAAGTCTTGTTTTGCCCCGGCTGACACTACTGAGCGTTTACCCTGTTTATTGTTATTCCTGTGTTTTGACCTTGGACTGTTTTGCTATCCTGAAGAGTGTTTTCTGCCTGCCCTGTATTCTTCTGCCTGTCTCTGGATACTCTGCCTTGTCTGCCGCCTGCCCCGACCCTTTGCCTGTCCCTGTTGATGATCTGCCTGTGCCTTGGACAGTAATGTAATGCAAACAACAATAAACTAATGTTCAGTGGTCACTCACAGTGGTGGCCACCAGGAGAACACTCTCTACATATGACCACATTTTTCTCTCCTCTTCAAGGGCCTCCTTTACTAAAGTATCCATGAGAATATCACTGGTTGTTTTACTCCGCCGCTGCACTGTAAAACCCAACAAGTTCAGATACCTCATTTTATTCGAGGACACCACACAGTAAATTCTCCGGTGTTGAATTAACACCGCTCTGTGTTCATATGGGAACCACCAGCAGGGTGTTAAAGTTAGAGTTTATTAGATACATAAGTGATTTCTTGAGTGATGATTGTTTGATTATTGAAGATAACTGATGATAACAAGCAAAATCAGAATAATCTTTGTTTATGGCTTTGTTTACAGCAAATTATGTATTTTAGTAAACACTGTTACAAAAACCACAAACTGACATAAAGAGGCAAGAGTCAAACTGCCCAAATAAAGGAAACACTGATCTCCATAATGGTGACCAAATATTTTCAATCAACATCTAAACCTGTTTATTCTCAAAAGGAACTGTAGACAAATTATAGAAATAAAGTCAGTCTGGTTTGTAATAAGAGATATTTAGTGTCTTTTCAGTTGATTTCATCTGAAAAGAAGTCAGTTGTAGATAGTTATTCTTTCCTTCTGTAAATGCTGCCATTATATTGTTTATATATAATTTATGTATATTTTGTTTGTTTTCTAAAATTACTTTCATGATTGAGAATTTAAGTTGTGTTTGTTATTTAAACATTATTTACACTCCCACCAAATCACACAATCATTATTGTGGGATTTCTCTAAATGCAATGGTTGTTGCTGGTAACTACGTACAATTTTCAATGGAAATATTTTCTTGAAGTTACAGCCTAATTGTTTAATAACTAGAACATATTTTCATTTCATTTTCTGCTCATTATCATCAGGTGTTCATCACTAATGATCTGTTATCACTTAATTATTCACTTAATGATACAATTATCCAATTATCATGCTGGGAACTAGAAATGTTCTATAACTCATTCACTTTGAGTCCTGTTTCAGTCATTGTGTCTACATAACGTTTGGTAATATTTGAATGCAGTGAACTCATTTTTATTTAGTACATATAACTGTTAGGATTCACAGTGTAGAACGTCATGTTGTCATCTTGAAATTATGATATAATTACGACATGGTGTTAATGCAGCATATGACAGAGTATTTGACAACAGCATTATCTGATACATTATTATATGATAATGTCTTTGTCAATCTATTTTTTCTTCTGTTAGCTTGCAGCTGACGAGGACTCATACAGACGAACTCCAGTGAGAATCCTTTGCATTGATCAAGAAAGTCCTCAGCTAAACACATCTAGAGTGAGAATGGTCTTGGAAGGATGTTTGGTGATGGATGAACTGACCGACCTCAGGACTTATGTGTCTTTTTCTGGGTCTGATTTATGTCCTGCACCTGAAATACCCTAACTGTATGAAAAATACTTTATATTTTATTCTAGGGACCTAGAAAAGGGTGAGCTGGGACTAAAATTTGAATACTGTTAATATTATGAACAAACAAACCATATAATTCTAAGATAGACTTATTTGCTTAACAATTAAGCTGACTTGTTAAAACTAGGCTTTTACTATGAAAATGTTTTCAGGGCATAAATTAATGTTTTGTTGTATTTGGAATTGGCAATTTGAATAAAACAGGCAATTGTATGAATGTACATTTATTTTTATTTTTGTTTCTAAATTAAAACATAAAACAATTTATATACTTAAATATACTGTAATAACATACATTTAATGTGCAATAACAACAAAGGAAATGATATTACAGAACATTTTAAGTTAAAGGAATTACCTTTTTAAGTTTACATTACACAAGTTTCCTCAAATTGTTTGAACTAAATTCCAGTGTTAGCATAAAATAAATGCATTTCAAGTTCATTTTGGTACAGTTATTTTTCACTAGGGTTATCATAACTTCAAAACAACATGACTTTCAAACATACATGATTAATACGTTAAGATCATTTGACAGATACTTGTAGGAATTGAATCTTGTCTTTAATCCTCCTCTAGTGTATTTGATGAAGTTCTGCTCTTCTGAGGTTTGGGTGACTTCAGGGACTCACTGATGAATGTCAGATACACTCATTTCTGACTGGAGAATCTGAGAGACACAAGTCCCATTTTCTTTTCTCCTTAGAGATATTTATTCAAACTCTCAATAGCTTCATGTTTTGAATATTTTCTCCATTCATCTGGGATCTTACCCTGTCCCTCAAATGTTTTACTGTAGTGTTTTTCCAGATCTTTCTGGAATCTGCACACAACCCACTTCCAGTAGGGCAGCTCAGAGAGATCAGAGGTGATGCTCCACTTTGCATAAACTCCTCCTGCTCTTCTGTAATCTTTATATAGGACTGTATTATCTGAGTCATTGGGATAAAAATATAAAGTGCTGCTTGCTACTGCTGATGTGCAGATTTGGGTAGACAAGTTAGATGTATTCCTGTCATATACTTCACTCAGTCCAATACTACGATGGAAAGGAACACTGTGATCTTCATCATGGTTTTCTATGGTGTTGGTGCAGACGGTTTTACAGAACGGACACTGAACCCAACAGCACTGGCAGAAGTGATCAATCAGAAGCTCATCTGGTCTGAACTTAGAGTCCAGCTTTACTGGGAATGTCTCTGTGTTGAATCTACTGCAGATATCAGACATTACAGAAGGAAGTTCTTCTCTTATCACATCTTCATGAAGGATAAAATCCTCAACATCATCATGTTTGACTCCACTGAGGTCTTTTTCAGAGAAGATCAGCACATCTGAGACCCGCTGTATGAAACTCTTCAACCACAACCCAACATCTCCTCTGTTCTCTTGAACATGTTCAGTAGATGCATGAGCTGCGTCCATGATCTTCTGCTGCAGGAGTTTCATGTTCTCCTTCATCTTGGGTAAAACACTGACACTGAACTTCTCAGTGATGTACCGACTGACTTCATCTCTGATGAAACTCTTGAAGTGATCTCTGGGATTATCAATGTACTCCATGTATTTGACAAAGTCCTCCTGTTCTGCCAGTGTCTTCAGGATGTGTTTCTCCAGATTAGATCTGTTTCCATTCAGTGATTCACAGTTTGATATCATTTCATCTGTCAGATCTCTGGCAGTCTTCTTGTACAGACTCTGCTCAATGGGCTCTTTCAGTTTCTGACAGATGATCTCTCCAAAGTTGGCAGCTGATGTGGCTCCATGACAGTATTTCTGGAAATAACTGAAATATTCTCCTTTCTTCTTCTCAACATATATTGCTTCCTCGAACTTTCTGTGTTGGTCAGTGATTGTCTTGTTTGCTCTCTTACAGATGGAAAGAACCAAATCCATGAAGAATTCATCCTTGAACTCATATTTTACTGATTCTACCTCATGATCTGTTACTCTCCTATTGATGTAATCTATGAGTTGTTTGATGTAACTGATGTTGTAGCCCATCTTTGAAATGTTAAAAGACTGAATCATTCTGTCTGTCTGCTGTTCGACATCTGTGACTAATGATCTTATTTGAGCTTCATTCTCTGGAGACAGAGTTCGAATGTATCCAAATGCTTTTTTAATTCTTCTGTAAGCATTCTTTATAGCTCTTATAATGCGATTTCCTGTGGATTTTTTGAAAATAATATATTCAAAATAACTGGACACCGTGAAAATTTTTATGTACTCACTGTCGTCTATAATGTTATCCACAGGGAGACGCCCCTCATAGATGTGACTGAGGATAACTCTCACATCTCTCATTATGTCAATGTCTTTTACTGGAGGAGTGTCTGTGATGATCTTCTTTACATACTGTTCCCAGAACAGATCAAACTCTTTCTTCAGTGTTTCCTCGTCATTTGCTTTGTCTTTGAGTTTTAAGGCAATTTCTTTACTCTTTTCATAAAGAGTGTTTTCATGATGTGTCCTCTTAGAATCAATAATTTTGCTCAATTTTTCTTCATCTTCTGTTTTGTCTTTGAGTTTTAAGGCAAGTTCTTTGCTCTTTTCATAGACAGTGTTTTCATGAGGTGTCCTCTGAGCATCGATCATTTTCTTCAGGTCTCGCTGCTGAAGAATATCATTTAGTTTCCTCTTTGATTCTCTCACAATGTTTTCCTGAACATCTTTGATTTTGATTTCAAATGATGTTTTCCACTGAATCAGTATATCTTTATCTTTGTCTTTCTCAAAGAATTCAGACATTGATTTCTCCACTTCTTCACATGTCGTCTTCAGTTCTCTCTGAAGATCAGTTTCCTCGACCTCATGAATGGCTTCATTTTCTATTTTGTTGTGTAGTTTGTTCTCAATTTCCATCATGGCACTGCAAAGCATCCAGGACCACTTGTTGTATTTTTTCTCCAGTTTCCTGTAGGCTGAAATCTCTAGAGAGTTTCTGAAGCTGAAGACAAATCGTTCATTCATTAAAGCCTCCCAGAGATCTTTAATACGATCTTTTAAATGTGTCAGCATCATTTTATCTGATTTTGAGGCATGAAACAAAAAAATAGTTTCCTTTAGTTCTTGAATAGTCTCACAGTAGTTTGGGTTTGGTGGTGCCATCGGTGGGTTTCCCTCCCAAAGATGAGCAAAATACTTCACATCATTTTGAACATCAAATTTAATGACATCACTGAAACATCCTGCATCACAGAATTCATCTTTAGCAGCGAGTTTTGTCATCTCATCCAGAGTCTCCTTCAGTCGTCTCCTTCCCTCCATGTTTTTCTCTCCAGCTGTGACGTCTGAAACGTTCTGATGCACAAACACACAGCTGGGATTCAGCTTGACCTTCTTCATTCTCAGCAAAGCCTGAACAACAATCTGGAGAATTTCCTGCATCTCAGATGGGTTTTCTCCAAATATGTTTATCAAGGTCAGATTTGCCAGACCAACAACAAATGTGGCCAATTCCTTGTCATGATGTCTGGTTGATCTTCCAGCCAATTCTAGAGCATTTAGACCCTCAGTATCAACAACCAGAATATAGTCAAAGTTCATCTGTGTTTTCATCTCATCCGACAGTCTGACCAGCTGCATGAAAGCTCCTCTGGTGCACCTGCCAGCACTGACGGCAAACTGGAGTCCAAACATGGCATTGAGCATGGTGGATTTCCCAGAGCTCTGAAGCCCTAAAACTGACAGCACAAAGACTCTCTGGTCTCCCAGTTTCTGGATGAGTTGATCTAGAACAGCAGAGATCCAGACCAGAGGGACATGAGCAGCATCTCCATCCATCAGCTCCAGTGGAAATCCAGAGATCATCATCTCTGCTGCAAGACTCGAGAGAGAAGAGAAGTCAAACTGCAGATCTTTCTTGTTCTTCTTCACAGATGAACATGATTCATAGATCTGACCGATCTCTCTAATGATGTGCTCCAGACCAAAGGCTGCAGCTTCAAGTTCCTCAGATATTCTCTCAAGTTCTGCTTGTTTAGCTGTCAGTTTGTCTGGTTCATGTCTCTCTTTCAGTTTTAAAACCATTGACCATGTTTCTTCATATTTGTGATGAAGATTAGAAAGGTCAGCTGAAATATATTCATCCAGGAGAATTTTGAGCCATTTAATGAAATAGATCTTCTCATGTTCAGCATCTGAGTTCATTTCTTTAATGAAGAACTTCATGAACTCACTGATGTCAGATTCATGCTGCTGTTCACGGATTCTCTTCATCTCTGTTTGTTTTCTACTGATGTCAATTTCTAGTTCATCTCCTCGAGGATGATGTAGTTCTTTGTTCTTCTGACTCCACTGATGCCACAGTTTCCCCTGACAGGGCAGAAATGATTCTTTGATTTCTGTCAGATCTTTCTTCTTCAGTAAACTCATCATCTGCTGTGCTGCTTCTCTTCCTCTCCTGCAGTCTTCATCATCTTCCTCATCTACTCTGATGTCTGAGTGTTTGGACACATCTTCAAGCCTGAAAGTGGAAGATGATTCTGAGAGACAATCATTTATAGCTCTTCTGAGCTCTTCAGACACTTCTGACTGATTTCTGTCTTTCAAACCTATCCTATATTTTTTCTTCATCACAGTTACAGCATAATCATCCTCAGTAAAAAGACAAATGAGTGGCTTTGAGTCCTTGTAGAGTTGTTGAAGTTTTATCATGTATTTGTCATTCTTGTCAAGTCGTGGTAGAAGAACAACATTGACTGAGGCCATTTCAGTGAGGATCTTCAGCTGTTTCTCATGGTCTCCTGCATCACCGTGTAGATTACAGAACGCAACACAGTCAGTGAATTTATCATAATGTGATCCAGAGGGGCAGAACCAGGCAATCTCCGCCACCCCATCCATCAGGACTCTGGTTCTGCTGCTGCCTGGGCAGTTCCTGTGGAAGAACGTGTTGTGTTTCTCATTGATCAGACTGTTCATCAGCTGAGACTTGGATGAAGACACAGAGCCAAACCTGAAGAAAGACACCATTGGAGTTTGTGCCTTGTAGATCGGCTGGGTTTGACTGATGGTTTCATTGTTGGTGTTTCTCATCTTCCAGCTCTTGTTGATTTGTTTGAACGTCCAGAGAGGAAACTCAATCTGTTGTGTGTCTGGATCAGGAACAAGCAGAGGCAGAGCGTACTGACACTGGGACAGTTTAGTGACCATCAGCTGCTTCAGGAAACCATCAGCACAATGAAACACGGCCATCTGGACATCCATCGGGTGGATTCTCTTAGACTGGCTGGGTCCTTCATTAGTCACTGACCATAAATTTAAAAAAATATCATGAGAATCAGCCTCTTGTCTAAATGAATCATAGCTGCCTTGTTTATTGTGACCATCCTTAATTGCCTCATTAGTTTTAATGTATCTTGCTCTGTAGTTCATCATCAGTAGTTTTTGTGTGAAAGTCTGAATCAGCTCCTCTTCAGCACAAAAGTCATGGGGCTGTAATGAATGTGCAGATGTTAACTGAAGAACATCTGCAGCTCTCAGTTTATTGTGATTTCTGTCTCCAAGATGAAGTCTGTCAAATAATTTCCTTTTTTTATTCATCGCATCCTGATGTTGATCTGAACTGACTTCTGATGTTCCACAGTGCTTGTGTTCTGCCTGCTGAAGAAAAAAAAAAAACATTTACTTTACTTTTTATAATTCTGTTTTGGTCCTTAATAATAATATCACTCTAGATTGATGTTTTACATTTTATAGTTGAAAGCATTTTTTGGAATTCTTAAGTATTTTATCTATCTTAATTTCTCTATAATTTCTCTATCTATAAATGTATTCAGTCAAGAGCAGTGAGTGATTTTGTCATTTTATTTTGTATGTCATTTATATGTTTGGTTAACATGAAGGACACAGACAGCAGCATGTTTATTAGGCTGCTTATTAGAGATCCTCTGTAGGCAGAAGGGCAGTGGCATGCACAGACCTCTGGGGGGGCAAAATCGCATTCCGCGGGGCACTGCGATACGACCAAAAAGGGCACTTCCACTTTTTAAAATTACAGCAGGAAGAGAAAAAACTAATGTTAAAAAGTCTAAGGTCAAGAGCCTAATTAAAGCAAACACTGATCACCATTATCAAGCAAAGATATTAACATCTAAACCTCTGCAAATTCTCAATAAGAATTATTTTTTGCACATATGAAATAAATAACATCAAACTGCTTATAGTAATAAGTGAAGATGGTAATGCTGTTTGTGGACTTGTTTAATCCTCCTTTGCTGAGATCTTGAGCGATTTAATGACTTTTACTTTTATCTAAGGCTGTGGCTGAAAGTCAGTTGTAGTTGTGTTCCCTTTCATTCGGTCGCGTTTGACGTAGGTCAGAACTGACCGATGAATTGGGGATCGCGTTCAGAGAGCAATCTACTTTGAGTGTAAACTAAATGAGCAAATGAACATTGGCATGCCGTTCACACATTGGCATACAGGAACATGACCATGGTAGCATTAAGGTCCAGACTCAAATAGCTCAGACGGGCGTTGAAAGAGTCCCTTCGCCTATTCCCTGATCTAGTGCACCTTCTGGAGCAACTAAGAAGGTGCCTACTTTGGGTAATAGCCTTGGTGGTGACCTAAGGATCACAGTAAGGGCTTCCCTGCCGAGTCAACCTCCTCGGACCCCTCACTCCTCCACACTGCAAGAGAGAGTTATGGTCTTCCCCATATGGGGCTCTTTTTTTTTCTTTTGGGGCTCTGGCAGAAGACTGGATGTCGATAGCTGCATTGGATGGTGAGCTTATGTCCTCCGGAGATGAGGATTCGACTGCACTGCCCCCTTCATGTGTGGTAGCGTTGTCTGAGTCTGACCCAGAGCTGACGATTATGATTTCCCGGGCTGCCGCGAGTGTCAGGCTCAAGTGAAATCCACCACTGTGTCCCAAACCCTCAAGCCTGGACGATTGGTATCTCGGGGAGGCACACCATTCTCAGCATGCCACCCCAGTGCCTTCCTTTCCGGAAGTGCATGAGGAAGTTACCAGATCATGGAAGTCACCTTTTTCAGCCTGAAGCTGGTCTGGTGCTGCATCCTCCCTTGTAACCCTTGATGGCGGTGCGGCTAAGGGGTGCGTGGCACACCCCCAATAAAGCTGTCTGTGGCAATGTTTCCCAAGACCGCTACCTCTTAGGGGGGTAATAGACATTTCCCCTCCCAAGCGTGTAAGATTGCGTCCTCTCTGGCGCGCAAGGGCTTAGACAGGTTGCGGAGAAGCCGCGTATGCCCTGCTTGCCATGGCGCTCCTGCGGGTCTACCAGGCCAAAGCGTTCAAGGAACGGCACATGGGTAGTTCCGACCCTGGGGTCATGCAGGAACAGCGTACTGCAATGGACCTCACTTTCAGGGCGATGAAAGTCACCACACTCTCCCTGGGTTGGGCGATGGCCACACTAGTGGTCCAGTAGTGCCACTGGTGGCTGAACATGGCACATATGTGTGAGCCCGACAAGGTTTGGTTCCTCAACGGCCCTGTCTGTCAGGCCGGCCTCTTCAGTGATGCTGTTGAAAACTTTGCCCAGCTACTGCCTCCACAACCAGCTACTGCCTCCACCCAGTCATCGGGCTGTAGCACCTCTGCTTGCTCGTAGCCAAGGGCATCCGCCTGCATCGGCCCTGCTCTCACACTGCTCAGCCAATGCAACAGCCTCCATCTAGGCAGCAGGTGGCCGGTCGCAAAAGTGGCGCTCAGCCCGTCCAGGCCCCCACCAAACTGGACAGCAAGTGTAAGGGCAAGCAACCCTGAGATGGGCAACGCAGTGAAGGAAGGAGTTGCTCTTCGGGAGATGGTGTTCGCACCATTCCCTCGCCCAAAAGAGGGCCGGTGGTGAATCTTCTGTTTCATTTAATTTCTGTTTCCTGATTCCAGCAGTACCCACATTTTCAAAAAAAAGAGCAGTTTCCTTTTCCCATGTGTCACAAGAGAGTGAAGTTGGCTGTGTGCGACACTGCAATGCCTTGACGCTCCCCGATGCTGTCTAGCAGAAATCGAGGTCCTACTGGTGAAGGACGTGACTGAGCCAATCCCTCCAGCTGGTATAAAGGTTGGGTTTTAAAGCCCCTACGTCATTGTACCAGAGAAAGGCAATGTGATCCTTAAATTGGACCCTTCAACAAGTGTCCAGGCATGCTGTGGTTTTCATGGATGCCTCACCCACTGGCATAAAACGGCATGCAGTCTCAGGTTTGTGGACGAGGCCTCAACTGCATTGGCACAGCAATTGCCTCAAGTAGCTGGCATTATGTCTTGTGCTTGGCTGCCTCAAGGGGGGCGGGAGCTGTGCAATTATTTATATAAGATTACTTTGAAGCACACTATAATGATGCCATTAGCACACTTCAAGTTTACTTGAAATGCCATTGCAGTGTTTTAAAATTTAAAAAAGTTTGCTATCAGTATGGTATTAATGTATGTTCAACACTCCTACAGTGTAATGTAATTGTAATGTCACCAAAATACATTTGAAGTTGAAGCATTTCAAAACTTATATACAAGAGTATTTTTTAATTGTACTTAAAGGGCACCTATTATGCAAAATTAACTTTTATAAGGTGTTTGAACATAAATGTGTGTTGGCAGTGTGTGTACACAACCACCCTATAATGGTAAACTCCACCCACTCCTTTTTTTTAATCCCCATAAATCATAAGCAGTGTCTCAGAACAAGCTGTTTCCAGATGAGGCCCCGCCCACACATGTTGATTGACACTGACATACTAGTAAAGACCCCTCCCTCATACCCCTTTTCCACCAGAATAAACAGGGTGCTAGTTCAGAGCCAGTGCTAGTGCCCGTTCGTAGTTGGTTCGACTGAGGAGCCTTCTAAGAACCGTTTGCTTTTCCACATGCTGAGAGCCACAAAAGAGCTAGGTCTTACGTCACTGTATACGTCTCATCTTTCTCAGCAACTTAGGAAGCGGGAAACACAAACACACCAGGCATGATCTAGAATAGATGCATCAACGCTGCGCAGACTGACCCGTGTTAAAAAAAACGCATGAGTGAATCAAAAGCAAAAGGAGTCAAATGCTCTCACTGGACTCGTTGTCATACGGCAATCGGTCTGCACAGCGCCAATGCATCTACGCATCCATCAACAATGGCGAACATTGCGTTACTACTGTCACATGTCTGTCCTGTTTTGTGGAGCACATGTGGTGTTTTGTTAGTTTAGGCCATGTGCTCAGGTCTTGTCTGATCCCTCCCGCTTGTTATCCGATTACTCCTTAACAAAACACCACATGTGCTCCACAAGACAGGACAGACATGTGACAACGGCATCGTAAATGATCGGCATCAAAACACTGCAAAAAAACAGCGAATCCAACGCATTCATGCAGTTCGCAGTAATTTGTAAAGATTACAAACGAGCAGCAGCTACTAGCTCCATTAGCAGCTATTTAAAAAATGGCGGATCTCAAGTTTATGTTCATCTTGTTGACCCCGCCCCCAGCTCCTGACGTAATCGGTTCTAACTTCTAGCCCAGCAATGTTTTGGTGCTACTTAAGAACCACTTTTCCTGGCTCAGAGCTGGTGCTTTGGGTGTGGAAACACAAAGAACCGATTTGAAACTAGGCTCTGGCTCCGAACTAGCACCAGCACTGCCTTGGTGGAAAAGGCGTATCAGAGAGCTGAGCTGTTCACAGTCTGCCATGTTTATCTCCTCCAGAGCATTAACAGCAGCATTCAAGTAATAAATGTGTTCTTATTAAAGCTACTGAAGTTCAGTCAGTCAAGAGCAGGGATTGAACACATGTTGATCTTCTGTCGTTTGATAGAGAACTAGTCTAGTTTAATAGACTACTCACAGATGTGCTGATATCCAGCTCTGTGTGCAAGCGACAGGAGCATGTGTGTGTGTGTGTGTGTGTGTGTGTGTGTGTGTGTGTGTGTGTGTGTGTGTGTGTGTGTGTGTGTGTGTGTGTGTGTGTGAGTGTCTGTGTGTGTGTGTGTGTGTTTAAGTTGAGAGCGATAAGGCTTAAAACGCATGCAGATGATAATATTTCATGATGATGAAGAACTGCAATGTCACATGAATGGATAGAAATTATCATAAAAACAGATTGAGAATAGAATGCAAATGCACTATCCAAATTTAAAGGGCTGTAATTCAAGAATGCTTTGGATTATCCAATTAAATTTGGTCTTGTTTTAAAGAATACACTCAGCAGATTATTGTGGAAGTGGAATCAGTTTAAAATATTTAAGCATGAAAAGTTATGGAAGTTTAAATTTACTGTAAATGAAAAATACTGTACTATATATTTTTTATTTTATATAAAGTATACATTTTACAAAATATTTTTTACTTTAAAATTACTATAAAAACAAACCCATATGTCTAACCAGGTTGTGTTCCAAATTTAAAGTTGATATCACAAAAAAATAAAGTTCCCTTGAGATTTTGTTTAGGCGTTATACCAAAAATAGCCACCGGGTGTCATACACATTCTATTGATTGTTTTTTTTAAATGCATTTTCTTGTAAATTTATGTCCAAATATCACTTCCATCACAAAACAGTCACCAAATATGGAACCTTGAGACTCAGACCTTTCCGACGATATGTGTTTTGTCAAGATTAAACATTATTTTTTATTATAAAATCCATTTTGTAATATGAAACATGACACTGCCCACTAGGGGAGGAGCCCGCTAGAAGAATTAGAGTATTGTTTCCTTGGTAACGCAACTTCTGATTTCAAAACGATTTTCACAAGATGAATTTTGAGTTCGTAAGCTTTCAAATGATACCTAATTTATGACAATTACTCAAAGATATGATACGAAAAAAGGTGATAAAAAAAGAGCGCCAGGCGTCCCACCAGTGGGACAGTGACAGTTAAGAGGAGCCACGCACAGAACAGCTCATTTTTCTTCAACCCCAAAATTTGCATTTTCAACATGGTATATTAAATGATCTGTTAGGACTTTTGATCTGAAACTTCACCGGCACACTCTGGGGACACCTGAGACTTATATTACATCTTGTAAAAAGGGGCATAATAGGTGCCCTTTAAGTATACTTGGAATAGTTCCACTTTAGCACAAACAAGTATATTTAATTCAACTTTAGTGGAACTTTAGCACAGCTTTAGCTACAACTAAAATGCATTTAGTACAGAATTAGTTGTTCAAATTTAACAGACTATAAGTACATCAATTTATAGTGTGTCACAAATACATTTAGTTATACTAAAGTATATACGAAATAATTGTGCTTAAATATACTAATTTTTTCACTTGGGTATACTTAGTTGTAAAGTAATGAAGTCAAACCTGAGTTTTGATGTCCCCCATCTCTGTCGATCTTGAGCTGCATCTGTGAACGTCTCTGTAAACTGTGACTATTTATACGTGGATGTGGAAAGTGTTTCGCATTCCTAAAATAACCCGCCGTGGCAGTAAGCAAGTGAAAGAGTTTCCCTGTTATTTACTTTGGTGTGGAAGCCTTTGAGCTGATTTGAGCCAAAGTCAACTTATTGCATGTTCTGAAGATGTGAATGTTTCCTTTCTTACTGTTGCTGTCTTTTTTTATTTCAATAATTCACAGACCACATGTAATGATTGTTTTAATTACTGGTATGTATATAATGACAGAGAGGATATGTTAACTTTGAAGATTGTTTGGAATGAAATGTTGAGGAACTAGTATTTTCAAACAGTTCTTAAAAGTATTTCCGTGTTTAAGGGTTTTTTTTTTTCCATCTAGTTAGACAGGTTCTCAAGATTGCGACGAAGGCTGTCCCAATTCAGGATGCACTCTCCGAAGGTCACATTGGATGGCGGATTGCGCCACTGTAGCACAATGAAGGCTGCCACAATTCGAAAGCGACATGAATTTGCGCTCTCCATTTCTCAGGTAAAGGAAGGATACAACAGATGGATCCTTCATAGCCTAGCCTACCCTACCCCAGAATTCATTGTGCGCCGGTGACGACAGGATTTGTATAGACTGGTCTGCATTCCCACAGCACTCGATCCGATTTCTTGCAGTGCAGGAATAAATTTCCCAGTGAAAGACAGTAGCAGTCGGCAATAGCAGGACAATAGACCGGCCGCCCCCAACACAACAGCACAACCGCACTTGAACTTGAAGTGAACAAAACGTCCTGTAGTGGTGGCATTCACACAGTTCCCAGTTCCCTGCCCTGAGTAAACTGGTAATATAATGTTTCATTTAACAATTTTAACTTGCATGCATACTGTGAACCAGGCCTTCTTGTCCAACATCAGTGCCTGACCTCACAAATGTGCTTCTAGAAGAATGGTCAATCAATCCCATAAACACACTCCTAAACCTTGTGGAAAGCCTTCCCAGAAGAGCTGAAGCTGTTATAGCTGCAAAGTGTGGGCCGACTCCATATTAAACCCTACGGATTAAGAATGGGATGTCATTAAAGTTCATTTGCACGTCCTAGAACTTTTGGCAATGTAGTCTGTGTCAATGCCATTTTTCTTTGTCTGAAGTTGCACACCATCAATGTTTTTTTTTTTTTTTTATGTTGTCATCAAACAATCAGCACTTAATTAATATCTTAATTATCAAATTTACTTTAGCACTGCTCCAGTGTTACTTAACACTCTTGAGTATGAAACTCATAGTTTTAGGCTTCAGGGCAATCAGCTTCTCTGGAAATGTCAGGTGAGTGATGTTCACTTCTGGTGAATAGGAACTGTTTCCAAGAATGTCACAAAGGTTTTGTGACTGCTTAACTTTCTGTTCAAATCTGTGTCATTAAAAATTGTGCCTTAGACCCTCATTATTTAGATTTAGATTTTGTGCACTATGTTGTAAATAAACTACAAAAAAGCAAACAAACAAAACATTATTTTAGTTTCCTCACATTCTTTCTAAGGCCTGGGACACACTAGATGATTTTCAATTCGTTTTAAAAATATGGGAGGCCACAGATATAAGACCAGTTTCAACCGATTTTTACCATTATAATCCTCCGAATGCACACACTAGAAGATTCGTCAATGCCGCGAGACCACACACCTGTTAACTGTAGTACATTTTTCACAGACTCTTGAGATTAAATGTGACTTGAGAAGAAAAACTAATGGAGGAGTATCAACATCTTCAGCTGGTTCTCCTGGTGTGAGTTTTGTTTTTGGGGGAAGAAAAACAAAAGGGAAAAAAGAATATGGGTGATCTTTCTCAGTACTCCACTTTCGTGGCATGTTTGTTTCTGCCAAGTTTCAGCGATAGAATCACACATCCAGTTTGTGAAGCTTGCTCGCTCTCATTGGCTATCGTGGGTATCAACGTGTTTGATATTGACGATCTGGGATCATACAGGCTCCGAAGTGATCAGACGCAGTCAAATAATTGTAATGACACCATGCACACAATTGAGGATTTTTTGGACAAAAAGTCAGTTGAGAGAATTAGTGGAAGAGAAATAATAAGAAAAAGAGATAAGCAAAAACACAAGAACTGACTTCAGCCACAGCCTTAGATGAAGTCAACTGTGGTATTAACTTTAATGTACCTCTATTACAAAACAATTTAGTCACACTATAGCAATGCTCTCCCACATATTTTGCTATTGTAACTGCGCTTATTTACATTAATGGTATAAGTTGCAGTGGGAAGGAAAAGTACAGTTTATGCTGAATACAGTGTAATGACACATTTGCCATTATTATGTTTATAAGAAACTGAAAAAAGCACAAATGTCAGAGCATATCAAAACATCTAAAGGGCCCCAAAACTGCCCATAGTGGTTGACTGGGATGAAATGTTGAACAACTAGTAATGCCAAGATATTCTTTAGAGAATGATTTCCTCATTCATTTTTAAGGGTATCTCCCATTCAGTTAAACAGAATCTCAAGATTGTTGAAAATCTATACTGGCATTTCCGACAGTTTACGCCGCCCATCCACTCACGCCGTATACATGGTTCCGCATGCCACTCGAAGCAATTCTACAATGCTAAAATCTTTTCCCTACAAATTCTCTACAAACTCTATTGGAGTTAAGCAACATGTGTCAGGACGCAGTCATTGCCTTAATCATACTTAAGACCTAATATTATCTCATGGAATAAATGTTGATACTGTTGAAATTCTGCAGCAGAGCGACGACATCTCAGATCATTACCTAGTATCATGTATACTTAATTTAGCTAAGGCTGCAAAACCGTCCCGTTGTTTAAAATATGGCAGGACTATCGCCGCTGCGACTAAAGATTGCTTTTTACATAATCTTCCTCATCAGTTTCATCTCCTCAGCATCCCAGATAGCCTGGAGGAACTCGATGTTGCAACAGAAACTATTGACTCTCTCTTTTCCAGCACTTTAGACACAGTCGCTCCTCTGTGCTTATTACAGAAAATATTCCAATGGCGTGGTACAACGAGCACACCCGGGCCCTTAAAACAGCAGCCAGAAAAATGGAGTGCAGCTGGAAAAAAAACAAAACTGGAAGTTTTTCGGATTTTGTGGAAAGAGAGCATGATTGCATCCAGAAAGGCTGTAAAAACTGCTAGATCTGCTTATTTCTCGACTCTCTTAGAAGAACACAAACACAACCCTAGGTATTTATTCAATAAAAAAATTCCAAGAAAGGTCTAATTCTTTAGGAGCAAAGACGGGCCGAGGATTGCCAGTTTGCCAAGAAATACGTGAGAAAATTATTGAAATGTTTAAAAACAATGTTCCTCAAAGAAAGATAGGAAGAGATTTGGATATTTCACATTCAACAGTGCATAACATAATTAAAAGATTCAAGGAATCTGGAGGAATTTCAGTTTGTAAAGGACAAGGGCGCAAGCCTAAGCTGAACAACCGTGATCTCCGATCCCTCAGGCGGCACTGCATCAAGAATCGTCAATAAGCGATATCACCACATGGGCTCAGGACTACTTTGCCAAACCTTTGTCAAGTACCACAATACGTAGTTACATCCACAAATGCCAGTTAAAACTGTACTGTGCCAAAAGGAAGCCCTATGTTAACAGTGTCCAGAAGCGCCGTCGACTTCTCTGGGCTCGGAGGCATCTGGGATGGACCATCACAAAGTGGAAACGTGTACTGTGGTCAGATGAATCAGTATTTCAGGTATTTTTTGGGAGGAATGGACACCGTGTGGTCCGGACCAAAGAAGAAAAGGATCATCCAGACTGTTACCAGCAACAAGTCCAAAAGCCGGGGTCTGTCATGGTATGGGGTTGTGTCAGTGCCCTTGGTAAAGGTAACTTGCACTTCTGTGAAGGCACCATTAATGCTGAAAAGTACATAGAGATTTTGGAGCATAATATGATGCCTTCAAGAAGACATCTTTTCCAGGGACGTCCATGCATATTTCAACAAGACAATGCAAAACCACATTCTGCACACATTACAAAGTCCTGGCTGCGGAGGAAGAGGGTACGGGTACTTGACTGGCCTGCCTGCAGTCCCGACTTGTCTCCAATAGAGAATGTGTGGAGCATTTTGAAGCGCAAACTGCGACAACGAAGACCCCGTACTGTTGCCCACCTTAAGACTTGTTTGCAGGAAGAATGGGACAAAATTACACCTGAAACACTTCATCACTTGGTGTCTTCAGTCCCTAAACGTCTTTTAAGTGTTGTGAAAAGGAATGGCAACATTACAAAGTGGTAAATGCTTTACCGTCCCAACTTTTTTTGAAATGTGTTGCAGGTCTGAATGACAGGGAAGGATGCATATTTATAAATGACATGAATTTGACCAGACAAAACATGAAATATTTTTTGTTCATATTGTCTGCAATGAAATACAAGTCAAAGTAAATTTAGAAATCACTTCTTTTTTTTCTTTTTTTTTTGCGTTTTCCATACTGTCCCAACTTTTTCAGATTTAGGGTTGTACCATCTTAAAAATATATCTAAATTACGGCACATGTTCTCAATGCAAAATGCTGAACAGTTAGTACATGCGTTCATGAGCTCAAGGCTGGATTATTGTAATGCTCTACTGGGTGGTTGCCCTGCTCGCTTAATAAACAAACTCCAGCTGGTCCAAAACGAAGCAGCTCGAGTTCTTACTAGAACCAGGAAGTATGAACACATTAGCCCGGTTCTGTCAACACTGCACTGGCTCCCTATTAAACATCGCATACATTTTAAAATCTTGCTTATTACTTACAAAGCACTAAATGGTTTATCTCCCCAGTACTTGAGTGAGCTCTTAACACATTATACTCCATCACGTCTACTGCGGTCTCTAAACTCTGACCAGCTGATAATATCTAGCATATCAAAATCAACTGCAGGTGGTCGATCCTTTTCCTACATTTGTAATTTATTTTTAAAATGATTTATCATTTCACTAGATAAGACCCTATTCCTCAGCTGGGATTGCACAGAGACGATGGGTGCTTCTTAATTCTTATTTGTGCATCCTCATTTTGTTTCCTAGCTTCCTTTACTTGCGTCTTAGCTCCACCCCTTCAGGATGCGAGGGAAGGACACAAGGAAAAGACGTGAGGACGGAGGAATTGAATCAAGTGAAATTATATATCCTCGCTCCCTTTAGCGTCTCTTCAAAGCGTTGTCAATTAATGATGACTCTACAGCGCTGGATTTAGCTTGCACGTCGGGATTCTTGAACATTAGAGATAACTATTTATATTGTAATAGTTTCTACCTCCACAAAATACCACATTTGTCCATATTTTATTTAATATTACCAGTTATTATTAACAACAAATTATTTCCAGTTATTATCTGCTTTTTATTTGTTGTATAGTATTACAGTTTGTTTCTTTCATGTTCTTGTCCTTTCATATAATTCTTCAACTGTCAGATTGTTGTTATTTTACATACATTTGTGTCTTGTAAATGTAAACATTATAATATAATTAATAAACTACATGACATGAAGGGGGAGGAGAATTAATATGTGCATCAAGTTTAGTCGGTAAAACACTTCCGCAAACAGTACACCTGTGTATACTTGCTCATGACTCCCCAGGAAGCCTCCTCACTCCTCCATCCTCGCCTCCTCATGGTGCAATTAGAGAATTGAGATGTCCTAGAAGATGGATGAGCTCGGTTGGTTTCCGGGTCATAGGATGGAGGACAGAGGAGCGAGGAAACGAGGAGAGATATTGAGATGCACCCTCTGAAGCCCTTCCTGAAATGCATCGATTTGGACCTTCAACATTTTGATTAGCATTAAAATCCATTATGTGGAGACGAATCACTAAATTAATCATTTAATTATCTAATTTAACTTTCAGACTGTAAACTGGCCCCATATAGACCACATGAGTTGTGTTCATTTAACAGGGGGAGTACCCGAAACACGGAAATATTTATCTAAAGAACTGTTTGACAATACTAGTTCCTCAAAATTTAATTCCAAACATGGTTTACATTTTTCAACTTTTTTGAAAACTCTTTCACTTGCTTACTGCCACGGTAGGTGATTTTAAGAATGTGAAACACTTTCCACGTCGTATAAATAGTCACAGTTTACAGAGACGTTCACAGATAGAGCTCAAGACTGAATTGATGATACAGAGATGGGGGACTTCAAAACTCAGGTTTGACTCCATTTATTTTATAACTATATAAATTAGTGTTGTATTATGTGTTTGTATGACAGCCCATTAGTGATGACACCTGAGGCCAATGAAGAAAAAAACAAACAAAAAAACAAGAGTGAAGCAGATGTACAGCAATGCAGACTTAGATTCAAATAAAATACATAATTTGATGTCACTAATGAAATCTCTTTAATTTTTTGAATATGATTAGTTCATTGAATGTTGCTGATGTTGTTTTATTGAATTGAGATTGCAGAGTAGAATCTGTGTTCATTGTAACAATACATTAATGATAATATAGTGGAACTGCATTTGCCACTTTACACCACCTGTAAGGGTGGATCAGCGTTCAGACTAGAGGTTGAACGACTTCATATTTTTTAAAGTTGACATTTATGTGATGAAAGTCATGTCGACGTCGACTAGTCGAGCATATCATCATTAATGTACAAATAAGCCTGAACCTCGAGCTGAGACTGAACTGGTTTTTTTTTGTTTTGTTTGTTTTTTGTTTTGGCACAGCTGCATATGACACAGCGCTGCCCATAAGGTTAATTCTCCTACATAACAGCTTTTGTTTATCAGTTCTTTTGCCTCTTTATATTTCTCACACATTTCTGCTCGTTCTGAATCAGTAAGTAGCCCAGTAATGATTAGGCTACATTTATACGAATGCATTAGTGAGAGAGCGATTGCGTGTGAATTAATTTTACCTGGCAGTCTCTTTATATAATAGGTAAGCTGTGGGTTTTAGTTATCAAGAAATATATGCTAGAACTTTTCAGTTAAACTTTTTTATTGATAAATCACAGAAACAGTGTTTACAATACATTTCTGCGCTACCGAGTGATTCTGTGTGTGGCGCGCGATCTCCGTGTGTAGTGTGTGTGTGCGCTACAATGTTTGCAGTATGCATTTGTTTAGAGCGGCGACTGACTTGCGTTTATAATAAGCTGTTAAAACCTGCATTCTCCCGATCAATTAGAGCATCCAGATAACATAATCAAACATATCTTGTGGAGAGCTCTCTGAGTATGAGTTTGTCATTTTAATAGTTGAAAACGGAGCGTGCGTGTCAGGAAATGGCTTATCCTGTTGCGCCTTCTATAGGCCAGCGACTAATCGACGTCACGCTTAAAGCGTCATGGCAGAGCATTAAAGTCGACTTGTCTGTGCGACTTGCCTAGTTCAGACTGCAGGGTTGCCGAATGACTAAAGAAAGGTTATCAGCAAGATTTTAGAAAACGTCTCATTTTTTACCACCCACTGCTACTTATACCAACGACGGAAATAAGCACAGTTACAATAGCAAAATATGTGGGAGAGCGATGCTATGGCGACCATATTGTACTGCATTAGGTAGCACTTCAAAGTCAATACCGGATAAAAACAAGCACATAATTTTAGTAAATCATTTGTAATTGAAAGAATTTAATGATAAAATCTGGTTATGGTTACAATAGTTACTTAAAATAGTTACAATATATATATATATATATATATATATATATATATATATATATATTTTTAACCACATATTTATTGTACAGTTTTTATATACTCAATACAATTCCAATATAACAATCACCACAATAAAACCAATTAACTTTAGCGCTAATCATTATAACAGACAAGAAAATGTTTAAATTTAATCTACAACTGAGCAAATTGCATCATTATAACACCACTGGTTTGAAAAAAAACATCGTCTTTCATCTTTTTATAGAATTTAAAATCAATCCACACTCTTGATTTTATCTTATTCTTTAAAATAGATACAAATTAATATCCTTCTGACCACTCAATTTTATTCATCCTGCTTATATATATTGCCATTTTTGCTTAATCTAAAATAAAATTTAATAGTTGATATTTTATTCTATTATTTGCTACATATCGGTTTCCAAGAATAAAAATCTGAACAGTAAAAACTTTGTTTAACTTGCTAAACAACAATTTAAGAAAGTCAAAAACATAACACAATCTTTTACACTCCAAAAAACAATAAAACAATTGTCTCCCCTTTTTCACAGAATCTACACACATTCTCCACATTTGGATTAATAACACTCACAAAATAATTAACAGAAACTGCGCCATGTAAAATTCTCCATTGGAGATCCCCAACTCTTTTTTTTAAAGGAGGTTTATACAGAATTCTCCACACTGGTTTTACATTCTGATCCAAATCTAATAGAGTCCAAACAGTATCTACTCTTCCATTTAAAGTTTTCTTATTTAACACTTTAACACAACTTCTATTCAATTGTTTACCATCAGCCTCATGAATGCTTAGGTCTTGTAAATTATCCAAAATCTCCCCATTAGCTCTTTTAAGATCAGGAGTAATGTAAACCTCTCGGAAAGGATCTTTATAATTTGGAAACACTTTTTTTCTTCACCATAACTCAAAAGGAGAGACTTTTCATCTATTGTCAGTTTCTGCTTTAAAACATCCAACAGTTTCCCTGCTAATCTTTCCCATTTTAATTTTAAACAAGAAGCTACCTTTTGTGAATTATTTAACTCAGGGCCCCCAGCATCTATTAGATGATACAGTTTACTTTTTTTTTATGTACACATTACATTTTCAAAACCCACTGCAATTTCACTTGATACATCAAACCTGGCTCCAAACACAGTCGATTCTTCTAATAACCAAAACAGACAAGAAGACTCAGAAACTCCTCTTCTATTTTTAAATAAACTCCATACTTTAAAGATCCCTTTTTAATCAGGTGTCAAACCATTCAATTGAATCTTATTAGAGTCCATTAAAAATAAAGTAGAGTCCAACCCCAAACCTCCAACTTGTCTTAAAATAAAATTAGTAACATTTCTCCAGACAAGATCTTCAGGACCAGTCAAAAGTCTTTGAATAAACTGTAAATGAAAGGTTGCTCCTCTGCTGACTAGGTGTATTAGTCCTTGTCCCCCTTCGTCTCTAGGAAGATACAGCCATCTCCATTTTTCTAATCGTCCTTTTCTTATCTCCAAAACCCCTTCCCAGTTTTTTTGCAACATTGAGTCATATCCAAGATATACATCCAAGTATTTAAAATAACTTTTTTTCCACTCAAGTCCATCAGGAAATTTAGGAAGACATTTGCATTCCCACTTTCCACATATTATTGCTTCACTCTTCATCCAGTTTATCTTGGTTGAATACACTTATCGAAAATCATTTATAATTACTTGCAGAGTGTCTACCTCTTCTTGATTTTTTTATCATGACAACAATATCATCAGCATATGCTGACAACTTGATTTTACATTCAGTTTGAGGAATACTCCAACCATCAATGTTTGCTCTAAGTCTTGATAACAGTGGTTCAATAGCTAAAGCATACAACATACCTGATAGTGCACACCCTTGCCTTATACCTCTTGTGATCTTAAAAGGAGCTCTCAACCTCCATTCATTTTGAGTACGCTTTCAATGTTTGCATACAACACCCCGATCATTTTGATAAAACCACGGCTGAAACCAAACTCTCTTAGGGTCTGCCAGAGGTAGTTATGTTCAACCCGGTCAAAAGCTTGTTCTTGGTCCAGAAAAATACGACCAAAATCTAGACCCAATGATCCAGAGACGTCCAAAATGTCTCTAATTAAAGGGGTGATGAATTGAGAATCCAACTTTCCCTTGAGCCTTTGATATATCAAAGTTCATCATGATATAAGAATATTCTGTAAGTTTCAGAGCTGAAAACGTCCTTGTTAGTCAAAGAAAAGCTTTTATAGACACCAGGCCCAGAAAACGAGAGCTGGAATCCAATGACGTCATGGGAAGACGAAACGCAACTCAGCTGATGAATATGTATGAGTGCTTCTGAAGCCCCGCCCACAGAGTCGAGCGCTACAGGTTTACAGAGCCGTGATCATGGCGAGCAAAGTAATATAATGCTCTGTGCCAGGCTGTGGAAGAACACAGTCGCTGCATAAGCTTCCTTCGGATGCTACTATTAGGAGTGAGTGGTTGAACTTTATTTTTAATGAAGTTCCTGATCACATGGGGAAGACATGTACGTGTGTTCGCTTCATTTCACTGCGGAATTGTTTGTACACAAGTCTCAGGTGCTGGATCAAAACCCATCGTTCAGGAGAAAGCCTCAAAACCAGTGTAGAAAATAGCCTATTACTTATTCATTGTGATGTTTTTGAATGTAAAAACCACACAAACGCCATTAGTTGACCTCAGACAACAGTATAAAACAATTAAAAAGCCATTTCATGCCACCTTTAAATGAATGTTGTCAAAAACAGACCTATTGGGTACATAGTACGTCTGATCTACATGGACAATCCGACCAATCACTTCTCTTAACCGAATTGTCAGAACATAAGAGTGACATAGGTCGCCAGTTCTTAATGTCACCTTTCTTCGGTAGAAGGGTGATTACTGCTCTCCTGCAGCTTGTAGGCAGCGACCCTCTGGTCAAACTGTCATTCTGCACTTCCAGCAGATCATCCCCCAAACATGCCCAGAGTTACCTATAAAATTCAACAGGAATATCCCTGGAGCTTTCCCATACTCCATACTCTTTAGGGCATCGTACAGTTCACCTTTCGTAAAAGGCTTCTCCAACTTTAGGTAGACCCTCATAAATAAGACTGGCTATATCTTTCACCTCTCTGTGTTAACTCTTATACAGTTCTGAATAAAAACCCACTGCTCTTTTTCTTATTTCTTTAGCTTCTGTAATTTCCTGATTCAGACATCAAAGAATGCATTTTTCTATTTTGGACGTTTTTCTTTTCAAGTCCAAAAAAGAATTTGGTCAAGCCATCCATCTGCGCTACACTGTGTGAGTGTGAGTGCACCAGAGCACCCTGTGCTTTGATACCCAACAGATCATCCAAAACGTTCCTTTTATCTTTTAGAACTTTAATATGTTCTCTATCTCTAACGGATTCCTTTATATTTTGTATTTCTATTATGTCTCTCTCTAGATCTTCTAGCGATCGGTAAATGTCTCTCGAAGCATTGAAAGTATACGCACAGCTGCTGTATCTCCACTTTTCCATAATCCCATCTCTGCTGAAGAGAATCAAACTTCTTATTCTTTCATTTTTTCCAAAAATATTCAAACACCTCACACATTTTTTTTATCTTGCAATAAAACTGAATTAAAGTGCCAAAAGGCACTTCTTGGCTTTACATTAGAAATAAAACATTACAACTGACTAAGCCATGATCTGAAAAGCCTACAGGTGAAATTGCACACTGCTTAAATGGTAACTAAACCCTAAAACAACTTTTTTTAGTTAATGATATGCAAGACTGGGGCTTTATTAGTGATGTTCATTGATTCAATTAAGAGTTTTGACATTTGAGTGTAAAGTGTTTTAATTCTATAAAATATGGTGTAAAACCGCCAAAGTGCTGCCCTCTTGAGGTTGAACGGTGGCTACTGCAGTTGAATTTTCCTATTGGACGTTGTGGTACATCGTGACGTAGGATGGTTCTTCCAACAGGCGTCGAGTCGTCTAATCGCAGGTGTTGGGGCATCTGAAGTCTCCATGAGAGGCTGGATAAAAACTTGAGCTGACGAACTATTTACCTCAGGACTAGTGTCCCGAGATAACAACAGAAAAGCAGATGGGAAATAATTAGCATAGCTGCTGTTCAGAATATTAATGCTCCGATTTAACTGTAGTATAAAAGGTAATTATAATGTGAATGCTTGGCTAAAGAGATGCGTCTTTAATCTAGTTTTAAACTGGGACAGCGAGTCTGAACCTCGAACAATATCAGGAAGACTATTCCAGAGTTTAGGAGCTAAATGTGAAAATGCCCTCCCTCCTTTAGTGGACTTAGATATCGTAGGAACGACCAGAAGCCTAGAGTTTAGTGATCTTAAAGAGCGCGATGGATTGTAGGGCGATAGAAGATCCGTTAAATACACTGGAGCTAAACCATTTAGGGCTTTATAGGTCAGTAGCAATACTTTGTAATTAATACGGAACTTAATAGGTAACCAGTGTAGAGATGATAAAATTGGTGTTATATGATCATATTTTCTTGACCTAGTAAGAACTCTAGCAGCTGCGTTTTGGACTAACTGTAGCTTGTTTATTGAGGATGCAGGACAACCAGCTAATAAAGCATTACAGTAATCTAGTCTCGAGGTCATGAATGCATGAACTAACTTCTCTGCATCAGAAATAGATAGCATGTTACGTAGCTTAGCAATGTTTCTAAGGTGGAAAAATGCCGTTCTTGTAACATATGAAATATGATATAAAATATGAAATAAAAACATCTTATTCCGTCAAAACCACTGTAGCGAGTCACAAGTTGGAATTTGAGTATTTAAAATTATCAGGATAGCATATATTAGTATCTAGTTAGCATAGCCGTTTATATAGTTATATAGATTATTTAGTGTAACCTAGTTTAGTTAATTTATTAGCATAGTCGTTAGTGTATTATTGTTAGAAGCATAGTTAGCATAGTATTGCATCAGTTAAGACAGCTTCAAGTTAGCGTATATTTTTTGCATTAGTTTTATCTGTATTTAGTACAGTGGTTAGTTAGGATGGTACGTAGGTGTAGTGTTGCTGGTTGCAACAGCAGTGCTGGACTGCACAGCTTTACAGCAGACGTGGAAATTAGGCATCAGTGGTTGCGTGCACTTGGCCTTGATGGCCGCGAGTATAGCCTACTATCCATAATGCTAATGTTTTACCACTCAGACACTGCTCCCATTCTCTCTTGCGCTGTGGTTTCGCTATTATCATCGGCATCGGGAGTTAACGCAGTTTGAGCCAGCGGCTCGAATCGATACGGCTCTGGCCCTGTGTTTACAGCCAATTCACCCTCCTCCACTTCAGGTTAAGACGGCGGAGAAAAGTCCTCTACTTCAAATGACCGCTCTGTTGCAAAACTACTGGTGTCACTCCAGTCATTCTCCATGTTTTCGAGTCTGACAGCTGTTAATCAATCCGTCACTGCGGGGTGTCAGGTGCACGCCCGCCGCTCAGCCCCGCCCTCGGTTCGCCCCCTCTGTCTCCGCTGGGCTCTGCCCACTTTTCCAGCATTTTTCAAATATTGCCAGTAGGTGTAGTTAGGCTGTGAACAGGGGTTTAGTTACCCTTTAATAATATTATAATTATGTTAAAAACAATACCACCTGTTTAATCTAGCCATCATCACAAAATGTTCTCTCACTTGTGTCCAAGTATACTGTTTCTGTGTTTTATTCCAAAACCAGAGACATACTCCAAATATCATATAATTCATATTCTTTCATAATTTGTCTCAAAACCTGTTGTGAAGCCATATGTGGTTCTTTATGGTTCCTATCAAGGTTATCATTTTCAGTACAATTAAAATCACCCGCTATAAATAGATACTCTTCAGGTTTACAACTGTTTACATAATGTGACTAAATTCAACATAGAAACACATGCAGCTTGAAATTGCTTTACAATTCCAATACTACAATTATTCCAGTTTACACAAAATACATGGCCTAGAATGCATAGCATCAACAACCTTTATCCTACGTGTTTAATGCAACACTTACAGTAAAGCAATCATGTGTTTTAAAGAATAAAGTCAGCTAGTCTATGTATATCCATTAGCACAAGCAACTACAATGTGTGTTCTGTCAGCACAATGTGTTTAGTACAATTACAAATGTTAAAATATAGAGGTTCACTGCTATTTAGATGTTGAACTATCACTGAGAGTTTTACCTGCAAATGAGCGCTGATCTTTGCCTTTAGAAAGTGATTTCCTATTTTTCTGAAAATCGACCCCTACCCGGTGACCAGCATTTTTCCTCTGAATGGCCTAGTTTCTGACAGGAACTGCTAAACCAGTTCTCTTTGCCATAGGGTTGTCTGCTATGTTCTCCTGGAGTTTGTAGATATTCATGACTCTCTAATGCTTTTGCATTAGTAAAACTCTGTGCTATTGCGGTGCTGCATCACCTTATATGTGATTGTCCTCAGGTGTAACCAGCTAAGCCAGAACCCTGATAGCAGTACCCACTAGCTGTCAGCAAAATGCCAGTTAATAGATTCTTATGGGGACTGGGAATTCGTTCCCTCAGGGAGGCTTAGCAAGGCCTACTACCTGCTAGCAGTTAATTCTAAGTGATACCGTGACTGGAGCCCAGGGGATCGCCTTCAGTGAGGCCTAATAGGGCCTACTACCTACTAGCCACTCATGCTAGTTGTACAGTGACTGTAGACCAGGAACATGTGCCCATGGAAGCCCTTTTGGGCCTGCTGCCAAACGGCAAGACTTCAGGGAGGCCTAGTGAGGCCTGCTACCTGGCAATGAGTTATGCTAGCTACCCGAGCATCCAGATTCGGGACCTTGCCTTCAGGGAGACCCAGTGAGGCCTACAACCTGATAACGAGCCTTCGGGGAGGCCTGGTGCGGCCTACTGCCTGCTAGCAACTCATGAAAACTGTCGAAGTGACTGAAGTCCCGGAACTCACCTTCAGGGAAGCCTGATGAAGCCTACCACCTGATGGCAGAGCATGCTAGCTGCTCAGGCCCCCAGACCCAAGGGTTTTACTCTCAGGGAGGCCTGCTACCGGATAGCATCTAATGCTAAATGTCGCAGAGGCTTGAACCTGTTGGAGCTCATCTAATGGAGGTCTGGTGCAGCCTACTGTCTGATATCCAGGCATGCTATCTGCCCGAGCATCCAAGCTCAAGGGTCTACCCTCAGGGAGGCCTGTTGAGGCCTACTACCTGATAGCCTTCCGTTATGATAGCAGAGCATGCTAGCTGCCTGAGCCTCCCAACTCGAGGGCTTATCTTCAGGGAGGCCTGGTGAAGCATACTACCCGATATTGATTCAATAGGGAGGCCAGAAGTGGCCTGCTACTTATAAGCAGCCTGTGCTTACTGCTTCCAAGGTACCCAGTAACCGGAAGCCCGCCTTTTGGGAGGCCTGCTTTTTTATCTAGGCCTAAACCTGATAGCAGGCCAGCACGGGCGGCTTCTCGCTAACAGGTTGCCAAAACTGGCCACTTGCGAACCCGGGCTGACAGTAGCCCCTCTGACGAAGAAACAGAAGGACTTCTCTTTCTCCGCGATGTCCGCCAGGTTTAACCACAGATGCCTCTCCGTGGGCACTATAGCCGCCATTGAACGACTATGATGGCGACCGCTGTTTGTTTAGTGGACCGGAGAGCAAGATCCGTGATTCAGATTGACATGAATGTGGAGCATTTTGCACAAATAGAGACATCTGTGAATACAAAACTTCGATTTTGTATTAATGTAGGTCAGAATTTGTGCGCACAGCGAGTAAGATGTGCATTTGTGGATCCGGTGACGCACATGAATTCATTGACTCATTTGTGAGTCGATCCTATTTGATTCATTTGGATTTTGAGACTTAATTTCGCCTTGCACAATCTACACACACAGCTGTCTAAAAAAAACTGCTTCCACAAGATGTAATATTATATCTATATATTAAATGTTATATTATACCACTAGGTTAAATGTATATTCAAGTATTTCATGCATAACAAAGAAAGGATATTCAACCTTTAGTGCATGAGAATGAGGAAGGTATATCGATTTTAAGTCACATGTTTTTCCAATTGCCTGCTAAATGGGGACATCGAAGTTAAGTGTTTAGTAGCTGCTGCCACGGCTGATTCATATTATTTTAATACAGCTTTGTATTGCCTGCTCCAAATTCCCACCATTGATTGAACCAGAAGTTGACACGTCAGACCTCTATGCTTGATCTATGTTTCGAACACTCCATTCCATCACACTTTTAAATAAAACAATTACATTTTTATTTCTTCAACAGGCAGAAAACAAGCACTGTGGAACATCAGAAGTCAGTTCAGATCAACACCTACATCAGGATGCGATGAATAAAAAAAGGAAATTATTTGACAGACTTCATCTTGGAGACAGAAATCACAATAAACTGAGAGCTGCAGATGTTCTTCAGTTAACATCTGCACATTCATTACAGCCCCATGACTTTTGTGCTGAAGAGGAGCTGATTCAGACTTTCACACAAAAACTACTGATGATGAACTACAGAGCAAGATACATTAAAACTGAAGAGACCAATGAAGGTCACAATGAACAAAGCAGTTGTGATCCATTTAGACAAGAGGCTGATTTTGAATATTTTATTTCAAATTTAGGGTCAGCACCTAAAACAAGCGCGTCTGAGCAAATCCACCCGATGGATGTCCAGATGGCCGTGTTTCATTGTGCTGATGGTTTCCTGAAGCAGCTGATGGTCACTAAACTGTCCCAGTGTCAGTACGCTCTGCCTCTGCTTGTTCCTGATCCAGACACACAACAGATTGAGTTTCCTCTCTGGACATTCAGACAAATCAACAAGAGCTGGAAGATCAGAAACACCAACAATGAAATCGTAAGTCAAACCCAGCCGATCTACAAGGCACAAACCCCAATGGTGTCTTTCTTTAGGTTTGGCCCTGTGTCTTCATCCAAGTCCCAGCTGATGAACAGTCTGATCAATGAGAAACACAACACGTTCTTCCACAGGAACTGCCCAGGCAGCAGCAGAACCAGAGTCCTGATGGATGGAGTGGTGGAGATCGCCTGGTTCTGCCCCTCTGGGAAAAACACGGATAAATTCACTGACTGTGTTGCGTTCTGTAATCTACACAGTGATGCAGGAGACCACGAGAAACAGCTGAAGATCCTCACTGAAATGGCCTCAGTCAATGTTGTTCTTCTACCACAACTGGACAAGAATGACAAAAGTGCAGCAATTATCCAAAACTTGTACACCAACAGAAAGCCACTAATTTGTCTTTTTACAGAAGATGAATCTGCAGTAAATGAGATGAAGAAAGGGAAATTTAAGATAGGTTTGAAAGACAGAAATCAGTCAGAAGTGTCTGAAGAGCTCAGAAGAGCTATAAATGATTGTCTCTCAGAATCATCTTCCACTTTCAGACTTGAAGATGTGTCCAAACACTCAGACATCAGAGTAGATGAGGAAGATGATGAAGACTGCAGGAAAGGAAGTGAAGCAGCACAGCAGATGATGAGTTTACTGGAGAAGAAAGATCTGACAGAAATCAAAGAAACATGTCTGCCCTGTCAAGGGAAACTGTGGCATCAGTGGAGTCAGAAGAACAAAGAACTACATCATCCTCGAGGAGATGAACTAGAAATTGACATCAGTAGAAAACAAACAGAGATGAAGAGAATCCGTGAACAGCAGCATGAATCTGACATCAGTGCGTTCATGATGTTCTTCATTAAACAAATGAACTCAGATTATGAACATAAGAAGATCTATTTCATTAAATGGCTTGGAATAAAATTGAAAGAAAATAAAAATGAGAAATCTGAACACCTCAAAGCTAAACAAGCAGAACTTGAGAGAATATCTGAGGAACATGAAGCTGCAGCCTTTGGTCTGGAGCACATCATTAGAGAGATCGGTCAGATCTATGAATCATGTTCATCTGTGAAGAAGAACAAGAAAGATCTGCAGTTTGACTTCTCTTCTCTCCCGAGTCTGGCAGCAGAGATGATGATCTCTGGATTTCCACTGGAGCTGATGGATGGAGATGCTGCTCATGTCCCTCTGGTCTGGATCTCTGCTGTTCTAGATCAACTCATCCAGAAACTGGGAGACCAGAGAGTCTTTGTGCTGTCAGTTTTAGGGCTTCAGAGCTCTGGGAAATCCACCATGCTCAATGCCATGTTTGGACTCCAGTTTGCCGTCAGTGCTGGCAGGTGCACCAGAGGAGCTTTCATGCAGCTGGTCAGACTGTCAGACGAGATGAAAACACAGATGAACTTTGACTATATTCTGGTTGTTGATACCGAGGGTCTTCGTGCTCTAGAATTGGCTGGAAGATCAACCAGACATCATGACAATGAATTGGCCACATTTGTTGTTGGTCTTGGAAATCTGACCTTGATCAACATCTTTGAGAAAACCCATCTGAGATGCAGGACATTCTTCAGATCGTTTTTCAGGCCTTCCTGAGGATGAAGAAGGTCAAGCTGAATCCCAGCTGTGTGTTTGTGCATCAGAACGTCTCAGACATCACAGCTGGAGAGAAAAACATGGAGGGAAGGAGACGACTGCAGGAGACTCTGGATGAGATGACAAAACTTGCTGCTGAAGAGGAAGACTGTGATAAAGGACGTTTCAGTGATGTCATTAAATTTGATGTTAAAAATGATGTGAAGTATTTTGCTCATCTTTGGGAGGGAAACCCACCGATGGCACCACCAAACCCAAAGTACTGTGAGAATATTCAAGAACTAAAGGAAACTATTATGTCTCATGCAACAAAATCAGATAAAATGATGCTGACACATTTAAAAGATCATATTAAAGATCTCTGGGCGGCTTTACTGAATGAAGGATTCGTCTTTAGCTTCAGAAATTCTCTGGAGATTTCAATCTATAGGAAACTGGAGACCGAATACAGCAAGTGGACCTGGAGGCTTCACAGTGTCATGATGGAAACTGAGAACAAACTACACAACAAAATAGAAAATGAAGCAATTCATGAGGTCGAGGAAACTGATCTTCAGAGAGAACTGAAGACGACATGTGAAGAAGTGGAAAAATCAATGTCTGAATTCTTTGAGAAAGACAAAGATAAAGATATACTGATCCAGTGGAAAACATCATTTGAAATCAAAATCAAAGATGTTCAGGAAAACATTTTGAGAGAAACAAAGAGGAAACTAAATGATATTCTTCAGCAGCGAGACCTGAAGAAAATGATTGATGCTCAGAGGACACATCATGAAAACACTCTCTATGAAAAGAGCAAAGAACTTCCCTTAAAACTCAAAGACAAAGCAAATGATGAGGAAACACTGAAGAAAGAGTTTGATTTGCTTTGGGAACACAGTGTGAAGAATATCATCACCGACACTCCTGCAGTAAAAGACACTGACATAATGAGAGATGTGAGAGTTATCCTCAGTAACATCTATGAGGGGCGTCTCCCTGTGGATAACATTATAGACGACAGTGAGTACATAAATATCTTCACAGTGTGGAGTTATTTTGATTATGTTACTTTCAAAAAGTTCACAAAAAAAGAATTTAAAGAGGCTGTAAATGATGCTTGCCTTTCTCCAGAGGATGAAACCCAAATAAGATCATTAGTCACAGATGTCGAACAGCAGACAGACAAAATTATTCAGTCTTTTAACATTTCAAAGATGGGCTACAACATCAGTTACATCAAACAACTCATAGATAACATCAAGAGGAGAGTAACAGAACATCAGGAAGGATCAGTGAAATATGAGTTCAAGGATGAATTCTTCATGGATTTGGTTCTTTCCGTCTGTAAGAGAGCAAACAATACGATCACTGACCAACATAGAAAGTTCAGAGATGCCAATGATCCAGAAAAATATGTTAAGAAAAAGAGAGAAGAGTACTATAGTGTTGTCCAGAAACACTGTCATGGAGCAACATCAGCTGCTATTTTTGGAGAGATCATCTGTCAGAAACTGAAAGAGCCCATTGAGCAGAGTCTCTACAAGAAGACTGCCAGAAATCTGACATATGAAATTATGAAAAACTGTCAATCACTGAATGGAAACAGATCTAATCTAGAGAAACACATCCTGAAGACACTGGCAGAAGAGGAGGACTTTGTCAAATACATGGATTACATTAATTATCCCAGCCATCACTACAGGAGTTTCATCAGAGATGAAGTCAGTCGGTACATCACTGAGAAGTTCAGTGCCAGAGTTTTACCCAAGATGAAGGAGAACATGAAACTCCTGCAGCAGAAGATCATGGACGCAGCTCATGCATCTACTGAACATGTTCAAGAGAACAGAGGAGATGCTGGGTTGTGGTTGAAGAGTTTCACACAGCGGCTCTCAGGTGTTCTGATCTTCTCTGAAAAAGACCTCAGTGGAGTAAAACATGATGATGTTGATGATTTCAACCTCCTCGAAGATGTGATAAGAAAAGAACTTCCTGCTGTAATGTCAGATATCTGCAAAAGATTCAACACAAAGACATTCCCAGTAAAGCTGGACTCTAAGTTCAGGCCAGGTGAGATTCTGATTGATCACTTCTGCCAGTGCTGTTGGGTTCAGTGTCCATTCTGTAGCGCCACCTGCACCAACACCATAGAAAACCATGATGGAGATCACAGTGTTCCTTTCCATCGTAGTATTGGACTAGCCGGAATATATTACAATAATACATCTAACTTGTCTACCCATATCTGCACATCAGCAGTAGCAAACAGCAACCTATGTTTTCATCCCAATGACTCGGATACAGTCCTCTGGAGAGATTACAGAAGAGCAGGAGGAGTTTATGAAAAGTGGAGCATCACCCCTGATCTCTCTGAACTGCCCTACTGGAAGTGGTTTGTGTGCAGATTCCAGAAAGATCTGGAAAAATACTACAATAAAACAGTTGAGGGGGAAGGGGTGATTCCAAATGAATGGAGAAAATACTCTAAACAAGATGCTATTGAGAGTTTGTATAAATACATTTAATTAAACAAGCAAAATAAGTTTCTTTTGGTATTCCCACCTCCTACTTCAAAATAACGATTAAAAAGCAGCTCAATCGACCCTGACTTCAGTCAGTGTAATTTCATGTCATTTGAAAGACTCAAAAAAATTTGCAGTTATTTAATTCAGATTTTTCAGTATCTTCTAATTTTAGCTACATTTAATTTTATATTAGATGTCGTATTTTATGTTTATTGTTTAAGTGAAGTTCTTGGAAGTGGGATGTGAAGGTTTCAAATGTATGAATATATAATGTGTATCTTAACCAAAAAAATGTATATGTTGTAATTTTGATTTTAGATAGTTTTGGAAAGATTTAAATGTTTTACTAATTACTTTAGTTTTTAAGTTACTTTCTAAAATCTATAAAACACAAATATGATACCCAATACCAACTTTCTTTAGGGGTTTTAATTATTTCAATGCAAATTTTAGACCTGTATGTGTGTATGTGTTTGTGATTATGTACAAGACAGACACATGAATAAACTTAATGTTATATGTGTTCAGGTTCATGTAAAAGAGTACTAAAATATAAATTCAATACATTTATCAGAAACACAGACATTATGGAGGACAAACATTTTTACTTTGACACCAAAGTTATTGTCAAGTGTTTTGGACCCTATCTGTAAGATCTGAAGCCAGTTTAAGTGACTAGCCAGATAAGTTTCAGATTAGTTTGCGCCAAACCTGGGGTTAGGCACCAAGAAAGTGACTTAGCTTTTACCAGTGTTCATAGCTATACTGAAACTTGTGCTCTATGGCTAACCAGCTACAGAGTAGGTTCTGTTCTGGGTAATAAATCTCTAACCGAAATTGAACCAGTCAGCTGTGAGCATTAAGTGACCGTCTTCTGATGCAATAAAACCCCTTCCCCAATTTATCTTGCACTCAATTAAAGGTCACTTCATAGGAATAGAATTTTAAAGACAAAATCGCCTGACAAGGGCCAAACTGTGATGGCTAGACAACTGGGTCAGAGCATCTCCAAAACTGCAGCTCTTGTGGGGTGTTCCCGGTCTGCAGTGGTCAGGATCTATCAAAAGTGCTCCAAGGAAGGAACAGTGGTGAACCAGCCACAGGGTCATGGGCGGCCAAGGCTCATTGATGCACGTGGGGAGTGAAGGCTAATAACATAATAATAACATAGGGCTCATAACAATAAATAACATAGGGTTCATAAACAATTAGAAAAGCTTTTGAGGCAGACCTGACCTGTTGAAAAAAGATAACATCCATCCTTCCTGGGGTGGTGCCGCTCTTCTCTCTAGTAATTTGGCACATAGTCTTAGGGCTAAACCTTGACTAACTGGGGCTAAGGTCAGGAAGCAAACGGACTGGCTTAACCGACCGTCTGCTAGCTGTCTCATGTCACAGAAGTCAGATAAATCCCAACACAAGCCAAAGGGCCATAAATGGCGCAAATCAAAACAAAACTATGGTTGAAGATTACAGTGTATCGAGAAATTAAATATATATGAAATTGATCTACAATACTTCCTTTATATGAAACCCTTTTCATTTTTTGGAAATTCACTTTTTGAGTTGTGGTGTTTGAAAGATCAAAAATGTCAGGTGGTGGGACCGTCCGAACGTACAAGCAGATAAAAAGGTTAATTTCCTCAGTGAAATTCTTAATCAAATAGTTTGGCATTATTATATATTAAATTCCTTATAAATGAAAATAGTGTATCAGTCCTATTTCAAAACTATTCAATTATTAAAAACTTTTGTCACAGAAATGTACTTCTCCAAATGTCAGATGAGGCGACCAAAAAATTAGCATATGGTCAAACATTTGAGTTTGAAATGTCAGGTGGTGCGACCAGCAAATTTACATTTTTCAAAGTATAATTTCCCACTGCAATTGCAAAATGAAGTAAGAAATATAACTGTAAACCGTTATATAATGTATACAAATATTTGTTTTACAGTTAAAAATAAAACATTAAAACTCCTTAATTAAAAATTGGGTGCTTTAACACACAGAAAAGTGTCAGTTTATATGAATTGGACTAAAAGGGAAATACATAAATAAATGTGATATGCATTCTAGACACTACAGTGATTCAAATCTACAATTTATCAGTAGTGCTATTAAATATATATATATATATATATATATATATATATATATATATATATATATATATATATATATATATATATATATATATATATATATATATTTTTTTTTTTTTTTTTTTTTTTAAACAAATATATGGTCACACCACCTGAAGTTTTCTGGGTGGTAAAATCAGAAAGCTTGTTTAATAATGAATAAATGCTGCCTTAAAATCTGTAAAACCAATATGAATCAACACCATACATTTTTTTGGACAAAAAACTCTTTTGCGACAAAAATTCTTTTGCTTAAAAAAATAATAATAATTATCTTATTCATCTTTAATGAGATTCCAGAAAATGTCCCAATACATTTAATAACTTCATTCAATTAGTCACTATTTTTGACAAAAATTGTGGTTTCATCTGCTAATTTGCTAAGTTTAATCTCCTTTCTAAACACCAAAATTCCTTGTAAACTTGCTTTCTTGATATGAGCAGCCATGACCTGAGTAACCAGTTTGAGGGGAAAAGGTGATATAGGACAGCCTTGTCTTATCCCACGGCCCATATCAAATCTCTTACAGATACCGTGAGATACTCGGACTGAATTCAAACCAGTATAATTTATATATATATATATATATATATATATATATATATATATATATATATATATATATATATATATATATATATATATATATATATATATATATATATGTATGAATTTAAACCATTATAAACCGTACAAATTGCTTTTTGAAAAACAATTACCTAAACCAAAGAAATCAATAACTTTGAAAATAAACGAATGTTCAATAGTGTCAAACGCTTTATAGAAATCAATAAATAATATAAAATAATCATCTGAGATAAAGTGTCTCATCAATTACTGTCACATGCCTGTCTATAAACAATTAAATCTAAAATGTGTCTAATATTATTCCCAATATAATGGCCTTTTGGAAAACCTGACTGCTCTTCATCAATTACTGTCACATGCCTGTCCTGTCTTGTGTGCACATGTGGGTTTTGTTAGTGTGGCCATGTGCCTCTGTCATTGTCAGATCCCACCCCCTTGTTATCTCGTTATTGGTTTCATTTGCCCCACCTGTGTTCCCTCATTCCCAGCTTGATTTCTCCCCTTTATATACTCCTTGTGTTTGTCAGTCTTGGTTGGATCATTGTACTGCCTATGTCTCCTGTTCCCCTGTGACTGCTATGTGGTATGTTTTGAGTTTTGGTTTATGGTTGATTATGTGTTTTGCCCCCCTGTGGGTGTTTGTTTTTTATTTATGTTCTTTTTTGTAATAAATTATCATTTTTAATATTTGAGTCCTCGCAAATATTTCCTTTCCTTTGTTCAAGATGTGACAGAACGATCCGATCATGTTGAGGACTGAGCAGAGAGAGGACTCGATTCTGGAGTCTCTTACCACCTGTCCTCAGAATGAGAGGTTTCGAGTCCTCCAATTTCTCCACCAGGAGGGGAGAGAGATCAGGAGGTTTGCCGGGAAGTTCCTGGTGACAGCCAAGGGGCTCAAACTGGAGGACTCTGCCCTCAAGGACCTTTTTAATTATGCTCTCGGTGAGCCCATAGACTGGCTGCTCAGGAGGGCATATGACAATTGCACTTTTGAGGCGATGGTGGAGGGTATAGCTCGCCAGCAGTAGAGAACTGCCAGGGAGATGTTCCCTGCTCTGGTCCCAGCTCTGGTGGACCCACTTCCAGTGGTCTGTGCTCCGGTGGCCCCTATTCCGGTGGATCCTGGTCCGGTGGACCCTGTTCCTGTTGTCCTTAAGCGGAAGAAGAAAAGGAAGGCGCGATCCGTGACAGTTCCGGTGGTCGCTGTTCCGGTGGGCTCGGCTGACCCATGTTCCGGTGGTCTCTAAACGGAGAAGGAAAGCGCCATCCGTGAATGCTCCGGTGGTCGCTGTTCCTGTGGATTATGTTCCGTTGGACTCTGTTCCATGGACACAGTTCCGGTAATCCCAGTGCCGGTGGACTCTGCTGGCAGCTTGAACTTTTTTGTTTTCCCCGCTCCTCCCTTGTCTGTTCCTTCCTTGTCCGTCCCGCCCTGGTCTGTCCTGCCCTGGTCTGTCCCTCCCGTCCCTAGTGGAGCGTATGGTAGCCGATCCTTAAGGAGATCCATCATTTCCAGGAGACTTGTTTTCTTTAAGACTATTTATACAATTAGTAATTTCCTCAATATTTAACTCTTTATCACATGAACTTTTGTAGTCTGATGTAATCTTATTAATCCTGGTTGATAAATTACTAAAAAAATAAAATAAAATAAAAACTGCATTTAGTTGATTATTTGAGTTTGCTATAAAATCGATTAACAAAACAAGAAATATCCATGGGAATATCATTATATATATCATTAGTAAATCCATATTCATTAGTAAGTTATTTCTATTTCTTTTTTCTAAACCAAAATGTTTTGTATTTTGTTTCTCCTGCTTCCATCCATTTTTGTCTAGACCTAACAAAAGCACCCCTAGCTTTCTCTTCATAAATATTATGCAGCTCATCCTGCAACGTAGCAAGCATTAATAATTCAGTGCTTGACATATTTTGGTTATTTCTACAAGTGAGGGATTATTTTGTTTTCATTTTCATGGATTTTCCATATGATATTTCAAATCCTTATTCCAAATTTAGTTTGTTGCCAATATTTCACAATTAAATTCCTAATTAGATCACAAAAAAATTGACTATTATTTAACTTCCAATATCCACACTTATGTCTACTTGATTGACAAATTAACACATTCATTTTAATATCCCTGTGTTTAAAACTGATGGTTCATAAATGATTAATATGGCCTTCAATATCTTGTTTTGTTTTTATATATTTATAATAATAATTTTAACTTTAAGTTTTTATCAATAAGTAGAGCAATCCAATTACCTTGATCATCCGTTTTGTGATTTAAAACCTTCCCGGAAAACCGGTCCTTTAAAATAGCGACACCTGCTGTCCTATTTGAGGTACCAAAAGAACCAAATGTCACAACCCCATTGATTCTTCCAAAAAAGCACATCATTTTGAGAGATGAATTAGTATTAATGCTTGTCAAAATGAATCACATTTCAAATAATTATTGAGGAATTATTAAACATTAGAAAATTGTATTATTAAAAAAATAATGTATTCTGATCAGGGCCCAGGCCCACCTGTAGTTCCTCCTAAGTGGAGACCCTATAAATCGCTCCCTATACCCTTAAATAGGGCACCATTTGAGGGACAGCTATTTGTAGTGGTGTCCGAAACCATAGAGGATGTTATCGAGGGCACTCGTTCTATCCCACAATGCACCACGAATGGATAAAGTCTGTTTGCTTTGTGTTTTTCTAGTGAGTTTTCCAAATATAGTCCCCCTTATATTGCTCACTTGGCTTGTAAGGCGGTATTCTTAACGCAGTATAAGCTGCATGCTTACATACATTTATTGTGAATGTTGTTACAGTTTTTCTCAATTGCTAAAACACTAAAACCCATTGGCTGAACAAAGTTCTCAGTTGCCTGAACTCATTTAGCTAATTGTGCAGTCTGTTGTCAATACCTTAAACCATTTCACATGGTAAAACACAATTTGCAGATCTCACTTCTACTTTTCAGCAAAACTCTAAACACATTCTCATTCTTAAAACACATTCTGCACTGTAATGCTTATGTCATCCATACTAGTAAACACAAGTGGCAACAATCAAATACAAATAGAGAACACAATGTCATTGATTGAACACGACCACTCAAAACTGATTTAACCTGTTTTTAAATGATGTGAAAACCAATATAAGCACAGTGCATTGTAGACTGTATACTGTAAAGTGAACAAATTGTATGGCCCTGAACATTGTGCTAAACAGCACTGACTGCTCAATAGATTTTGACTGGTTGCAGGTTCATATCAACAAAGAACAATAATTACAGTATCACAGAGGCAAAGGACAAGTTTGTGAGATGCAGGGTACAGTACTGTAAAAATAGTGGTACAAGGAGGAGAGAGAACAAAAAATTCAAAGAGCAAAGCAGAGTAGTAATATATGATCAATTTTGAAGTTTTCATTCATCAAAAGACAATGACGAAAAAAGTGAAATTTGTTTTGAAATTAAAAATGTACTTCTCCCTGAGAACTATATGTTTTGAACAATGTGTTTTCAATGTTTTGGTGTATTGTTTACTGATTGCTTGCTAGTGTTTATCATTTCGATCACTTTGTTCATGATTTGAGAGCAGTGTTTGATTTTGAACACAGGTAAAACTGTTTTTAGGCGAACGTTTCATTTTGCAAGAGGAGTCAGAGGTTTTGTGAATAGTGCTTGAAGAGGAGGTTTTGTGTTTAATGGTTTCAGAAAATGGAGCTAGACTTTAGAAATAGTGTTTTAGCTATTAGGAAAAACTGTAATACAAACGTTTTTACATTGAAAATGTCTTCTTCTGGTTTATACATCCGATATGAAGTAAAGCCAATTTAAGTTTGGAAACAATATTTTTTTCCATGCATAACAATACAGCGATGGATTTTAGGAAGGGGGGCCCTACTGTAAAGTTGGGCATTTTAACATGAGGCTCAATGAGATTCTGCTCCTCCTGGAGCCGGTCCCTAGTGGCCAGCTGAAGAATTGCAGTTTAAATCACTTCAGTATTGGCTTCAGGAGAAACTGGAGGAGGTTGCCGCTTGGTGGAGACACTTCACTTCTTCCAAATTTCCCACGATCGAAGAGAAAACTAACACGCACGTGAGGTGCAAAAATCACGGCTCAGACCTCCTGTGCACTAAGTTATGTAAGGTGTTTCAAATGCACACGTTTCCAAATCCCAAATGCACCCCTATCATATGCATTTTCAAACCAAACGCCGTAATGAACTCAACATTTCACCCACGTGATCATGTGAATCTGAAACAACAGTTGTTTTTATTCTGACTGTTAGTGTCCCTTATGCTATAATATAAATCTAAAAGCATGTGTTCAATTTACAATTCAATGCTCAGTTGTTGTTGTTTTTTTATTTCCATACATTTAACATGTCAGAAGATACAAATGTTTCACATATAATGCTTTGAAGAACTCCATAACATCATGAGACATTAATAAAATGTTTAGGTAAAGTGTGTACTCAAAACAAAGAAGAGGAGTTTAATTCTTTGTAAATGTCCATAGTTCTTATTGCATTACCTTACGTTTTTGTTGCACGTACTAGTCACATGGTTTATTTGCATATTCATGAGGAGGGGGCGTGGCGTGACGCACGCAGGTCTGACGTTTGTTTTTAAAATGCGACACAAAGTTTGCTCTGCTTCCTACTTTATTCACAGCTGAGCTCCAACATCATGTCTAACATGGGTGATTTTACTCCGAGTGACATCCAAGTTTTCAAAACTTACCTGGAAAACCCCCTCTTGTCCAACTATGACAGCGGTAAGAGTTCGCTTATTTTCTGATGCATGCATTTTTTAATTTCCACCTGTGGTGCATGCTACAATATGTTCTGTTGTATCGTCTCTGACTGCGGTGTGAATGTCATGCATGCATGGGAAGAGATCAGCTGTTTTTAAAGTGCGAAAGTGCATCACAAATGTAATCAGAGCTCGCGGTTATAAGTATCCCTCATTGTGGGGTAAACTTAAAATACCTCCTGTCTAATTACAGATGCACATATGTGAAAGTCCTTGTGGTTATGCACATAGGAAAAGCTGGTGTATCGCGAGAATAAAGATGCCAAAGTGAACTAACACCTGTAAACTGATCATGGAGTTTCTCCAGTAACCTGCGAATAAAAACTCGTATTTTCTGTTATTCAGTCCTCTGTATTGTAAATACATCTGCCCTTTATATAATGTATACAGTACAAGTGCTCTTATTAATCCTCAGTTTACACATGCACAGGTCACATGCATTATGGGTTGCTTTAGCTGAGACATGTGATTCTCTCTCTCTCTCTCTCTCTCTCTCTCTCTCTCTGCAGGATGTGTGATTATGACTCTGACATGCATTGTGTTAAGCTTGATCTCTGTCTAATCAGTCATTGCACACACACACTCCTATCAGTGTGTCTCGGGAGGAATGTGTCAATGCAGAACAGAATGTTCCCTTCTAGCCCTGTGTGTATTTCCATTCATGTCTTCGCTCGTCAGGTTTCAGTATAACCTTCTTAACACTCAAGGTGCCATTGTAACTCATACTGTAAGTCAGTAAACAGAGTTTGATGCATGAAGCTAGAAACACTCAGGTGACATTTAAACACCTCAGTATTTGTGTACGGGTAATGGTTTATCACTCAAAAATGGAAATTCGGTCATTATTTTTCATCATTTTCTTGCGTCTACTAAAACCTGTATGACTTAATTTCTTCTGTGAAACACTAAAGGATCATTTTTAAATATTAAATTATGACGTTATTGGGGACTGGGGCCTCGACATGTCAAAAGGGCATCATTAAAGTAGTCCATTTGACTCATGTGACCCTGGTCATGCATCTCACGGCTATATTTATGGACACAAATATGGGTCAAAATGATCAATTTGTCTGCCAAAAATCATTAGGATATGAACTAAAGGTCATTTTGATATTTTGTAAATGTTCTTCCGTAAATATATCAATAATGTATTAGTAGTAGTAATATGCATGGACTTCATTTGGACAACTTTAAAGGCAAATTTCGCAATATTTTGATGGGGTTTTTTTTTTGGCACCCTCATTTTCCAGATTTTTTAAATAGTTGTATCTCGGCCAAATTGTCCTAACAAATCATACATCAATGGAAAGCTTATTTATAAACCTCAATTTCAAACAAATTACCATTAGGACTGGTTTTGTGTTCCAGGGTCACACGCACACACACACACACACACACACACATATATAAAAAGCATCCTGCTAGACTATGTAGGACAAAGTTGATGTGTGGACTGTGTTTTCCCAGTCCAGTCCTTGTTATTTGAAGCATCTGGTTCATAGGGAACAGCCCTGAAACTAATGTGACCGTAAACACACTCTGTTGTGATTTATAAATACACGCGATGTCTTTAAGCAAAGGCGTGCTCCTGATCAGCTGTACTCCGCACGTGCGGAAGCCACGCCCACCCAGCACTCTTGCGGAAGCCCCGCCCACCCAGCGCGCGTGCAGCCAGCACGTGTGGAGGCACGAGCTCGCCTCTATATGGGTGGAAAAATACCACTGAACGAGTACACAGACGCTTTAAAGCACAAAGAGGTTGAGTCTAAAGGCGTATGGATGTATAGCGGTGAAAGTTAACTTATGACAATATACAGTAATTAGCCATTTTGCGTGTTGTTGAGTTTCCCGTGTTCAGGGTCACTTTAAGGACAGTCTTGGTTTGTTTTCGGAACAAAGACTCGTTCGCCGTGTGTCGCTCATTGTTGTGGTGCTGCGTGATGGGGATTTAGAGTTGACCAATCAGAAGTACGTTCTGTCTGTTTAAATATTCATTTTCCGTCGGCCAGACAACCAATCAGCGCGTCCAGCGGGGCGTTCCTCATGAATATGTAATCGTTTCTGCCAATACGCTGGAGTGGATCACGGTGTTGTTTTTGGCTGTGTTTTCTCAAACAGGAACAGGAGGTTTAACGGATATAAGCGACATTGCCGGAGTTTTGTACATTTCTATATCTTCCAGGATAATATTGAGCTAATCATGCCCGGGCAGGCGTCAGTAACGTTGGCCGTCGGTCCTCAGAAATCCTCCGCTTTTGTTTTAAAGAAGATCATGAATATTCCGCCTCCAAACATACTTGCGGATCAAGACGACGGTAAGATCCATACAACTGCGAACATGTAAATCAATCGTTGTTGTCCATTGTGTGTGTTGTAGTCTGGCTTCACCTGCAGCTGCCGCGTTCATTGGTTCCCCAAAAGAACAGAAAGTTCCCTCTGAAAAAGTGCTGGTTCATTGACGGTATCAGCTGGAAATACCGCGTTACTTTCATAAAATATTATCATATTCGTGTTTTTACTTGTTTGGTTTTACAAGTTACGTTAAAAATTACATGGTACATGTCCATAAAACATTCCTGCATCTTTGTAGATAATGAATAATTTAATAAACTGCACGTCAAATATGGTATTACCATGGTAACGTTACTTTTTAGTGGGTCAATGACAGCGTGTCAATTCTGGTGTCCAAAGCATATTCATAATATTAAAAAATATAGTACACTACATTAAATGACTCCACATCCCTGTCTGAAATACTCAAGTGAGTGTTAATTATAAATAATTAATCATTAAAGAGCTATTTAGCTCAAAAATCACAATGTAATTTCCCAGCTTAAAATCTTAAAATACACAAATCTGAATAAAAGTATTTAAAATCTACCTGGGCATAATTGTACTGATGTTTTCAATGATACCTACACATGATGATAATACGAAGCTTATTTTTTATGATAGAACAATTTGTTATTCCAAGTGTTATTCCTGAATAATGACCATTTTGCACCATAATGCATATTGTATCAAAAAGAAGACCCAAAACATGTGCAAAAGCCTCTTAAAATGTTAATATTTTGACTTTTTCAATCACGGGTGTACTTATCAGTCTTTTGGATAACACTAATACAACATGTATAATGTATTTTATGTTCAAAAACGATCTATTTTATCTAAAAGATTTCCTTAAAGTGACGATAGCTAAGTTGTAGTTTTCCACAGGTGGTTAAGTTAGTGCCTGATTATAAAGAAAAGCATTATTATTATTATTTTTAATGCAAATTCTGAAAAACATTGCAGAATGTCCTTACGTCTAACATTGGCACAGGCATTTCAACCAATATTTGTGTGTTAGATCATACAATTCAGTTTTATATATATATATATATATATATATATATATATATATATATATATATATATATATATATATATATATATATATATGAATATATATATAAAAGGAGAAAACAAATCTTATTTACTTCATTAGAAAACATTTTGAAACATTTTCCAGCTTTCTTTACGGATTTGGTTCTGAATTTGCAGCAGCAGCCAAAAATGAGCCCATGTCTATATGAAATCCCAAATTAATTATATTAATTGTGATTAAAATGCATCTTTCCAAGCACTAATTGTTTGTTGAGCTCCAATTATGTACATGCCAACAATGGTAGAAATGTAATTAAATAAAAAAATGCATTACCGTTACATAGGAATGGCATTTTCATGGGGAAATAGATTCGATTGACCAAACAAATGGTTAATTACTTTTTTTTTAATGAGCACAGCATTACACACACAACAGTCTAATATAGAAAGTCCTAACATTTTATTTTTCACAGTTTTTTTGTTCTTCCGAATTTTAAATCCTTATCCGTCGTTCACCCTAGTGTTAAGAAATTGGGAATGACTGACTATATATTATTATCATATTACCATGACTGTGGTTACTTCTGTGTGATAGTACCATGTTTTTTTGGTTTATTTTTTTAAGGATCTTAGAGTAACACCATGGTACAAGAGTTTTGGCCGGATTATCATCATTGATGATAACATGATATTTTACCATCAGTGTTCCCATGGTCATGGAAAACCTGGAAATTAAATGGTGAAAAGGTGTGGGAGCAATACACTGATTGCCAGATTCATCATTCATGTTCAATACATTGCAACGTTTTGACCAAAGAAGGTCTCTGTCCGGACTTCATATAATCCATTATATTAACAGTGTAAAATGTAGGAAAAGTACTGTAATATTAGTGCTTTCTCCTTTGCTGTGATTAGGGCTGGGCGATAAACGATAACGATATGTATCGCGATAGACACGTAATCGATATCAATAAAAAATGTGATTGATAAATAGGGTTGGGAATCGTGAGAAATTTTCCGGTTCGGTTCTGGTTCGATTCCGCCTAATGATTCCGGTTCCATTACGGTTCCATTAAAATTATTAAACAAATAGTTGTAAAGGAAAAAGGCATAATACGCAACTCAAACAATCCTTTTTGTGTTTATTACATGATCTCTGATTCATTTACAGGTTGGCAATGTCAAAAAGTCCTGTAGCCTACTGTACATATATTACAGTATTAAAAGCATTCTTGCAAAAATATTATATATATTAGTTATATTTATTAGTTATTTGTATATTAATTTAATAGAAATTCAGTTATTCAGTGAACTTGTAAATAATAAATGGTAATTCAGCATTAATCTAGATTAAAATGGCTCATTTGAATTCTGCCAAGGCCTTCAGAATATGTGTGCTACCCAAATAATGACTGGTGCTTTCACACTTGGTTCGATTGCCTGGACCGAACCCGAGTTCGATTGCTCCTGGACCGTGTTCATATTATATTTTGGTCCGAAACCGAGGTGCGTGCGTCATCAAAGCAGCAGCTGTTTACCCGTTACTTGGTAACGGCGTCAGTGAAGGTGGCAGAATGAATAGCGTTGTTCACCTAACGCGTTTATATTTTTGTTTTTGAACCATTGGTTTTGTTACCACAGCTTCAGTATGTAATGACACTTGCGTCTATCTGCCGCGGATGTACTGCAAATGCTAAAGAATGCTGACGACGAGCAGAAATGATATCTACAGCTCTCTGCTTGCAGTATGTCAGTCACGCTCGTCAGGACTCGAGAACGGTTCGCGGTGCGCGCCGAGTTCGGAAGACAGCGTTCACGCTTGATGTGGTAATTTCACAGCATACACGCAGGTTCAAGACTCGTTCCTGCTCCCTACAGTGCAATTCGGCTAGGTAGCTATACATCCGCGCTAAAATATCACTGTGAAAGTCATCATAGCTTGCGTAGTATAGACCCAGCTCCCAAACCCAATTTTGAGAATAGATTAACGGCGATATGTTTTTATCGCCCGATAAGAGTCTCGCGTTAACGCAGCACGTTAACGCCGATAACCCACCACCAGTTAATTGTTTGCACTTCTGGAAGCGGCAGGCAACGTAATTAATAGTCATGACGAGGTTAGCTGTCGCCCGCTATTAAAGGATACGCTCCCAGCGCTTCGCACACACATTGCACCAGAACCGTTTGAACCGAAACTCAGGAATTTTGCGCGATTCCGGTATTTTTCAAAAATAAGTATCGGTTCTGCATAAGAACTGCTCTCGGTTCCCAACCCTATTGATAAAATGTTTGATAATTATTTTTTATTCGTCGGAAGAAACCAGAGGTTGCGACGCACGTTTGGTTGCATGAACAAAGGCACTCGCTCTCTGGTAACCTAGCAACATAGGGAGTGACACGCTAACAGCCAATCATGTTACAGTATCAGGTTTGGAGATCAATCCGAAAATGTGTCGCAGAGAGCGAGTTTTATAAGGCTGAGCGTCGTCAGATCAATGTCATCTGCATATTATGCAAGACCGTCGTCCCGACCTAGACTGGTAATACCACAGACCGGTTGAACCACCTTAAGCCTGGTTTATACTTGAGTCTGGCTCCCCGCGCGAGCCTCGTCCGTTTGGGAGGTGTTTATACTCGACGCCGTTGTTTTGTCTTAAAGCTTTCATTGTTTTAGTTTGGTAGGGTCGCCGCTAGCTTAGCTTAGCATAATGAATGGAATCCTATGTTGCCAACTAGCATGTCCTGAGTAAAAGTGATCCAAAAACCCCCCACGTAATTACTTCTTGTGGCCTGAAATTCACAACGAGTACAAATAGCGATGCAGATTAAGACTAGGCGATTTCCTAGGCAGGTGTTAATTTGGGACTATATTATGGGGAAGCACAGGCGAAGCACAGCTACTTGGGCGCAGCGATATCACGCAACACATGCACAACATATGAAATGTAAGTTGAGGGATTTCATGTGTTGCGCGATATCTCTTTGCCCAAGTAGCAGTGCTTCGCCTGTACTTCCCCATAATATAGTCCCAAGTAATTAGGTGGGTTTTTATTTTTTGGGATCACTTACTCGGGACATGCTAGCTGGCAACATAGGATTCCATTCATTATGCTAAGCTAAGCTAGCAGTGACCCTGCCAAACTAAAACAATGCTACACTGAGACAAAAATGCATTTGCCCACATATCTAAATGTAGGGAAGATGTTGATTAAGCCCTATTTCCAAAAACACTGGAGTGTTCCTTAAATGATAAGGGAGAATTTAGTGTTCATTGTGATTTTCATAATGGAAGTGGACCGAGACCCATCTCTTTAGCGGTCTCGGCTCAGGGTTCGGATGGCAGTGTTCACATATGTTCAAATAAACCGTACTAACCGAGCAATCGCACCAGGGTTCGTTTTAACCGAACCAAACATGCCAAGTGTGAATTTAGTCTAGTTTTAGTGTCTGATTAGCAACATGTGACGCCCATTTAAAGTGATTAACTGCTGAAAATGAAGATGAAGTTTGACGTCTAAAGGCTCGAAGTTCACGAGAATTTCATTGTGGACCATCAAGTTTTATTATTGTTAGGAAATGTACAGTGTAAGCTCATTGAAGCTGGCATTGTTACTTGACTAACTGCATGTCCTCTCTCACAGATATCGAGAAGGAGAAACAGGGTTCGACAGGCGATGGGAGCGACGCTTCCGGGGGCGTCTCCGCCTCTCTCACGCCCACCATTTGGGACAAGACCATCCCGTACGACGGCGAGACCTTCCACCTGGAGTACATGGACCTGGACGAGTTCCTGCTGGAGAACGGGATTCCCGTCACGCTGGAGGAGGAGCTGAGCAAGAGTCTGGAGGCCGAGCGGAGAGGCAGAGACTCCTCTGTGACCCCGGACGAGCCGGCGGCCATCCCGCAGATGCCGGAGGAGGAGCGGGATGAGGGCGACGATGAGCCCGAGGAGGATTCGCTCTCTGTGAGCGATACGGCGGAGCAGGAAGTGAGCGATGACACGACCACAGGTGAGGCGATCAACAAGCACGCTCATTGTTTTTGTACATCTGATTGCACAGTATTATTACATGGTGACCATTCCTAAATGGCTTCAGTTACATCCCATCAATAGCTTTAATGTAGCTATTTTTAATCGGTAACGTGAAGTGCAGTTAACTAGCGTTTCAGGAGTCGCTTCACTAGTCAAACTACTACGGAAAATCCTGACAGACACCATACTGTTTCCACCCGCCAGACTCCAAAGACAAACCCGACCGCGTGACGCCGACCCCGATCGACCCGGAGGAGATCGAGGTGAACATCGCCTTCCAGCCGGACCCAACAGACTTGGTCCTGTCCAGCGTTCCCGGAGGAGAGCTCTTCAATCCACGGAAACATCGCTTCTCCGCGGACGAGCTCAAACCGCAGCCCATGATCAAGAAAGCCAAGAAAGTGTTTGTGTCCGAAGATGCCAAGGTGAGGCTGAAAAAATGTCGGAAAATAACATTCAGGATGTGTTTATGAACCGCTCATAACACCTGTCGCTAGTCAAATGATTATATGCGGTTGTTTAGCAATCATGCTAGCTTGTCGTCTGATTTTCTGATAACTCACTGGATTAGCACGAGATTCTGAAAGCCAACCTGAATTACTCTTCCCAATCGCCATTTGACTTCTTTTACCTGATGTTTTCCAGCCAAATCTGGGATAAAACTTAGGGCTTGGACGTCATGATGAAGTCAAGTGGAGCCAGAACTCGCTAAAAGTGGGAATTATTCCCAAAAAGGCAGTGAATTTGAATTAGGAAAGTAACTAGACTTGATTTTGTGGTTATGCCAAAGGCATATGTTGTTCACAGAGCAGCTGAAACCGTATCCTGTGTAATCCGTCACTTTTCCATCATGCTTTCCCATTGCCAGGCGCAACAGTGGGGGTCTAGTAGTGAAACCCAGCTCGTTTTCTTCCCGGGTGGATTGACCTGTGGAGACACACATTGTGAGCTCTGAGGGTGTTCGTCAGTTCATTTGACTTCTTATATTGATATTAATAAAACCATGTTTAATCCCCTCTCAGTATACCCACCCCAACAGTCCATCTGGTTCAACTCTTGAGTTTACTGCAAAAGAGTTTTTATTAATATTTTGAATTCGTTTTTATTTTATATTTTCCACCTTGTTTTAGTAATTTTGTTTTTTGGTATTTTAATTTTTCATTTTCTTTTTTAAATATGCCTATATAGTATTTATCGGTGTTACACTATCCATGATCCTGCAGAGAAATGTCTTAACTTTTATGTTTGTATCAATAGTTATCATTAATATTTTAGATTTTCATTTTAATTTTAGTTCAAGTTTGAGTAATTTTCTTGTTTTTGTCTTTAAAAAAAAAAAAGGTTTTACTTTTTTAAATTCAGTTTTGGTTAGTTATTTAAGAACCTCAAGTATTAAACTAATATATAATATTTATTAAAACTTTTACGATTAAGAACGGAAGATGTGGAGGCACCTATTTCTTCTTCTTCTTATTATTATTATTATTCCGCAATGGGAGTCTATGGCCGCCCATAGAAGCGCTTGCGGGAAAGTTGTGAAATTTGGCACACAGATAGAGGACAGCCTGAAATGTCATCATAACAAATTTGGAGTCTCTAACTCAATCCCTCTAGCGCCACCAACAGTCCAAAGTTGCACTCAAGTTTATGCTAATAACTTTTGAACCATAATTAGGATTAGAAACAAAATTCCTTTTGTCCTGTTTCTGTGGCTGAAGACGTGGTTCAATTTTCCCACCAAAAATCAGGCAATGGCGACAAAGTTATTGAATTAAATTTGAATCATTAAATTGTTTTCGAATAACTTTCAAACTTTTCAAATTTTAACGTAGTGCTTCTGAAAATAGACATAACTTTATCTCCGCAACGCTTTATCGTATTCAAACCAAACTTGGTACATGTCATCACAAGCATTACCTGAGGCAACATGCAGTGTTTCTGCACAGCGCCACCTACTGGTGTGGAGGTACAAAAAAATCTGTCAAAAGTGATAAAATCATTATAATTGACTATATTTGTAATTTTAATCCAGATCACCAGATCATCTTCAGACAATGGCGACAAAAAGTTATTGAATTAAAGTCGAGTCATTAAATTGTTTTCGAATAACACGCAAACAAATTAACGTAGTGCTCGCGAAAATAGACATAAAACTGTATCTCCGCAACGCTTTATCGTATTCAAACCAAACTTGGTACATGTCATCACAAGCATGATCTGAGGCAACATGCAGTGTTTCGGCACAGCGCCACCTACTGGTGCGGAAGTGCAAAAAAATCCACATCAATTTTGTAACTGTCAAAAGTGATCAAAAATCATTATAATTGACTTTATCTGTAATTTTACAGCTATTTTGCCTGAAATTATCTTAATAGGTCATTGGCTCATTGCTACAGTTAGTCTGACACTCCAAGCCATGCTGGCATGTTTTATTGTCTTCTTTCTGCTTGGTCCCGGTAATGGCTGCTTGCAGCTTTAATTATTATTATTTTTATCCGTTTAATAACTTTGCAGTGAGTCTAAATAACATTGTTAGGGTTAGGCTAACTCTACACAGTAAACGACTTTAAATTATAATTTTTTTCTGTTTTGTTCTGTGATAAATTTTTTTAAATTGTTAAATTGTTTGCAATGTATAGGAGATTGAAGTTATTTTTCTCCACGCCATTGAGTTCACAGTATTTTGACAGATTTTTTAAATACCATTTTGCTTACAGTCAAACTATATTAATGTATTTATTAGTACGGTTGTGATCAGTCGCAGCTGCTTGATTTGGTTTAACAAAGACGGTTCCCGCTGTTTCCCGCAGGATGATAAATACTGGTCACGGAGGAAGAAGAACAACGTAGCGGCGAAGCGCTCGCGGGAAGCCCGGCGCTTGAAGGAGAACCAGATCGCCGTCCGCGCCTCCTTCCTGGAGCGGGAGAATGCCGCGCTGCGACGGGAAGTGGCCGAGCTGCGGAAAGACTGCGGCCGCTGCAAGAAGATCATGTCGCGGTACGAGGATAAATACGGCGAGCTGTGAGGGACACGCTTCACCCGGACACACACACCATTCACTCCGTTTCGCAGCTGGGCCATGTGGGAGGAGGGCGCGAGCGAGCACGCACGTGTTCAATAAAGAAGATCTAACAGTGAAAGGGCACAATATTAAAAAAACACAGCACAACCTTTGACCCCACATACCTCATTCTGCCCCTCTCCCCCACCCCCAGTGTGGCCCGAGTAGCGAGTTTAAAGCTTATGATGAAGACGCCAAAGCGGGCTGAGCGAAGTAGTGGGAAAATCGTCGGCAGGAGAAGACGCCAGCGAGAGTCTGAGAGCGTTTGGTCACAGTGACCGTAACCTCGCGGCTCTTCTCGGCTAGTTTTTAGTGTGTTTGTTTGCACTCGACACGTTATTTATGTTTGTGTACAGGAGGTTTGTCGCATGACACACAGTTTTCTTCATTCTTTAAAAACGAGTGCACTTCCAGTGCTGATCACGGGAGAGACGGGAGTCTGTAAATACGCCGGTGTCCGTGTCGTCGTTCTTCCAGACGGATCTCGCCACGTGATGGGGACATTCGTAACGGCAGCGCGTCGATCAAACGCGGATCTGTTCTGTTTTCAGGGTGTAATCCAGGGCAATAATACACGACTCATCTTTACCTCAGATTACTGGACGCTTTCATTGTTCTTAGATGTCGGTGTGTTATTTTTGTTTGGTGTAGTTGCGTCAGAATGAATTTCTGTGCAAAATGGTTCCTGGGTTTTTTTATTCTAATTAATAATGCATTCATTCATTATAGTAATAATAATAATAGCAATGCATTTTTAGATCGATTCGTGAATTTGTAAAGCATAAATGTGGTGGTTGTTGTTTTTGAGTCGATGACATTAGTCCCACTAGTAGGACAATATGGTCAAAAGTCATAATGTGCTTCCACTGTGTTTTATGGATTTTGATAGATTATTAGTTATGTACGTGGTTTGTTTTCACTGCTCATAAAACACCACATAGTGTGCTTACCACTTTCTTTTGAAGAAGCCATGAAAACATCAGCATCCTTTATTTTCATTTATATATTAGGGCTGTTATTGACGATTATTTTGGTATTCGGTTAATCAGACGACCATGGTGGTATTCGATTAAGCAAACGATTATTTTTGGCATTCGATTAATCGAGTGATTATTTTGACGGCGATTAATCGGATGACTATTTGGCATCGGATTAAGCAAACAATCTCAATTTTGCCGTTCGATTAATCAAATGTCGATTTTGTCAACCGATTAATCGGACGACTATTTGGTATCTGATTAATTGGACGGTTATTTTTGTATTCTATTAATCCGACAACTTTTTTGGTATTCGTATATTCGGGCAACTATCTTGGTATCCGATTAATCGGGACACTATTTTGGTATTCGATTAATCGTCCAATTATTTTGCTGAGTAATCCGATTAAAAAAAATCGACAAACAAAATCCTTTAATATGACTTAAAATACATATATAATAACAACATGGCAATAATATTAATAATATATAAAGTATCAAAAGCAAGTACTCATGTGGTTTTATAGAACAACATTGTTTAAATACACATACATAATATAAACAATCATCTTGCGTACATTATGTATTATGACGAATCGTGACAGCCCTATATATATATAACGTTTTAAATACTAATTTAATGCGTAATCAGGATTGTGTTTCTGTAAAAGGGGTTACACGTAGTTACAGGCAAAAAATATTGCATTTTAACGAGTCGTTAGTGCATGCTGATGTCATAGTGATGATGTCACAGTGGGCGTGTCCTTCTCGTCCGTGTGTGTATATAAACTGTCGCATATTTTGGTATTTTTGATGTGTTTTAAATAGAGAGTAGCGTGCTGCTCTTTTTTTCTCTTTTTTTTACCCATTTGGTTTCATTTCATTCTACAAACAACACAAAACCTTCCCCCGTCAGTCGCTGTGTTTATAATTTACGGGAATGACGTTTCTATGTTTGTTCGTTTTTTTTGTTTTGTTTTTTGTGATTTACTTTGAATTGTGATGAAACGTTTTCATTTTAAATCTGTTATATAAACTCCAGACTATAAGCTCAAATGTAGCAATTTTTGTCTTTAATAAAAAAAAATTAAACATTTTACTTGCATTTTTAAGAAAATAGAAGTTTTTTTTAATGTGGTGTTTTTATATTAAAAAAGACACTTTCCTGTCTTGTAATGCAGTATGTAATGATGACTGTATCCTGTATCATGCATATTAATAAAGGAATATGTAAATGATTTGACCTGGTTGAGGTCATCGATGGATCTGCGCTGTGATTGGCTGCTCCTGGTTGCGTCACTCACGAGCGCTAGACATCTGCAGTGGTGAGTCTACGGTGATGAATGACCTGACATGTGTACGCTAGTGTCTGTGTGGAAATGTGTATAAATATATAAATACACAACGCGATTTTCAATTCCAATGCTGCTTTTCCATCATTCCATGTAAACACGCGCTGGGCCGTTTAACGGTTGCGCTCGGGCGTGACGCGGCGTTCTAAAAACGCAGAGCTCAATTTAAAAGTTCAGCTTCTAAAAACCCGCGTATTTTCGTTCCATTTTCCCGCGTTTGCGTTTTTAACCGCGAAAGCGCTGACTCTAAACAAAGAATACAGCTGCTTTTGTTTGTAGATGATTCGCACGTCTATCCTCTTTGATGAGGTGGTGTATGTGTGTGTCTGTGTTCTTCCTCCACTGCGTCGGATTCATTGTCATTCTCAGCGTGATGTTAGGTAACACTCGTTGCATAACATCTGCTTCTGAGACACAATGAGTCTGAAGAGAGAGGATCAAGTCGAGCACATGAGTTCCCAAATTTAAACGTGAGGATGAATTGTCAGGAGGAAAAGAATGACTAATCAAAGTGGGTTTTTTTGTTTAGTTTTTTTTGCACCCATGGTCAGATTTCTCATCAGGTTAAGGTTTAGTTTACGTGCTGCTGCTGAGACACTAAACATTACAATAAATGAACACAAATATGAGTGATACACGCGCGCTTCATTCAATCTAACATTTACATATACATTTGATTTTAAAATATGTTGCTTTCCCTCAATAAACTTAGCATTCATTCACACAGACCTCAAGCTTCGAGAGTGAATGCAAAAGTTTCTCCGAAAAATACAAAACATTAAAAATCAGGTTCCGTCCATCTAAAAAAAAATTACTAAATGTATTTGTTTTTATCATATTATCAATCAAAATAGCTCTTCTTGCCAAGAAAAACAATAGTTACAAACAGTTACAATATTGTTTATTATAGAGACCATGATTTTTTTTTTACTTTAGTAAAACTTATTTTTATTTTGGAAAAAAAATCTACTTTTTACTATAACATGCATGTGTATTTTATACTTTGGACTAAACTAATTTATCAAATTGACTCAAGTTAAGTTTCTGATTCAGTACTATATTTTTAATAATTCCTTAATTTATTTTCTGTTGTCACAGGACAAAACTTGGGTCGTATAATAAAATATTTACTTTTTTTTTTGCTTAGTTACAACTATAATTGCTTACATGTTCTGCATTTCGATTGGCTGTGGTAGGGGGTCAGAGTTCATAACCCTGAGCTTCATCATCAGCACAGGTGTTCATACAGCTGGTCTGGGATACAGCATGGGAACAGGCCCGAGGGCATCATAACATGCATCTCCTTAAGAGTCTGACATGTTGAAGGGTTTCTGGGACAATGGCCTGCTGAGAAGAGACCGTTCAGCTGGATATTCTTCATCAGAAAGCCATAAGCTTGTCCAGCGTGATCTTAAACGCTCTTGATGAGAATCACTCCTTCCTGTAGCAAGCCAGTTAAATTCAAAAGAAACCCAGAGCTGAGTTCTTCTATAAACCTGAAAGACTTTTATTGGGATTTTCAGGAACTGTGGGTTGAGGTTTATTTTGTATTACATTGCGATACTATCAAAAATTCTCAAACTGCATCTCCAATAATGATAGACATTATCAATATTATTAAAATGTACAAAAATCCAATCTTAACGTTTTGGGTTTGAACATTCGGGATGGCGAGAGGTTTATAAAGTACACAGTCTTGCTTTGGAATATTAATATACTTCATCAAACCGGTCAAGATCCTTCTGGTCTTGGATTGAACGACGTCCAGCATTTTTGTTAAACACATTTTTATTAGTCATTTTCATCTTGCATATATTTATATTCATTAGTTATTTCTGAAAAAATAACTTCAGCACGTAAGAAACTAAACAAAAGATCTCAAACATAAGAAATATATACATATTCATGTCATCATGGTATATATCTCTTCATTTGCTTTATAAATGCCATAGATAACTCTTGAAAAAACACGAAAAAATATAGAAAAATTGTAAATAAATTACAAACAAATGTAAAAATACACCCAGTCATAGCATTTATAGAGAAATCTAACCCCCCGCCCACCCCAAATGAAACCAATGAAATATTCATGAAGCTGACGTTCACATTTCAATGTCGGGGAGGGCCGTCACAACAGGGTCAGGACGTACATACGGTCTCACCCAAAACCCTTCATTTTTAATACAATCTTTAAACTACATTACCAAGCTATAGTTCAGACATAATTGGCATTAAAGGGCAAGTAAAGGACCTTTAGCATCTAGCATATAGGAGTTTATTGTGAGGCCTTACGGGAGTTTCCGAAGGCCCGATGCGTAAAGTGCAACGCGGCAGGACGGGACGCTGAGGGGGAAGAGATGTCATAAACGGAAGCCGTCATAAGGCTCCTACCTTCAAGAAGATTCTAGAACGACTTGACAAAACACAGCCACTGCAGTCAGAATATATGAGGTAACATTCAGAGTCCGAGAACGGAGAAAACAAAGTGCAATTTTCAAGGCGGCATCTCTCCCAAAACCACGATATAAGACCTCTGGAACACAAAATGCATTAAATTCAACATGCTGGAAAGATTATCTGAGGGGGGTCTCCGCACCAATGACCTTTAATCTCGTGCCCAATCCCTTCAAAAGACATTCGGCAGTTTATCAAAACCTCTTCTGCTCCTTCAGTACCTTCATGCACTGCAAGAGAGCAAAACCAATCAGAACAATCCTCCAATCATTCCGCCTGATTGAATTTACAAGAGCCGAGAGATGCAACGCACTAGAAAAGGGTTCAAACACTGGCTGGTTTCATCAGGATTTGGCTTGATGTGTTCAAACTTAAAAGGAGTGTCCTAAAGATGCTAAGTCATGAGCTCAAATCTATAGAACAAGTCATAAAATTAACATAAATCATTATGACCATTGAGGTGTGACCTAACTATTAACGTGGCTGATGTCTCCAGAGATTCATATTTATGAACAAACCCCATGCCAAAAATCCCTTTTTAGCATTAGAATCTTCCATAAGAATATTAGCTTTTCTTCCCCTAGAATCTATTTTTTTAAAAGTAGCAATCAAAGCAGAAATCATCAGATTATGTAGACAAACATTTAAATTAAGTGACTCTGAAAACAACAAACGCAAAAACACCTGTGCAAAAACGGCTGGTTACTCCAACAACATCATGAAACAAGAAACAAAGGGTAAAGTAACAATCACAAGTAATACTCAATTAGTAGTCAATACTCTTGATTTGCATTGGTGGTAGTAACAATGATTCATGAAGGACGAAAAAAAAAAAATTGTGTCCTCAAGGAAAGTCTTTCAGCATTGGGATCTCTGAGACTTTAGTTGGCCAACACCACGGGTTGAAAGGACTGGCCAGAGTACTGAAGGTTGTATCCGAGTCCTTCCACAAATGGAGGTTTATCCATGAAGGAAATCCCACTGTTGCCCCCAATGATTCCCATAGCCTGGCCTGGTGGGGGGCTGGAGAATGGGTCGAAGGAAGCATGCGGGTGCGGACCCTGGAACGGGGTCATTGGCGCAACTTCTGCATCGAAGTAGAGGGGCCTCTGGGAAACGGGAAACACAAACTCTTTGGCATTCGGAGACAGCTGGCTTGGGATGGGTCCAGCCAGAGAGTGCATGGAGAGGGAAAGGGGTTTGTGCTTGACCAGCCCCGGTGGGGAAATGGTGTTGGGCGAGCGGGTGATCATCCTCTGCTGGGGAGCCACGATGACGGCAGAACTAGAGGAAACTCCAGGGTTCCCGCACTTCTTCATTTTCGTGGAGCCAAATTTGGTGGCAGCGAAGCTGGCCGTGGTGAAGGTGATTGGCTGAGGTGTGGGCCGGGAGTTAGGCTGAGGGTAAATGAGGCTGGTGCTTGGCGGCGATGGGGTGGAGGTGTTGGAGGAATGAACGCTGGGATTGGTGGGAGTGCTGGGAGTACCGTAACCGAACAGACCTGGGCAAGATGAGGTAGAAAGTGGGGTAGGCGAACTGGAGAGCGACGGTAGCATGACCGGCGACACCTGGCCACCAATGGGAACAAACACCTGAGCCTCTGGGTTAAAGCCCAGATTCTTGACTTCCTCAAACTCCAGGTCTCCTTTGAGCATGATGTCAGACCTTTCAGCATCAACCCCTAATCCTGCCGGCTCCTCCATGTAGAGGACTTTCACTGCACCCTTTTCCCCAATCTGGTAGGACACTTCATAAGGGTCAATCCAAATGCTGAGCTCAGGGGGAACGTTGGCTCGGACCTCCTCTGTGTCCAGGCCACTTCTCCTGGCCGCCAGCTCCACCACGGGGTCCCTAGGAGCCCCCAGATGGAGGCAGCGGAAGGCAGAACCACGTAAAGGTACCTCGGGGTACCAGTGACCTTCGAAACGGGACACCAGGATACGCTCCAACTCCTCGCCAAACAGATCTGCCCTGCGGCGCGGGAGCTTGTTGTACAAATATGACACGATGAAGTTCAACGCAACCTTCACCTCCAGATGCATGATGAATTTGATTATTTCTTGGAAGTTCTTTTGGTGATACAGGGACCTACGGCCGTCTTAACATCTCTAGCAAATATAAAGTTGAAAGTCTTTAGTCTTAGCCTTAAATGTCAACTTAAAAGCAAGGGTCTCTGATTTTGGATCGTTGCTTAGAAATTGCTTAAAAGTGATTGTCAGAGACCAGTTGATTTAAAAAAAAAAAAAAAATCTTCACCCTGAAGTCCTTCTTGCCAGAACTGGGTCTGACGAACAAAGACTGGACAGCAGCTCTCCAAGATCCAATTTCTTCAAAGACTCTGGAAAAACAAAAGACAGACCAGTTAGACAAATATAACCAAGCAATTCTTTACATGCGTATTTGTTTCAGCAGATGCTGAGGCCAAGGTACCAATCCATGATAATCTTCATGAAATCCCTCATCTGTCCCGTTGGCTAAAGCACTTAGGATTACATGTGACTAGAGGAAAATTTCAACACCAAATGTAGTACTTGGTCCACTCACACTAGCTCAAGCTTTGCTTTAATTCTATTTTTGACATTAAAGGGGAATTTAAAGTGCCAATGGTGAAAAAGAAATGAACATGCCAGAGTTTGCACTCTTCAGGAACTAACCAAAGGATTATATTTTACCTTGAGAATGTCATTGGTTTAAAATAAGACCTTTAATAGTCAAGTCAAAATACCTTTATTTATATGGCGCTTTTCACTACATTGCTTCGAAGCAGATTTACAGTGATAATAGGCAATTGATTTTGTTTTAGATGAAAAGCTAAAATAAAAAATAAATGCATCTGATGACAACTCACTTTTTGTAATCGATTATAATTGAACTAATTTATCCACGTCAAGACTTAAACATCTACGGGGAAACCTTCGAAATTGCTGATAAAATGGTGCAGTTAAAAAGGCACGTTTAAAGAAAAACTACAGCTCCCAGCATGCACCACAACACGGCTTTTGACGTCATCACCACGCGTGTGAATGTTGATGTGACGCCTCCGCATTTTCAAAACACTGATAAGCTCTGCTAAAACCCGCACATTAAATGCACTGCATTCGGTTTATTTATTTTAAAGCCGGATCCGCGATGAGTTTCGGCACATGAGAGGACGGTTCACTGCCGGTAAACGTAACGAAACTCATATATTGTAAAACGAGATGCGTTAATACAGGCCAATAAATCATAATATCAGCACTGTTGTCATTTCATCGCATGTAAACTATTTTAAAACGAGTTTTAGATATATGGACAGCGGATAACGGATTTGATAATTTACTTGTGCAATTCACATCGCGTGAAATGATACCAACGGTAACGTTTAATTAGCTACAAAATCAAACATATTTGTTCGATATTCTCTTCTTAATGTGTTGAAATCAGTGGTTATATTTTATATAACAAAAATAATTAATTCTCGTTTAGTTTATCATATCGGGCACTCAATGTCACTCAATGTCAACGTTTGATCAAATGCGTTTATACGCGCGTCTGACAGAAAGGTTTGTTATTCATTGACCAAATGGTTTACAAGCCTGGTTGATTGCTCACACTCCCGCCATCAGACACAGAACACATCCAGCAGATTCACATAATCTAAAATAACATCGGCTTCAACACACACCAATCAGAAGTCATCCATCTCTTGACTTTCCTCAGTTTGACTTCTATTGTTATTATTTGGGACCCAAACGCTGAACGATCTAACACAACACATTGTTAATAGTGTGTGTGTGTGTGTGTGTGTGTGTGTGTGTGTGTGTCGGGGGTTCCCTTAAAAAAAGGGATGCGTTTTCCAACACATGCAACATAAACAGAATTATCCAACTCTAATAGGAACCAATTCAGCTCTGTAAATCCTGTGCATTTTCCCCAATTCACAAAAACTGTAACAGAACAACATGTTCCCTGAAGTTACTTCTGACAAACGAGCTTATAATAGCCTACAGCATAAAAACACAGCGGCTCTGTACACTCACAGCTCAATAATCAGCTTTTGCAAACCTTTGGTCTGTTTTGGTCCCCTGAGCACACCATTAAAGCCAAGGACATCTGTGCAAACACACATTCATCCTGAATGGAAATCCCAACACAATAAAGCTGCACCTCAAATATTAGCCCTATCAATATTATCGGTCATTGCATCTTCAGATGTGTTTCCTCTCAGCAATCTAAAATGGACGACAACCCATCAGTCATTCAAAACAAAAACAAAAAGCCATGAACGGGTCCTTGCGACACGAAGTCCAGCACATTCTGCTATTATTCTTTATCAGTATAAATCAAGTACTTACTGAATTCAAAGCTTGTGGTTCTCTGCTGCTCCTATGATTCTCGTTACACAAGTATCAACAATCATGCGTTAAAGAGATCCTTCACATAGAAGAGCTGCGGTTTTGTTGCGTTTGACTGAAACGCACTTTTATTGTAATTTTATTTCATTATATATTTATTCATGGCGTGACGTCTCCCAGCCCTCGCACGCACCCCTGTAAACTTCACTGTTTGGCATCCTCGCGGACTTATATGGCAGCGCACGCGCGTGCTCCGCCCTCCCGCGATGACGTATATTCAGCCGGAACTACTTACTGGTTAGATCCGCGCGCATAACAAGATAATGCAAGATGTATCCATAACTTTTAATGACATTACTATGAACGTACTCCACTAGCGTATAATGTTATGCTTTGCTATGCATTTAATACATCTACTTTGCACATTTAAATGTAAATTCACCAACAGCAATCAACCCAATGTTTCTTGTATTTTAGAAAGATTTTAAATATAATTTAAAAACGATTTAATCTTTAGTAAATAGAAAGCCCAGAGGAGCGTTTTCAGTTTGTAATGCCTTTAATGTGCACTCTAAAACATTAATTTCTTACCCTCTTTTTCTTTTGTTGTTGTTGTTGTTTTTCTTCCTATCTTTCTTATTTTTCTTTTTGTCTTTAGCAAATTATTAACATTTTTATTTGTATTCTGTTGGCAATGTTTTTGTGTATTAGCTTAACTTTCAAAACATTATTATACTCGTTTTACAGACGAATGAAGCTATGTTTACTTTTCAATATAGCACACTTTAACTATTTTATTATCTATATGTTGATTTGACATGTTTGTTTGTCTCAGAGATATTGCTGTTCCAACAAGCGCCGGTTTATGGTTATTTCACTTCGTCTCTAATTAACTTGGCGAAGTAATGTTTCCATGTGTGAGGCTGTGCTGCGGAAGGCTAAAAATAAAAGATGTCATAGCAACAGTGTAGCCATTGGCTGGGAAACGCGAGGAGCGGCTAGCTATTGGTCGAGAGCAGCGTCCACTCAACAGGGGGCGTGGTCACGTTTGCTTCAGCGTGCACAACGTGCATTATGGGAATTGGAGTTACCGAAGAACATCACAACGGCACTTGATATGTTATTGCAAAGTCATTACATTCAATTAAAAAAAAAGGTCTATGGACATTAAAATGTAACTTGACGTCGTCCTACTCAAACACAAATAATAAAGTGAATTATGAAGAAATGTATCTTGTCATGTTTGTTTACATATACTCCGAAACTCAACAGGAATGTCTCATAAATCATACTACAAGGATTATTTTGGTCAAAATGTATATGTTATCCAAATCGTATCTGTTCGTACGTTTTAATTGCTGACGCTTCACTGAACCAGTCTAAACATTTACACAGTCTCTTGATATATTTCTGACAGATGAACTGTAATAAACATGTTTTTTCACTACTGATGCAAAATATACTACATGGCTGATGGATCGCAGGGTTTTTAGGAGGAATGTTTCAGGGAGAGCTGCACAAACACACTGGAACCATCATTTGAAAAGACTGCAGATGTAAACAAAAAGACGAGTCAAGGGAGGGCATTTAAAGGGGTAGTACAACAAAATTACAAAATTAAAATTCTGTCATCATTTAGTCACCCGCAAGCTGTTCCAAACCTGTATGTCTTTGTTCTGCACACACAAAATAAGATACTTGGAAGAATGTTTATCGCCAAACAGTTGCTAGTCCCCATTGACTTCCATAGTATCTTTTCTTGTCTGGTCTTCAAAATATCTTCTTTTGTGTTGAGCAGGTTTGAAACAACTTGAAGGTGAGTAAATTATGACAGAATCAGAAATCTTCCAATTTAGTCATTAGGGTGGAAATCACTCATTTTAAATGTGTTTACGTTTTTTAACTCACTAAGGATGTTTATGATGTATGGTTTTAATACCTGAACAATCGTAGAGATAAAATCACCACGATTAAAACATAACAACATTTACAAGCATATGGAATTAAGCAAACATATTACATTTTGTTATAAGTCATTTAAATAATTCAAATAGCATCGTTTTAAAGAGGGTACACGAATGTGGTCACGTGACGTCAATGTCGTAAAGCGTCAGCCGCTGTCGTGATTCGACACATGTGTGGCTGTTGTCATGCAGTGTCCTCAAATCATGAGGGATTATAGATTATTAATAGGGTAAATGTATAAACCGGAGGAGCTGGATAACATCTGTCTGCTCACACGCGAGCTGCCGAAGCTTCAGGAGGACTGAAAGGTAATACGACAGAGAAACTACAGCTGGAGATCACATAAAGTAGCAGATTAATACATCAGTAGCTGATAGATGTGCCTCCGCAGCTCCTCGCGGGTTCAGAGTTCGGGTCTGGTTGGTGTGTCGAGGATGTTCGTGCTGGTGGAGATGGTGGACACGGTCCGGATTCCTCCGTGGAGTTTCCACCGGCAGCTGAACGACGCGATCGCCGAAGAGCTCAACAAGAAACTGGCCAACAAGGTAAAGAGACATGTGTATCTGTCAGCATTGATATCGCTTCAAAACTAATGCTTCATGACCAGTGTTGGGGGACGTTACTTTTAAATTACAATATCGCGTTACTCCTTAAAAAGTAACTAATTCCGTTACTATTTTATTTATTTTTAAAGAAAAATAATGATTTTCGCTTTTTCTAAATTGGGTTGGGCTTGCTTGTTTCAAATGAAGGTCAGCAGGCAAGACAGACTTTATTAAACTTTATTGAACAGATTGATATTTAACATAATTATTACAGGTGATATTCTGAGTCAGCTTTTTTAGGAATACTAAATCTATTTGTGCTGAGTAAATGCTCACAATTGGTCTAGTACTATTACATTCAATAACCGTTTACACTTCAGATTTTTCAGAGAGCTGTCAGTCAATAAATAAGGAAAACAACGTAACTTGCGTTACTTATTTGAAAAAGTAACGCGTAAATTTAAAATAAATGCATTATTTTACTAGTTGCTTGGAAAAAGTAATCTGATTACGTAACTCGTGTTACATGTAATGCATCCCCTCTTTATGTATGTAATGTGTTGATTTTATGTATCTATCTATAAAAGATGAATTAGCCTACTCATTTATTTGACTGGAAATGGTCAACAGGAATGTTTTATTACAATTTAAAATATAGTTAAAAAAAGTATTTGGCATTTTAATCACTTTTTTTATATGTAAACCGTAAATAGGGAAAGTTCTGCTGTGCACATACAATTTCAAATAAATTTGTATTTATCATCAAAAAAACAAGACAATACATAAAATAATAAAAAAAACTATAAAGATTAATTTATGTATGGAATCTGTCATTTTAATAGCATACTTGCTGTGCCTATACTGGTATCATAACCAGCATGCAAAGCTTTTTAAAGCTTGAAGGGATCGTTCACCCAAAAATGAAAATTATCACATGATGTACTCTCCCTCAAGTCATCCTGGGTGTGTATGACATTCTTCTTTCAGACGAGCACAATCAGAGTTATATTAATAAATACCCTGGTTCTTCCCAGCTTTATAATGGGAGTGATTTTAATGCAGATTTAAAAGTCCATAAAAGTGTATCCATCTATCATGAAAGTCCATCTATTCATCATATAAGTGCATCCATCCATCCATCCATCCATCATGAAAGTGCATTTATCCATCATAAAAGTGCATCCATCCATTCATCATAAAAGTGCATCCATCCATTCATCATAAAAGTGCATCCATCCATCATAAAAGTGTATTTATCCATCATAAAAGTGCATCCATCCATCATAAAAGAGCATCTATCCATCATAAAAGTGCATCCATCCATTCATCATAAAAGTGCATCCATCCATCAATCATCAAAGTGCATCCATCCATCATAAAAGAGCATCTATCATCATCAAAGTGCATCCATCCATCATAAAAGAGCATCTATCATCATCAAAGTGCATCCATCCATCATAAAAGTGTATCCATCCATTCTAAATGTGCATCCATCCATCATAAAAGTGCATCTATCCATCATAAAAGTGCATCTATCATCATCAAAGTGCATCTATCATCATAAAAGTGCATCCATCCATCATAAAAGTGCATCCATCCATCAATCATAAAAGTGCATCCATCCATCATAAAAGTGCATCCATCATAAAAGTGCATCCATCCATCCATCATAAAAGTGAATCCATCCATCATAAAAGTGCATCCATCCATCATAAAAGTGCATCCATCCATCCTAAAAGTGCATCCATCCATCCTAAATGTGCATCCATCCATCATAAAAGAGCATCTATCATCATCAAAGTGCATCCATCCATCCTAAAAGTGCATCCATCCATCCTAAATGTGCATCCATCCATCATAAAAGAGCATCTATCATCATCAAAGTGCATCCATCCATCATAAAAGTGCATCCATCCATCAATCATCAAAGTGCATCCATCCATCCTAAATGTGCATCCATCCATCATAAAAGTGCATCCATCCATCATAAAAGTGCATCCATCCATCATAAAAGTGCATCCATCAAAAAAGTGCATCTATCCATCATAAAGGTGTATCCATCCATCATAAGAGTCATGAACTCAATCTGATCTTTGTGACTTAATATTATTTTTTAATGAACTTTTATATGAACAACAGCAAAAAAAAAAAAGCCAGATGACATTTCAAATGTACCTAATTAGACCTAAATAGAGTACAAAAGTGGAAGATAACTGTAAACATGTGGACAAAAAACATCAACCATGTAAATGTTGGAGGAAGGGGCCTTAGATCTTGGAAAATGTATTAAAGAGTTTGTTAAATTTTTTCAAGATGTAAATAAATATTTAAGCATTAAACAGTTATTAATACATTGACCCCTGACCTGCTCCATGCGTCTGCAGGTGGTGTATAACGTGGGCTTGTGCATCTGTCTGTATGACATCACTAAACTGGAGGACTCCTACATCTTTCCCGGAGACGGAGCGTCTCACACTAAAGGTACAGGTGTCACTGTTACTCGCTGCATTCACACGGCCGAGACAAACCTCTCCTCTCTCTCCTCTCTCTCTCCTGCAGTTCATTTTCGTTACGTGGTTTTCCACCCGTTCCTGGACGCCATTCTGGTGGGAAAGATTAGAGGCTGCAGTGCAGAGGGCGTTCACGGTGAGAGAGGCCACACAAAACACCCATCATGCTTTGCTCTCTCGCTGTAATAGTTAACAAAAAAACATTAGTTACATTTATTTTTTAAAAAGCAAAAACGTCTGAAATTTCCAAACCTTTAATCAAAACTAAAATGTATGGAAAATATAAAAAATTATAAACTAATGATACTAAAATGCCACTGTCAAATAAATTAATTTACAAGTTCATAATTACAGTCATATTCATACTCAAGCCTTTATTCCAGGAGGTTTTAAGATTTAGAACTTTGATTACGGAGTAACAGCTTAATTGGAATTTAGAACCTAATTGGTGATTTGAAAAATTCAAAAATCATTGGAAAACGATTATATGGTGATATTTGAGTTTAATAATCAGTTTATGTGTGTTTGATTCCACAGTGAGCCTTGGATTCTTTGATGACATCATAATCCCGCCAGAGTCGCTACAGCAACCGGCTAAATTGTATCCTAAATTATCACTTCTAATCTTAATGTTTTTGTATATGTTATAAACATATAACCTCATGTATACATTGATCAGGCATAACATATATCCTTCCTATTATTGTGTTGGTCCCCCTGACCCGTCGAGGCATGGACTCCACTAGACCCCTGAAGGTGTGCTGTGGTATCTGGCACTAAGATGTTAGCAGCAGATCCTTTAAGTCCTGTAAGTTGAGAGTTGGGACCTCCATGGATCGGACTTGTTTGTTCAGCACATCCCACAGATGCTCGATTGGATTGAGATCTGGGGAATTTGGAGGCCAAGTCAACACCTCAAACTCGTTGTTGTGCTCCTCAAACCATTCCTGAAGGATTTGTGCTTTGTGTCAGGAGCATTATCCTGCTGGAAGAGCCACAGCCACCAGGGAATACCGTTTCCATGAAAGGCTTTACATGGTCTGCACCAATGCTTAGGTAGGTGGGACGTGTCAAAGTAACATCCACATGGATGGCAGGACCCAAGGTTTCCCAGCAGAACATTGCCCAAAGCATCACACTGCCTCCGCCCGGCTCGCCTTCTTCCCATAGTGCATCCTGGTGCCATGTGTTCCCCAGGTAAGCCACACACACACCCGGCCATCCACGTGATGTAAAAGAACACGTGATCATCAGACCAGGCCACCTTCTTCCATTGCTCCGTGGTCCAGTTCTGATGCTCACGTGCCACTGTTGGTGCTTTCGGCGGGGTCAGGGGTCAGCATGGGTACCCTGACTGGTCAGCGGCTATGCCGCCCCATACGCAACAAACTGCGATGCTCTGTGTATTCTGACACCTTTCTATCAAAACCAGCATTAACTTCTGGAGCAGTTTGAGCTCCAGTAGCTCGTCTGTTTGATCGGACCACACGGGCCAGCCTTCGCTCCACACGTGCATCAATGAGCCTGAGCCGCCCATGACCCTGTGGCCGGTTCTCCACTGTTCCTTCCTTGGAGCACTTTTGATAGATCCTGACCACTGCAGACCGGGAACACCCCACAAGAGCTGCAGTTTTGGAGATGCTCTGACCCAGTCGTCTAGCCATCACAATCTGGCCCTTGTCAAACTCGCTCAAATCCTTACGCTTGCCCATTTTTCCTGCTTCTAACACATCAACTCTGAGGACAAAATGTTAACTTGCTCCCATATATATCCCACCCACTAACACGTGATGAAGAGATCATCAGTGTTACTCACTTCACCTGTCATAATATGTATATATAATAATAATAATAATATATATAAATGAATCTACCCATCATGCTGTGCTCCTTCACAATTGCCGCAGTGATGAGGCGGAGCAGGTGTGGATGTGGGAGTACGAAACGGACGAGGGCACTCACGACCTCTACATGGACCAGGGTGAAGAGATCCGCTTCCGGGTCGTGGACGAGGTCTTCATCGACACGTCTCCCACCGGTCCCAGCACTGAGAAGGAAGCCCCGAGTGCAGCCGGCACAACCAGCACAGCGCCGCCTGCAGGCACGGAGGACGCCGCAGCGCAGAAAGAGGCTCCCTACACACTCGTAGTGAGTATATTAGGAATAACATATTCTTGGAATTAATTTTAAACCCATCCCAGCTAACAGGGAATTTTAGATTATGAACAAACGTTCTTCCAGTTACGCTAATAGAACGTTTGTGGTCTTTAGTAACATTGTCAAAACGTTTCGGAATGTTCAAGAACATTCCAAAGTAACCATTCCAAGAATGTTTGCAAAATGATACAATCGGAAATGTTTTCTTTAATTTTCATGCAACCAAGAAAACGTTCCGAGAACACTCGTGAATATTGTATATAACTTATTGGGAATGTTAGCAGAACGTCCTGGGATGATGTTTTGTGTTAGACTGGATGCGTTGATAGAGTGCTCATATGCGTTTCTTTTGCAGGGATCCGTTAGTGAACCAGGACTGGGCCTTTTGTCCTGGTGGAACAATTAACAGCCTCTTCTGTGATTTATAAACTGAGAAACATTCAGCTTTTCACAAGACTCCTTCATGAACTGAGCTCCTCTGTGGACCAATCAGTGAGCAGAATGGGCTGACCAATGAGAGACACTTAATAAAGAGTCATGTGTAATGATCTGAAGGGAGTTATAATTCTGCTGTTGATATTTTCAGTTTTACAGGTTTGTTGTGACCTACAGGGTTTACTTTATAGATAATTAATTTTTACAAGAAAAAAACTATTATATTTGACTCCGAATGGAAGATTTTTTTGTGAGGTCATGTTTATGATTTTGTTTTGGAAAAAATGTATACAAATAAAATAAAATAAAAATTGTACAGACTTAAGTGTTAATTTAATTTGTTTAATGTGTTTATCTGGTGTTATTCTGTCAGCTGACTGATGTTTACATAATCTCTCGTGACATTCAGTCAGCTCACCGAGGGGAGTGGCTCGTTTACCGGTTCCAGCGCGTCATCAGAACACCGGGATTCGGTGATGCTGCATCAGTAAACGCGTCGGCTCTCCCGGTAAACGGGGATCTCCTCCATCACACGAGCACCTCACTGCGGATTCGCACGCGCTCTTTCGCTTCATCTTATATAACGGCGCTCGACAGGACGGGACAGAAGCATCTGTAAACTCCAGCGGTAAGTTTCTGCATTTGGTCCATTTATTTCTTTCTTTCATATCCCACTATGTGTTCCCGTGATGTGTCTGGTATAGAAACTACATATCTAAAAGACGAAATAGATGGATTAAAGTTACTTTTGTGCAGAACACCCGCAGTGCTTTAAAACTTAACGCGCTCCCTACTGTATTTATAGGCATTATATTGAGCTGTTCCTGAAAATAATCGCACTTATACTGCCCTCATAATGCTGTCTAGTAAATCAGCCGAGGTGTCGAGGCACATCCCTGCCCTCCATCAAGAACATTCTGGAATGTGACGCTGAACACGGAACCCGGGACATTAAAGGGATACGAATCAAAACGTTCCAATGTGTTCTTTCCGTTCTGGAATTTTGGGTCAGAATGTAAACACGTCACTGTAATCGCTATTCCCGTCTCTTATTGTGCATTTGCTCCAGTTTTCGCCAGAAGTAGGACAGCGGTGGATCTTATGATGGGAATGAAATTGTACGCGATGATGCTGAAGTCGCGTGTTGCATCATAACAGCATCAGCTCTGACGTCACGAGGCCAGATTTCGCGTCACTGCGAAATCAACCTGCTATTAACCTAGAAGTCATAAATCATCTGACAACTGATGTCCAGTTTGGTTTGATCTCAGTGCGCTTTCCTACTGCATACTCATTAACCTGGTGCATAATTTGCATATGCACTATGACGTACTATTCCCCGGGAAAAAAATAAGTCTGCAGTGTATGATGACACGCTAGTTGTCTAAATGTCATACACTAACAGTGTAGTACACCGTGTTTATGTAATTTGGAAGGCAACCACTGCATGCTTATTTTCAAACAGTATTGTTGCATGACCTCATTTCATTGCCTTTAATTTAAATTAAAAAAGTTAACATTTTTAATCCAAAGTAATCAAAATAGACGATGCTGGAAATACAAGGTCAAGTCAAGAGCATTGTGGGATACAGTATTTAACACACTGCACACAATACACATAGGCTATTACAGGTAGAAATTATATTTAACTAGAATGTACGTTTCCTGAAAAAAATTGTGTTTCTAGGCGGTTTCTGTCTGTCTGTCGGTTTTCTGAGAGGTTGCTAGGCGGTTGTTGTGGTGGTTGCTTTGTTGCTAGGCAGTTGGTAGTTGTCAGATGGTTGCTATCAAGTTTTTATAGAGTTCTTAGCGTGATTTAACTCTTGACTAATCACTATTTGCATGGATCTATTCGCTTCTAGCATGTGTAGCATGTTGGAAGTCCTGTTTGCAAGCATGAGTCAAAAGAGCCAACCCCCATGACTCTACGTTGTTTCCGATGCACAGATATGGTACTTGCTTGTTGCTAGGGTACTCTGTTTGGTTGCTAGGGAGCATCTTGGCAGCTGCCGATGATGATACTCCAAAGGCTGCTTGCCAGTATGAATGATATAAACCAACCCTATTCAGATTTGAGGAAATCCCTCTTTGGGTTTGGGTTGCTAGGGTATGGCTAGACCGTTTACAGGTTAAACTAATAGACTGCATGTCTGCCTAAATCAAAAGAGCCAAACGCACGTGTCTCTATGAAGTTCTGATTCATTTATATTCCTCTCATCTATTGTTCAATAGAATCACACTAAGTGATGTTTTTGAAAATGTAAAATGCAGCATGTCTCCTGTGATGTGTGTAGGTTTAGTGTGTGTGTGTGTGTGTGTGTGTGTGTGTGTGTGTGTGTGTGTGTGTGTGTGTGTGTGTGTGTGTGTGTGTGTGTGTGTGTGTGTGTGTGTGTGTGTGTGATGGGTAGGTTTAGGGGCAGGGGCAGTGTAGGGGGATAGAAAATACGGTTTGTACAGTATAAAATGCATTACGCCTATGGAATGTCCCCATAAACCATGGAAACACAACGTGTGTGTGTGTGTGTGAGAAAGTGACAGTTGGAATTTAAAATAACAAACATTATGCCATTGCAAAAAAAATATTTTTTTTTTAGCTCGCTTTTTCGTCTGCTGTGCGAACATCATCGACCCGATCGCTAAGAAAAGACACAGAGGTGTGAGTTGACACCTCATTCATGGGTTTATGACAAACGGTGTGGGGCAAGTTACACGCCAACATTTTGTCCAGAAGAATAATAATAATAAGTATGCAAGGGAACAATAGTGATGCTTTGCCTATGGCAAGCTCCTCTAATAACACCTTTTATTTATAGGTTAACCCAGCGGTTGGGTTAAATGTTTGCTTAAAACAGTCCAATCGCTAGATTAAAATAATCCAATTGCTCTGTTTTTCAACCCAACTTGGGTTGTTTTTTAACCCAGCATTTTTTTGAGTGATTACGTTACTTTGTAGGCCAACCGGCAGTTTGCATTGCACTGGTTTCCACAAGAAAAACCCAATAGGATTCTCCCTTGGGCTTTTTGATTATTGCTAAAAACAAGCTCTGTGATCAAAAAAATGGACACTTTTTGTCTATCAAGATCATCACAAAAATCATTTTTAAGCCTTAATGCAGGAGTAAAAAGCGCTAACGGTAGGCTATAAACGGACTACACCACGGTCGCTCGACTTCAACGGCACCATCACTAAGCTTCTGACAACTCTTTCAATTTTATCAAAAAACATTTTCCCAGAACGTTTGAGTTAGAAGAGTTTATCAGAGCACGATTATGAGCAGAATGAGGTTGTGAAGGCGGACCGAGTTTACCTGTTCGGCGTGAATCTCCTCGCCTCTGTAGTCCCATTAGCCGCCTTTTTCAAGACACGTAACTGCTTCAAAAAATCATGAGTGGGGTAAAAATGAGGTTTGTCGAAGAATAAAACATGAAAGTGTCTTGAGCTTGTGTTCACCACAGACCTTCTTTCAGCCATTTAAACAAAACCCCATTGACTTCGGGACGAGGGAACCGGAAGTGCTATAATGCTAACTCGCTTCCGCGTTTTGGCCTACAAAGTGATGTCATACCTGCACCACTCTTGAGAATTGGGAAACGTTAGGTTTTGTAGATGGGTACAACTGTGTATCATCTGCGTAGAAATGGAAGTTGATGTCATGAGAGCAAAAAATATGATTTAGAGGTAAAATATAGACAATAAAAGCGGACCGGACGCCGAACCCTGTGGGACACCGTGAGTAACTGAGACGGGCTGTGGACAAGCATTCTTCATCTGTACCAGACTGTTTCTATCACTCAAACAGAATGAAAACCAAAGCAGTTTTCATATAGTATGGGAGTATGCTTGTGAACATGGCCTTTTAATGTTAAAGTGATGAATATACACAAGTGTTGTACAGTCTGATCCCGGAGCGGTTCCTTATGTTCTTCAAGGCCTCTTTCAACACAATGCAGGGTTTTGTGCGCGAGGAACTTGGCACGCACGCCTCGCGCCCCGGGCACAAACTGTCTTGCATGTAAACACACACACACACACACACACACACACACACACACACACACACACACACACACACACAGAGCCTTTGTGCAGGTCGGAGTAAATGTTAGTGCATGTCACTACTCGCAGAACAACCTGTGCCCCTGCAAATAAAAAAAACAGAGCAAAGTACACATGCAGAGCATTTGTCAATAAATACACTGTTATGTGCGTCACTGGGAAAAGAAGTCTGGCGCTGGATGTGTGAGTTCAGTGTTTCTCTCCCAGCAGGTCTTCTTCTGCAAGCATCTTGAGTTCAGACTCAATCATGGCGGAACCGAACCTGTCATCCCCCACGGACCCGTCCCTGAGGTCTCCTCGCTCCGCGCCGCTGTCGCTGTCCTTCCCGTTCCTGCGCGAGGGCAGCCGCGTCTGGGAGAGAGCCGCGCCGCAGCCCGGGGAGTTACCGAGCCCTCTGCCCACCAAACGCACGCGCACATACTCTGCGTAAGTCAAACACACACGAGTCATGACCTGAACCCTGCACGCGTTTACATGCTGTATGCAACATTGAGCTCCATTACTGTGTATTTTTAATGGTGCCATTCACAGATTGTGTTTTAAAAACATGAGACGCAGGTCAGTGGAGCTAGAAGACGGTCAAGCACATCTGCCTAAAGGCCAGAGTATACTTTCTATGCATAGCCATGGGTCAGTGCATCAGAAGAGTATGTGCAAACTGAACGTGCACCGCTGGATTTTTGTAACCTGTATGCTCAGGTTGCACATGCAATATTTACATGGGTTGTAATCATATACTGTATAAAAATATGGGCGTAGTATCCGTGACGTCACCTATAAGAGCAGTTCTGAAGAGTAAAGTAGGGTCAAGCTGGCCGTGGCCATCTTAGCATCGCGTCACTCCCGGATAACAGAAAATGGGCAAAGAGGCGGGACGTGGGCGGAGCTTAGGTGATGACTAACAGACAGCAGAAAAACCTGCCACTCAAAGTGGCCACGCCCTTAATTATGCAGAACTTTAAGGTTTTATAAAATGTAAACAAATTAGTTATTAAAACATTCACCCCCCTCACAGTCGTCATGAAGGGCAAAACTAGCCGTTTAGACCAAAACCACAATTTGTACCAGACTTTAAACATGTTTTATTCTGCTGTAAAGTTGGGCAGTTTAACATCAGCTCAATGAGATTCTGCTCCTTCTGGAGCCGATCCCTAGTGGTCAGATGATGAACTGCAGTCTGTTAACTGCCACCTCCATTTTTGAAAATATACATGAAATGCACTATCCAAACTTAAAGCTACACTGTGTGATATTTTCCCCCATCTAGCGGTGAAAAGGTATATGACCATCCCGTGAATATTAGTTTCTGTTACGCTCAATTCCGATTTCGTTTTAACTCCTACGGTGGCTGATTTAGTCCAAGATTAATATGGCTTCCAGTTCGATCAAGTGATGAGGTTACTTTAGAAAACTATTATAATTTGCAGTTATTTAATTTGTCAGTTAACATGTAGGTTATGACATCTATGTAAAATGAATAATAGTTTTACCTTTTTGTTATTTTTTACCATTTCATTGCTAACATCAGCGATCAGGTTCCCAGACGAATGCAAGCTAATCTTAGTAAAGTAACTTTTATCGGTGCTATGGTTATTCTGTATATTGTACGACATCACTAGCGTAAGGCAAAGTTTACATTGAAGGCTACAGTCTCAAGCAATCCCCCTCTTCACATTCGACACAGTGCCATCGAGTGATAAAACGCCAAAGGCGAAGCTTGAATTCACGGGGAATGTCCCTCTTTGGCTACTGTACTTTCAAGATGGAGGGGCAACATGGCGACGCGCATTCGAACCCCTCACCCGTATGTATTTTCAATGGCATATTATACACTTACGAGAATACTTTATTACTTAAAAGAAGTAAATATACATTAATGAGCACATATATTTTTGAAAGAACTAAGTGTTTTTAGCTAAGAATAAACTAAAAAAGTTACACAGTGTAGCTTTAAATGGTTGCATTTTTTGGAGTATAGGCATAAGTTTGGTCTCATTTGAATGAAGACAGTCAGCATATTATTCCTTAGGTGAAATCACTTCAAAAAATAAAAGTATGAAAAAGGTATGGAAGTTTAAATTGACTGAAAATGGGAGGTTGACTAATTATTTAGTATTTTTATATAAAATATATATGTTACAAAATTACTGTACTCTAAAATTAGTTTCAAATTAAAGCCATATGTCTAACCAATTTCTGTTTCAAATTTGAAGTTGATATCACAAAAATTGAAGTTCCCATGAGATTTTGTACCCACAAATAGCCACCGGGTGTCATTGAAATTCCATTGATTTTTTTAATGCAATCTCATGGAACAAATCTATAAATTTTTTTCCAAATATCACAAAACAGTTGGCAGATATAGAACCGTGAGACTCAGACATTTCCGACGCTATGTGTTTTGTCAAGATTAAAACATTTTTTATTATAAAATAGTTAAAATAATTGTTGTAATATGAAACATGACAACTCCCACTAGGGGAGGAGCCCGCTATAATAATTTAGAGTACCGTTTCCATGGTAATGCAAGGTCCGATTTCAAAACCGAGTTCACAGGGTGAATCTCGAGTTCGTAAGCTTTCAAATGATATATGGTTTTCAACATTAAATCAGGATAAATATTTGATATAATTGTTTTAAACATGCAGTGGCAAATGGGGCGTGACAGTTAACAGGTTAAGTCACTTCCGTATCGGATTCAAGAGAGACCGTGGGAGGTTGCCACTTGGTTGTAACTCAAAATTGCTCGCTTACCCATCCACGTGTCGTAATTTTCATCAACCGGAGGGTTCGAGGACGTCCGAGCGCAGCCCAATTTTTAAGACTGCACAGACGGTGTGCGTACAACAGCTCATGCACTAAAAAGATGCAAAAATTGTACTGCGCCTGTGTCGAAATTAGCCATTAGGATAGCCAGAGCAATGGAGTAAGTCACGCATGTTGAGCGACGCATAGTAGTCAACAGAACTCAACTGCACATGTGACGGAGGCCAGCTAGCAGTCGCTGTGCGAGTAAACCTCACTCCTCTGATCTCAAGAGACGCTCTAGTGACTGACGCTACGGGTTGCAGTCTTTAGCCTCCTTCAGCTAGCAGTCGCTGTGCGAGTAAACCTCACTCCTCTGATCTCAAGAGATGCTCTAGTGACTGACGCTAGGGGTTGCAGTCTTTAGCCTCCTTCAGCTAGCAGTGTGCGAGTAAACCTCACTCCTCTGATCTCAAGAGACGCTCTAGTGACTGACGCTAGGGGTTGCAGTCTTTAGTCTCCTTCAGCTAGCAGTCGCTGTGCGAGTAAACCTCACTCCTCTGATCTCAAGAGACGCTCTAGTGACTGACGCTAGAGGTTGCAGTCTTTAGCCTCCTTCAGCTAGCAGTCGCTGTGAGTAAACCTCACTCCTCTGATCTCAAGAGACGCCCAGTGACTGACGCTAGGGGTTGCAGTCTTTAGTCTCCTTCAGCTAGCAGTCGCTGTGCGAGTAAACCTCACTCCTCTGATCTCAAGAGACGCTCTAGTGACTGACGCTAGGGGTTGCAGTCTTTAGCCTCCTTCAGCTAGCAGTCGCTGTGCGAGTAAACCTCACTCCTCTGATCTCAAGAGATGCTCTAGTGACTGACGCTAGGGGTTGCAGTCTTTAGCCTCCTTCAGCTAGTAGGAGTAAACCTCACTCCTCTGATCTCAAGAGACGCTCTAGTGACTGACGCTAGGGGTTGCAGTCTTTAGTCTCCTTCAGCTAGCAGTCGCTGTGCGAGTAAACCTCACTCCTCTGATCTCAAGAGACGCTCTAGTGACTGACGCTAGGGGTTGCAGCCTTTAGTCTCCTTCAGCTAGCAGTCGCTGTGCGAGTAAACCTCACTCCTCTGATCTCAAGAGACGCTCTAGTGACTGACGCTAGGGGTTGCAGCCTTTAGTCTCCTTGTTAGAGCGTCCGACTCTCATGCCGGTGCACCAGGGTTTGAGTTTCGCTTGGAGCGGGGCTGTTACACACGCACGCTGGAAGAAGAAGAAGAATATTAGTGTAAACGATATTTTCAGGTGTTGTAAAAAAACTTTTAAGGATACACGGAGTACTTACCAAGCCTGGCGTGGTCATACTCAATTCTAGTCAGAATATGAGTCTGGAAGGGAAGCGTCCAGGTCCGTGAAGAGCCGCGAGCCGTATGTAAGTGTTTTTTGTGAATACCCCGTTTTGTTGTATTACTTAGTGTACTGCGTGCTAGAAGGACACATTTCGATTTTGCACTTATCTATCTTGTCATAATTGTACTGTGTTAGCAAATTGCATTTGAATTATAACCACGGCTGTTTTCGGCCGCGCCGTTCTGCAGTCAATCATTATTGTTATGTTTTTCTCCATGTCCGCGGGTTGAAGCGACCCCAATTATGTGATTATATAAACCCAGGAATGCGAATTTTAGCAGGCAACCTTACCAAAATAACATATTTTGCCAACCAAACGCCATTTTTTTCCGGAGATCCCCCCGGAAAGTTATTGTTTTGGGCTATAGTTTTGAGTAGCAACTGTGCGCGACATTGCAAAAAAAACGTGGCGACCCTGTCTGCACGCGCGCTGGATTAAGTAACGTTACAAGAAAAAGATGAGTGTAAACGATCTTTGCCAGTATTGTAATAAAATAATTTAAGGAGACACAGAGTACTTCCCAACACGATCATCGTTTCTGAGAGAAATAGTGACGGTGAATGCATATACGAACAAGTTCTCCGTTTAAGATAAGAGCAAATTCAACCCAAAGAGCCTTTGATGACGTGGATGATTACGTTACTGTTGATCATCTGTCCATCATCATCTAAAGCCCACCCTGATGATTTCATTGGTCCGAACAGTTTCTGTTTGGGCATAATTACTCCTCTATGGAGCGAGGCCAGACCGAATTGCCCAAGAAAAAAATGTTGTGGGCGGGGCTAAATTCGGCTGGCATCCAGGCTAGTACTTACCAACACGATCATCATTTCTGAGAGAAATAGTGAAGGTGAATGCATATGCGAACAAGTTAAGTCAAGTTTTCTTTATTCAAATCAAATGACTGATTATTAGGCTGCATTAACTAGGTCAGCCGGAACCGGGAACACTTCCCATAACACCTGATGTACTCGTTACATCATAAAAAGAGTGGCATCCACACTAATGTTAGTCTCTCTGTTTATCCCGAGGTTTACTGCAGTCGGCCGGATCCAGGCCGTGTCCGGATCGGATGGTGGACCTGCATCTGGACATGACCAGCTCATCCTGGAGTGTCTGCTGAGACCGTGTCCATTAGTGTCTCCTCTGAATTCGCCTCACCGAACGCGTGATCCTCAATTAACCCGTCTCGGCGCAATAACTCCGATCTTTCAAGTATTCATATTCTTGTGTAATCGACGCGCTATCCTAAATGAGCCCGTCTGCAAGGTTGCCAGAGTAATAGACCGGCAAGGTTGCCAGAGTAATAATTATACACTGTTAATAATAGGCCAGAGGAGAACTGGCACCCCGACTGAGTCTGGTTTCTCCCAAGGTTTATTTTTCTCCATCATGCCCTGATGGAGTTTTGGTTCCTTGCCACTGTCGCCTTTGGCTTGGCTTGCTCAGTTGGGGACACTCAAATTATGATCCAAGTTACTCAACTAAATATACAAATAGAATTTATTAATTTGGTCATATATAATTCTATAAACTATCCAAATTAAACTAGCCAAATCAAATTTTGTTGCAATGTTGTCCTGTTTAACACTGTGAAGCTGCTTTGAAACAATCGTCATTGTAAAAGCGCTATATAAATAAAGTTGATTGATTGATTGATGATTGATTGATTGTTAACCTAAGCGTTTTTTGGTGACGTGGATGATTACATTACTGTTGATCGTCTGTCCATCATTGTATAAAGCCCGCCCTGACAATTTGATTGGTTCAAACGGCTCCTGTTCGAGCATAGCCCCGCCCACAACATTTGAGTTTGGTAAGCAACTAAGTTCGGCTGGCATCCCGGCTAGCGTCCAGATGAATGAAAAGCCCAGGTGTATACTTAATTTTCCCCGTTCCGCTCCGTCTCTTTACTAGACGTCAGGGTTAGCACTGAGTCGAGTCAGTTACAGGATATTCGCTCAGAAGGATAGAAGAAGAGGTACGGATCCACCATTGCGTGCAAAGTTTAGAACAAGAGCCGAAAAAAAACCGATAGCTAATGAAAAGCTGCTTTGTTTACTGTTCTTGGAACAGTGGCTGTGTTCGAGTGCACTTCAATCCCATACAGTGTACAGCCGATGTACGCTCAACGGCTAGAGAATTCCCATAATGCACTGTGAGGGTCGCACACCGAATTAATTCCCGTTTCTGACCAGAAGATGGCGCCGCATCTGAATCAAGCATCCATCGCCGAATTCACTCACTCTGTTAAGTGGACTAGTGTGGGGAATGGTGTATGAGGGTATAGGGGGCGATTTCGGATACAGTGTCGTTTTGTATCCCACGAGGTCAAAAAAATCAGGCTGCACGGATGAGGTGTGCGGACGTCCAGTGTACAGACTTAATTTCTGCTCCGTCTCACGCACCACTTACCGTGAGCACTATCTAGTGCTCAAATCACTTGCACAACGAACGAATACGAACGAATGAGATTAGCCCCCAATACGTTTTGTCTGTGTGTCTGCAGGACTGTGCGCGCTAACGCGGGTCCCGTCTTCAAAGGCGTGTGTAAGAACTTCTCGCGCTCGCAGGGTCACGGCTTCATCAGACCGGCTCACGGCGGAGAGGACATCTTCGTGCACATCTCAGAGTGAGTCCGGTTCACCAGCACCACCTCAACATCAAGAGTCACGAGACAAGAAACCAACTCATATTTCACATGAAGAAAAAACATTCATTATACTTTTTAAAAGGTAAAATAACCACAATAATAATTCTATAAATATAATATTAGCAATAATAATTAAATACGTAATATATTTATTGAATTATAACATATAATAATAAAACAACAGTAGAAGAATTATTAAAAAATATAATGACTAAATTATATATAATAATGTATAATGTATAAAATATAACTACATTAATCATTGTAACTGTTCATAAAATTATTATTACAATTACAATTTAAAAATATAATCATACAAAATTATATTAAGTATATTATTATTATAGTGTAATAATAATAATTGTATAAAGTAAAACATTGACAGTTGAAATAATTTTAATATAATAATTGTATAAATCATAATATTCTTAAATATAACAATACTTACAATAAATAAATATATTTAATTCATTATAAAATATAATACAATTATATTATTATAAATATAATTATCAATATATAAATACTTATAAATATAATTAATAATATAAATAATTGTAAACACAATTATTATCAAATATAATAATAATGTAAGTATGCTAAAAATAACAAAATTTATAATAATTTATGAAGTATAACAACAACAGTAACAATAATATTAATAATAATAACAATATTAATAATAATTTTTATAAAATACTACTACTACTAATATTAATCTTATTATAAAATACACAAATAATAATAATACTTTTTGACTACATTTTTATTGTCTGTGGTTTTAGAAAATAAATCTTTAAAATAATGTATATATATTTATATATATATATATATATATATATATATATATATATATATATATATATATATATATATATATATATATATATATATATATATATAATACATTTATCATGAAAAAAATGTATGTTTCTACTATAGTAAATTCTTATTAGACATTTCAAATGATTTGCATAATGTGGATGTGCTAATTAAAGAGTTGGGAAATAGCTAACTGTATGTTTGTGGGCAGATGAACAGAGCAGAAATCTCAAAAATGAGAGCTACGAGTGTCTTCTGTTGTCTATCTTTGGCGTGTGGAGCTCCGTGACTTGAGTGATTGCTTGCAATAAGCAGTCAAAATTACAATTTTCCCTTGAGATTAGGAGATTGTGTAAAAATGACTTTGGAAAGATGTTTATTTTATTCACACACACTGAGATTGGTGGATCTATTAGTGAAATCTGTTGACTTTAGCAATCTGTGTTGCATTATATCCCAACGGTGACCTTTCACACATGGGAAAAAGCACTTCTTGTGTTTTTGCCCCGAGTTTGCATGCCTGTAACTCAAGACGTATTAAAGATATCCTTTTAGATTCTGGTTCTTATCAAACTTTCCTTTTGGGTTCTCCATTTTAAAGGCCTTTGATGGGTCAATCCTGGAGATCTTAATGTGGCTCATTGAGTAAATTTCAGTGGTCAAAAACCAAATGTGGCTCATTTTGCACACAGCTGATACTTTTTCCTTTTTAAAGAGGAACATCTAAAGAACAAATAAAGTTGAAACTAGAAATGTATCATGCTTTTTTCTATCAGCTCAAGTGCCATAAATACTCTTTTTCCAAAGTTTGCATGCCTGTAACTCTAAAAGTATTCAAGATGTCGTAATGTCCTTCTATATTCACATTCTTAATAAACTTTTCTTGTAGAGTCTTCATTTTTAAGGCCCTATATGGTTCAATCCCAAAGATATTTGAAAGTCAATGTGGTAATGTGTAGTTATGATACTGTGTATTTGAGCTCTTGGTGGCTTCAGAAGCTGTTAAAATGAACAAAATCCCTTCTTCCAATTATCCCTGAAACTGATTCTAATATAGATTCTCATAAATACATTTTTGAGAGTAAGTTAATGTGCCTCAACTTGACCATTCCTGTGTGTTTTTGGCACACGGGTATGAGTATACACATGAGTATGTTATGTGCAATTGATTTAATAGAAGGAAATGAGTTACATTTCTAGCTTCAACATCATTTATTCTTCAGACATTCTTTTTTAAATACAACAAGTATCAACTGTGTGAAAAGTTACCCACATTTGGTTTTCAATCATTGAAAATGGGTAAAATTCAACAAATTCAACATGGAGCTGCGATATTTGTGGGACTGATAGCGCCTTAGAAATGACAAGTACAAAAGAAAAGTTTGATAAGAACCAGAATCTAAAAGAATATTAAGATATCTTTAGTACTTCTGAAGTTACAGGCATGCAAACTTAGGGCAAGAAGTGCTTTTTTCCAGTTTTTGAACCGTCACCGTTGGGATATAATGCAACACAGATTGCTGGAGTCAACAGATTTCACTAATAGATCCACCAATCTCTGTGTGAAAATAAAATAATGATGCTGCCATCTTTCTAAAGTCATTTTTACCCCCCTGTAATTAGGCTCCAAATATCAGGTGAAAATTGTCAATTTGACCCTCTACAAAACATTGGATTACTCAGTCAAAATAAATTCATTACATTTAATATTTTGGCTTTTATCCCTATTTATGTTTGTCTTTCTACAGAAAAAATAAAAACAAAATCCAATATTTGAGCCGGTGAAGTTTCAGATTTTTTTTTTTGATTTGACGTTATGACCCACTATCTTTAAACTGTTTTTCGCAGTATTGAAGGAGAGTACGTTCCTATGGAGGGGGACGAGGTCACGTACAAGGTCTGTCCCGTCCCGCCCAAGAACGTGAAGGTCCAGGCCGTGGAGGTGCTCATCACGCACCCGAAGCCAGGAACCAAACACGAGACCTGGTCGGGCCAGATCATCAGCTCCTAGGACCCGCCCGCAAGAGAGGATTGCTGTGAGAGCAGAGCATCATGGGAAGGCTGTTGAAAGTTGGAGGGTGCAGAGAATGTCACACGTGTTCAGCCGTCTAAAAGAGACGGGCTGCGTTACGGGAACGCTTAGAAACAGACTCGATTCGCAAGCGCTCAAATGCAAATACACAAACTTAATTACACACGTTTCTGTTGCATTGTTGACACTCACAGTGCCAATTCACAGTGCTTTTTCTGTTTCCGCTCCAACAGAACTGATGTTTAAAGGTATGCATTGGTGTGTCTGTGTACTTGTGTAGAGTTTGTTTCTGGTTAAAGAAGACGTCTGAGATGGAGAGAGATTGTGAAATTAAGGTTAAACATCCTCAAGCTGAACTGTGAACGAACCGAACGCATCGATCCAGAGGCACACATGCTACTCTTGTGGCCGGTTTTGGCTCTTATGTTTATTTATGCATACATTTTTGATAATTCTGTGTTAGTTTGATGGTAATAGGGCGAAGCTCACAAAACCTGTTCATAACAATATACCATATTTGCATTCATCATCATCCTACTCACCCCAAAATCTAAATGTTCAGAAATTATGATCTGCATAACATTTTTTCTGGACAATTAAACACATTTACCCCCCAAGTTCTTATTACTGTAATAATGCTCAAAAACATATTCTGTTTAAATGTTCAAGTATTTAAACATTGTAATTAGGGCTGTCACGATTATTTTGGTAATCAAGTGATCGGTCGATTATTTTGACGATTAATCAACTAAGCAGGTTTTTTTGTAGGAATAAAAATAGACTTAAGCCTTTAAAAGGACTTAAAATACACACTGTATATATAACAAATGCAATAATATTTGGTTAAATAAAGTATACAAATAAAGTATCAAAAGCAAGTACTGTATGATTTATAAAACAACACTTAAAATACATAATATACATAATATAAACAATAAAAAAATATTTGTACATTATATATTATAACATGCCTGATAACTAATTAACTGATGTTTTTCATTTAAACATCATAGCTGTCACTAACGATTGTTTTGGTAATCGTGTGGTCAGTCGATTAATTTGACGATTGATTGAGTAATCTGATAATTTTTGGTAATAAAAACAGACCTTAGCCTTTAAAATGACTTGCATATATAATAACAATGAGGCAATAATATTTTGTTCAATTAAAGTATAAAAAGCAATGGATATAGCTAGATAATATAAACAATAATATTTTGTACATGTTTTATAACAAATGCCTGATCACTAAACAACCGATGATTTTAATTTTAAACATTACAATTACGGCTGTAACTAATGATTACTTTTTATGTTACTTTTATTTATTACCAGATGTTTTACCACAAAAAAAAAATAAAAAAAAAAATATATATATATATATATATTACTCGATTAGTCGTCAAAATAATCAACCTAATACTCGATTATTTTTCACGATTAATCGGGTAATCAAATATTTTGTATCAAATAAAAATATTAACGCAAGATGATTGTTTATATTATGTATATTATTTATTTTAAGTGTTGTTCTATTAAACCAGATTTTTTACTAGAAAAAAATATTTGATTACTTGATTAGTCACCAAAATAATTGACCTATTAATCTTTTATTTTGGTGATTAATCGAGTAATCATTTTTTTGTGGTAAAAAATCTGATTTAATAGAACAACACTTAAAATAAATAATATACATAATATAAACAATCATCTTTGTTCATTATGTATTATAATAAATGCCTGCAGAGGGCACCAACAGCCTGGTGTTGTTACACTTTACAGCAGATCAAATCCTTGTTTAATATTGACCAAACAACATTTAACGCAAATGTTCACTTGAACTTTAATATTTGGACAAGTCTTTACAATAGAAATGCTACAGCCACTGTCATTTCTGTGGAACAAGTGGACATCAAAACCGTTATTCACGTAACCGACATGCATGTAAATAATTAAAGCGCATATTAACTACGCAGGGCATATATTTATTTAACTGAATCACAACCGTTGTGAATTTACAATAGCACTATACTATACTATGTTTTTTTAATACAGAGTGCAGCCTTAGAAAACGGTCTAATAATGCATTCATGGATTCTCGTACGTGGATAATGCAGCACTTTTGTTTTTTGCTGGTTAATCGGCGCAGGTAAATTAAAATCAAGGATTTTTTTTAAATTGCATACTCAAATTTAATCAAGAAATCTTGACAGCTCTATTTGTAATTGTACTTTTTATGTACCGACTTTATGGATTTAATTTAATTTTTTTAATGCATTTAATTTAAAAACTATTGAATTACAGTAATTATGGGAATAATTGCTGATATTTTACTTACAGTAGTGAGAGTTTAGGGGGGCAAATGCTTCATTCTCATAAAAGTAGCACTGCATAAATCATAACGGTCCTGAAACTAACCGTAATTTTAATTTAGAGTCAGACATGATCTTGACGGGTTTGGAGGGCTTCGTCCTTTAAGCTCTGTGATTTATGCTGGAACTGAAGCATCATACGACTAATATTGCACTTGAAACCCCAAATATAAACTGCCAAACTGACTTCATCTCCCAGAGCTCTCGGGAGTCTTTCAGGGTAAAACAAGCAGCATTTTGTAGACAAGCTGAAGAATAGCAGTCGGCTAGCGAAACAATTTAAACAAATCTACGTGTTATTTTTGCAATATTTGTGTGATGACGTTCATGATGATGTAATGACAGTGATGCACTGTTGCGTTAAATGTTTGGTCACATGATCTGTTGCATGTTCTTGAGTTTGTCTTGATTTCTGGGTTTTAACCGCCGTGTTTTTTTTATTTTCAGCTCTTTTTAGAGCTCACAACACTGTGGTTGACGTCATTTCCTTCTGAACTTTGACGGACTAATAAAATAAATTTATGAGTCACATGTTTGTATCTTACTGCAAAGCAACATCGCACAAAACTTTAACCACAACATCCGCACATTAAATATATATAAAAGTGCAGCATCCATAAAGAGTCAGACTGTAACAATTTATGAAAAATCTGTATTTACAATAAACAGACATGTTCAAGATTCATCACGTTATATTACAGCAATCACATGGATTTTTCCAACAGACAGAATCAATCACATTTTTCCTTTCATCGGGAGTGTTAAAACATTTCTAAAGTTTAACCAAAAAAAAAACCTTCCATAAATGAGTTTGTTTAAATGATGTTCGCTTGTTGGATTTGAGATCACAATTTCTTGATCAAAATTCAGATCTTTCCAGCAAAACAAAACTCGCGGATGAAACTAAAGGAACGGACGAGCCGCTCCAGCACACTTTACATTATTAGTGTAATTTTACCAAATTAATCAATTAAAGTTAAAGTGCATTTATGCCATTGGATATGAAACACGAACACATTAACAAACGTATTATCATGAGATCAAACAGACACATTCCTAATTAAAATCTAAAAAATTAGAAACACCAAGATTCAAGAGTTTTATTTGTCACATACACAGTTATATACAGAATATACAACTGGCAGTGAAATGTAAACACAACTGGCAGTGAAATGTAAACACAACTGGCAGTGAAATGTAAACACAACTGGCAGTGAAATGTAAATGAGATCCAGAGATGTCCGTCTTACAAATGCCCTGGATAGCTATCAGATCGGCATCATGTTTCCAGAGATCACCGGGAGTGTTTCAGTGAATTCATGGATTCTCTCTGGAATGATTGACACGGGAATATCACATCTAAACAGATTCTTAAGTTGCGTTCACATTAAAGGAATTTTTTTCAGGCAAAAAGGGGCAATGTATGAAGCGCCGCTACAAAAGTCGATTTTCAAACCAAGCAGAATTTCATTGGTCAATGGAGTGCATTAGCGCCCGCCCACTTTTTCAGTGGAAGTTTCCCCTTTTCTTTTCTCCCATTGGGATTTAAAAAAAAAGCTTATGTTAAAGCTTTACAAGCCATGATTTAAAAATCACAACATTACAAACTTTCATTTGAAGCAAAAAAAAAGTATTTAAAAATCGGACAAAAACACAAAGATACAAGACTGTGTTGACGTCTTTAGTGAGGGGAAGAACTACACTCCCATGATGCATTGCAAACAGCATAATCAAGTTTAAAATGATGGGAGACATTTCAAATATATGTAACCCCTCCTGTACGGACCGCCCACTCCAAGCGGGACTCGAACCCAGCATTAGAGTCGGACGCCCTAACAAGGAGACTGAAAGCCGTGACTTCTAGAGTCAGTCGCTAGAGCGTGTCTTGAGATCGGAGGAGTGAGGTTTACTCACACAGCGACTACTAGCTGGCCTACGTTACATATAAACAATATATTTTAAGTTTATTGCAAAATATGGATTATATATTGAAATATTTTATGAGTGTAGAACTCAAATTGCATAATTTGCGGTGCTTCATGGGAGTGGGTGGAGCTAAAGAGGTCTTTTGGCACGACTCTCCGATTGGTGGAATTGGTGTTCAGCATTATGGGTAATGTACACTGTAAACCCAAATAAACTTTTTAAGTAAGCAGATCTAGCAGATTTAATCGTACATTTGAATCGCTCTGAACTTGAAATATTTGAGTAAGCTAATTCATAAATAACTTAAAATTATCATGTAATCTCACATTTTTAGTAGCGGAAACTTGACTAGCTAATTCAATAAATGCCACCATGCTAATCGGTTACACAATGACACTAGCATAGCACTTGCACTTCCAATATTAACGTATTGCATATCTGTTCTCAAAATAAGCTAATGCTCCACTCATCACTATGATCACCCTACAAAAAACCGACATAGCAGAAAATCTTCTAAACTAGCATAACAAAACATTAAACACCACTAAATCTCCACCTTAACGCTAATCTTGCACAAAAAACAAACAAACTAAAATATCACTAATTTTTGGCATTTACTGTCCCTTTTGAGTGTCATAGCAAAGCATGCTGGGAAATAGAAATCCCAGCCGAGTTTCCGTTAAATTTAAGTTAGTCTAAATTAAAAGAAACAATTTGAAGCCAAAACAATGAAAGAATTCAGATTACTTCAAATGTGTTCTAAATACTCATAAAAGTTCATTTTTTCAACTAATTTGTTTAATTTGAGTTGGCTCTACTCAAACCAGTTAATTATTTTGAGCGTTTGGGTTTATAGTGTAGTTTTTCACCACAAATTCCACTGTTAAACACTAAGTTAAAATATTGAGGCGGACGGCTTTAACAGAAGCAAATACTATCAGTTAACAACCTTGTATCTTAAAGTTAAACGTTTACAAATCATTGTTAAAAATCATTTTCCCTATGAAGAAGATGAATGGAGTATTGGAACCCGACTGTTGGACTCTATTTGCATTACCAACTGAACTCAAAGCGTGGAAAAAAACTCTCACGCGAAATTCCCGGGTGTAGGCCTATTCCTATTTTCGCGATTTGCCGGCGAAAACTCGCTGTGCAACGGTAAATGTGAACAAAACTCACAACAAATACATTTTTGTTTTCCTTCTCAGTGTAGATCTCACATTCTCTCACTATACAAACGTGCGTCTGTCTCCTCATTCATAAATATTCTACAATCACAAACACTCGGACACGCCGATAATAAAACTGTGACGGCAAATAAGATCACAGCGAAAACAGTGACTCCTCAATAACTCACGCGGTATCCATGAATTCATAGTGTTTCACAAATGAACACCAACCGCCACAGACAGAGGCCGAGCGGGAATTCAATCGCGATGCCTCCGTTAAATAATGGTTGAAGAATGTGAGGTAAGATGAAGCTAAACTTGTAATATCTGACGACTGTTGTACGACAGAAACGCTAAATGACCGACAGCAATATTCAGGGCTGCACTCTGCTCCACAACTACTACTTTTCTGTCAAAATTTTGCAGTTTCGAAATTAAATTCTACCAATTATCAAAAGAAAATGGTGTCGAAACCGTTTTCATTGAGAAACTGCTAGTCAATTTCACAAATAATTACAAGGCATTAAAAAGTATTTTCATGAAAAACATAACCTTTGTTTTATTTACAACTTTTTCCCAGTGTTTATAGGCTATTGTTCTTGTAATGCTAATGTGATAAGACGAGACAGAGCAGTTTTGGACATGTTAGGAGTGAATGCGTGAATAATTTAAATGCATCACTTCACCATAAATTGTAAATACAACTATTATTATTTTTATTCCCTTCACTCTCTTTAAAATAAAAAGGACTATTATGTATGGAAGCTTGTTACCACCACAGAATAAAAAAAATTAAAAAGGTAAATCACAAATTTTATCTTACAAATTTGAAGATTTTCTTTATATTAGAAGTTTATATTAATTATTATTAATTATATCGCAATTGTGACTTTATAGTTCGCAATTACTAGAAATAGAGTCAGAGTTGTGAGATATAAAGTCAGAGTTGAGAGATATAAAGTCAGAATTGTGAAAACTCGCTTTTAAACTTTTTTTGGACTTTTAAATTTGGAATATCTCAATATTCAGGGCTGAACTCTACTCCACAACTACTACTTTACTGTCAAATTTTGCTGGTTTGAAATTAAATTATTATCAAAAGAAAATGGTGTAGAAACTGTTTTCCTTCAAAAACTTCTTGTAAATTTCACAAATAATTACAAGGCAAGAAATGCATCGAATTAAACAAGACATTTTGAAGTAGAAAGTATTTTCATGTAAAACATAATCTTTGTTTTATATTTACAACTTTTTTTTCCAGTGTTTATATTATTTTTGTAATGCTAATGTGACAAGACGAGACTAATGGAGCTGTTAGGAGTGAATGTGTGAATATTTTAAATGCATTACTTCACAATAAATTGTAAATACAACGATCATTATTTTATTCTCTTCAATCCCTTTAAATAAAAAGGACTACGCTTGTTTCTGCCACAGAATAAAAAAATTAAAAAGGTAATCACGACCTTTTATCGAACAATTCAGTCTATTTTCCCTCAGAATTTCATTTAGAGTTATAAAGCTGCGTGATATGAAGCTGCTATTGCAAGTTATAAAGTTTATATCTCGCAATTCTGACTTTTTCCCCTCGGTTTATATAAATTAGAATCAATTATATCGTAATTCTGACTTAATAGTCCGCAATTGCTAAATATAACGTCAGAGCTGCGAGATGTAAACACAACTGTGAGATAAAAAGTCAGAATTATCTTTAAAAATGTTTTATTCTGTGGCGGAAAAACAAGCTTCCATTATTACGTGACAGAGCAAGTTTATTAATAAATAAGGATTATGATCGCAAATTGGTTAAAAACAGCTCTGCCAGAGGGGTTAAACTGCTGCCGTCCATGTGTATGCAGCTGTGAGATGTCACTCATCCTGATTTCTGGAGTGTCCCCGAGGAATCGCTGTATTTTAATGCAGCTGTCACTCCGGATACTTAGCAGTGTGAACGTGGCCATCGTGAAAAAGCCTTAAAATTAATGGTTGAACGTTACAAAACTATAAACATGCACTGACGAGGGTCCATCAGTGGTATTTACATACAGTCCCTTTACTCGGATGACCAGCAGCGGTTTGGTTTTGTCTGGGTCTGATGTTTCTCAGGCTCAGTGCAGTGCCCACCGTGACCAGCAGAGGGCGCAGGAGAGCCACACACAGGCAGTCTGGTGTGCAGGGCCGTGTCACGCCTCATTGGGTGGAGCGCTGAAGAACATCTCCCTGCAGAGCCGCACCGTTTCTTCAGGGGAGCAGACGGTGAAGCCGATGGTACGAGGGTCCTCGAAGATCTCGTAGTCGTTTCCTCCCTGATCGGGAAACAAGTGTTAAAAATGAGCAAAACCTCTTCTTTATTAGTCAGATTTCAATTTGGCTATGTCAGTGAAAACACAAATCATTATGTATGTTGAATTATGAAATAACTAGATATGAAGCACATTAAGTTACCTAAGAAAACATTTCTGTACAGTGGCGAGTTAACTGTGCCATTCTTTACCAAGAAAATCAGTTTAAACTCATTTTAAAAACGTCATGAAGATCAGGTTAATTCTTTATCATATAATACACCGATCAGGCATGACCACTGACAGGTGAAGTGAATAACACTGATGATCTCTTCATCACGGCTCCTGTTAGTGGGTGGGATATATTAGGCAGCAAGTGAACATTTTGTCCTCAGAGTTGATGTGTTAGAAGCAGGAAAAATGGGCAAGCGTAAGGATTTGAGCGAGTTTGACAAGGGCCAAATTGTGATGGCTAGACGACTGGGTCAGAACATCTCCAAAACTGCAGCTCTTGTGGGGTGTTCCCGGTCTGCAGTGGTCAGGATCTATCAAAAGTGCTCCAAGGAAGGAACAGTGGAGAACCGGCCACAGGGTCATGGGCGGCCCAGGCTCATTGATGCACGTGTGGAGCGAAGGCTGGCCCGTGTGGTCCGATCAAACAGACGAGCTACTGGAGCTCAAACTGCTCAAGAAGTTAATGCTGGTTCTGATAGAAAGGTGTCAGAATACACAGAGCATCTCAGTTTGTTGTGTATGGGGCGGCATACGCTGACCAGTCAGGGTGCCCATGCTGACCCCTGACCCGCCCGAAAGCACCAACAGTGGCACGTGAGCATCAGAACTGGACCACGGAGCAATGGAAGAAGGTGGCCTGGTCTGATGATCACATGTTCTTTTACATCACGTGGATGGCCGGGTGTGTGTGTGTGGCTTACCTGGGGAACACATGGCCCCAGGATGCACTATGGGAAGAAGGCGAGCCGGTGGAGGCAGTGTGATGCTTTGGGCAATGTTCTGCTGGGAAACCTTGGGTCCTGCCATCCATGTGGATGTTATTTTGACACGTCCCACCTACCTAAGCATTGTTGCAGACCATGTACAGCCTTTCATGGAAACGGTATTCCCTGGTGGCTGTGGCTCTTCCAGCAGGATAATGCTCCTGACACAAAGCACAAATGCTTCAGGAATGGTTTGAGGAGCACAACAACGAGTTTGAGGCATTGAGTTGGCCTCCAAATTCCCCAGATCTCAATCCAATCGAGCATCTGTGGGATGTGCTGAACAAACAAGTCCGATCCATGGAGGTCCCACCTCACAATTTACAATTTAAAGGATCTGCTACTAACATATTGGTGCCAGATACCACAGCACAACTTCAGGGGTCTAGAGGAGTCCATGCCTCGACGGGTCAGCAAAAGGGGGACCAACACAATATTAGGCCTGATCGATGTATAGCTCTATAATAACATGGAAGCAAATTGGATCACATTTACATTCCCAGCACTTCTCCTGTTTATTACTTCTGATGAATCACTTATTTGTAAATCACTTTGGATAAAAGCGTCTGCTTTAGTTAAATGAGTAGAGCAGTAGAACGTGGATCCTTCTCAAGGGCATTTATTCAGTCTGAGTTCAGTCTCTTTTGTGGCTCATTTTATCTGTAAAAGAAGACGTGCCTTATAATTCTGCACACCTGAATATAAGGCGTTTTACATTTCCAGCCTTCATAAACAATTATATATCACGTATAAATGATAAAATACTAAATGAATAGTAGTTATTAAGATTAATGTGGTTTGGAATTGGTAAAATGTGCCTGGAAAAAACGTTGATCAGAAAATCAGCATTTTTGAAGAAATCTCTTGAATGAATGATTCAATGACAAATACATGTTCATACAGTCTCTTGTCTCCACCTACTGGTGTAACGATACAAGCGTTATTTGAAGTGTCAAGTCACTTTCAAAGCGTGATTTGGTCTTTTTTGATCGCTGCCATAGACACCAGTATTTATATCTGAACTATAACAGTTAACCAGGACGCTGCAACTATTTCTCATTCACTAGAAAAGCTTTCCCCATACATTTTGTGCCTGCCTTCACACATTTCATTCATTGTGTGTGTGTGTGTGTGTGTGTGTGTGTGTGTGTGTGTGTGTGTGTGTGTGTGTGTGTGTGTGTGTGTGTGTGTGTGTGTGGACTGGTAATCCCTACGGTATGGGGACAAAATGTCCCCACAAAGATGGCAATATCCAAATTTTTGTCCTTGTGGGGACATTTTTTTGGTCCCCATGAGGAAAACATCTTATAAATCACACTAAGTGATTTTTTTTGAAAATGTAAAAATGCAGCATGTCTCCTGTGATGGGTAGGTTTAGGGGCAGGGCAGTGTGTGTGTGTGTGTGTGTGTGTGATGGGTAGGTTTAGGGGCAGGGGCAGTGTGTGTGTGTGTGTGTGTGTGTGTGTGTGTGATGGGTAGGTTTAGGGGCAGTGTAGGGGGATAGAAAATACGGTTTGTACAGTATAAAATGCATTACGCCTATGGAATGTCCCCATAAAACATGGAAACACAACATGTGTGTGTGTGTGTGTGTGTGTGTGTGTGTGTGTGTGTGTGTGTGTGTATGTGTGTGTGTCTGTGTGCGTGCAGTTTCATTGGGGACAAAATGTCCCCACAAAGATGGCAATATCCAAAATCCTGTCCTTGTGGGGACATTTTTGTCCCCATGAGGAAAACATCTTATAAATCACACTAAGTGATGTTTTTTGAAAAAGTAAAATGCAGCATGTCTCCTGTGATGGGTAGGTTTAGGGGCAGGGCAGTGTGTGTGTGTGTGTGTGTGTGTGGGGGCATGTTTTGTGAAATATCAGGACACAAATGTGTATAATGACATGGGTATGACACAGGTATTACAAAAGAGGGTGAAATATGAGGGCGTTCATGTCCTCACTTTTCAAAATGCTTATAAATCACACAGGATGAGGTTTTATTCACAGAAAGTAAACTGCACAGTCTCCTGTGATGGGTAGTGTGTGTGTGTGTGTGTGTGTGTGTGTGTGTGTGTGTGTGTGTGTGTGTGTGTGTGTGTGTGTGTGTGTGTGTATGTGTGTGTGTGTTTGTGAGTGTGTGTGTGTGTGTGTGTGTGATGGGTAGGTTTAGGGGCAGTGTAGGGGGATAGAAAATACGGTTTGTACAGTATAAAATGCATTACGCCTATGGAATGTCCCCACATTTCACAAAAACAAACGTGTGTGTGTGTGTGTGTGTGTGTGTGTGTGTGTGTGTGTGTGTGTGTGTGTGTGTGTGTGTGTGTGTGTGTGTGTGTGTGTGTGATGGATAGGTTTAGAGGCAGGCAGTGTGTGTGTGTGTGTGTGTGTGTGTGTGTGTGTGTGTGTGTGTGTGATGGGTAGGTTTAGGGGCAGTGTGTGTGTGTGTGTGTGTGTGTGTCTCAGAGACGTGAACTGCGTGACTGTTTGTTCTCTGAGTGATTGTGAAACTCTACAAGACAGAAATCAGCTGTTAAAAATTAGTTATCTTCACACACACACACACACACACACACACACACTGCCCCTGCCCCTAAACCTACCCATCACACACACACACACACACACACACACACACACACACACACACACACACACACACACACACACACACACACACACACACACACGTTGTGTTTCCATGTTTTATGGGGACATTCCATAGGCGTAATGCATTTTATACTGTACAAACCGTATTTTCTATCCCCTACACTGCCCCTGCCCTAAACCTACCCATCACACACACACACACACACACACACACACACACACACACACACACACACACACACACACACACACACACACACTGCCCTAAACCTACCCATCACAGGAGACATGCATTTTACTTTTTCAAAAACATCACTTAGTGTGATTTATGAGATGTTTCCCTCATGGGGACAAAAAATGTCCCCACAAGGACAAAAATTTGGATATTGCCATCTTTGTGGGGACATTTTGTCCCCATACCACACACACACACACACACACACACACACACACACACACACACACACACACACACACACACACACACACACACACACACACACACACACACACACACACACACACACACACACACACACATTGCCTGTCACTGGACTGCAGCAACATTCCACCACTGACTCAACAGTTGCTAGAGCAACAGCCAATCAGAGGGCTTGATCACCTCACACCCCAGGCCCCTCCCCCTCGGACTGTCATCAAACAGAAAAAGCCAAAACAAAGCCAGTGTGTGTGAAACTGAGCTGAACTTCAGAGGCAGCTGAGGATTGACTCCAGACGTCAAAGTTAATGCGCGCGGGTGTGTGTGTGGGGTTGTTGAGTAAACACTCATTTTCTCTCACGGTTCACTGGTCAGTCAACACACACACACACACACACACACACACACACACACACAAGTGCATCCATTAGTGCTCGCTTATCACCTTTAACACAGATAACGTGCGAGTGTGTGAGTGTTTTATCTCCTGTGCAGGTACACACAGCGCCGCTTCAGCGCGGATCATTTGTTTTGGGTCCTCTGAAAGCTGGTGATGTCATTTCCTGCTCACCTCTTGTGAACCGCAGGCCTTTCCCTGCAAACTCCTCCTGCAGAGCCGCCACGAACTTCTCTCGTATCTTCTCTCTCTGCGGGACGGGAGAGTTTGCACTGATCATGTGAACTAATGTGGCTAACGGTTCAAATAACTCACTGATGAAGTCATGTAACTGCAGCCGGTTGATCTGAACAAACCTTCTGGTATAAAAACGCTTTAGGGTCTGGTCTGGACAGATCAACTCTTGGCCAATCATAGAGCACTGACTGAGAATACCTTGTCGATTTCCGAGAACTCGATTCGCTCTTCTAGCGTGCAGCTGCGTCCAATGGGTGAGATGTTGATCACGCCGTTACGAAACTCAATGAACGTCCCTCTAAAGGAGAGAGGCATTTATAATGACATTACAGATCATCATCTCTGAGTGTGTGTGTGTGTGAGAGTTTAGTTTACTTTTTTTGTTTGTTTGTTTGTGTGTGTGTATGCGTGTATAAGTGAGTGTGTGTGTGCATGTGTGTGTATATGTGTGTATAAGTGAGTGTGTGTGCGTATGTGTGCGAGTGAGAGTGTGTCTGTGTACATCTGTGAGTGTGTGTGTGTGAGTGAGAATGTGTGCATATGTGCATGAGCGTATGTGTGTGTGTGTGTATATGTGAGTGAGTGTGCGAGTGTGTGTGTGCGAATGTGAGTAGGTGTGCGAGTGTGTGTATATGTGAGTGAGTGTGTGCAAGTGTGTGTGTGTTTGTGTGTGTGTGTGTGTGTATGTGTGTGTGTGTGTGTATGTGTGTTTGTGTGTGTGTGATGGGTAGGTTTAGGGGCAGGGGCAGTGTGTGTGTGTGTGTGTGTGTGTGTGTGTGTGTGTGTGTGTGTGTGTGTGTGTGTGTGTGTGTGTGTGTGTGTGTGTGTGTGTGTGATAGGTTTAGGGGCAGGGGCAGTGTGTGTGTGTGTGTGTGTGTGTGTGTGATGGGTAGGTTTAGGGGTGTGTGTGTGTGTGTGTGTGTGTGTGTGTGTGTGTGTGTGATGGGTAGGTTTAGGGGCTGTGTGTGTGTGTGTGTGTGTGTGTGATGGGTAGGTTTAGGGGCAGGGGGCAGTGTGTGTGTGTTTGTGTGTGTGTGTGATGGGTAGGTTTAGGGGCAGGGGCAGAGTGTGTGTGTGTGTGTGTGTGTGTGTGTGTGTGATGGGTAGGTTTAGGGGCAGGCAGTGTGTGTGTGTGTGTGTGTGTGATGGGTAGGTTTAGGCTGTGTGTGTGTGTGTGTGTGTGTGTGTGTGTGTGTGTGTGTGTGTGTGTGTGTGTGATGTGTGATGGGTTTAGGGGCTGTGTGTGTGTGTGTGTGTGTGTGTGTGTGTGTGTGTGTGTGTGTGTGTGCGTGTGTGTGTGTGTGTGTGTGTGTGTGTGTGAGTAGGTTTAGGGGCTGTGTGTGCGTGTGTGTGTGTGTGTGTGTGTGTGTGTGTGTGTGCGTGTGTGTGTGTGTGTGTGTGTGTGTGTGTGTGATGGGTAGGTTTAGGGGCTGTGTGTGTGTGTGTGTGTGTGTGTGTGTGTGTGTGTGTGTGTGTGTGTGTGTGTGTGTGTGTGTGTGTGTGTGTGTGTGTGTGATGTGGTAGGTGGGTTTAGGGGCAGGGGCAGTGTAGGGGATAGAAAATACAGTTTGTACAGTGTAAAATGCATTACGCCTATGGAATGCCCCATAAAACATGGAAACATAACATGTGTGTGCGTGTGTGTGTGTGTGTGTGTGTGTGTGTGTGTGTGTGTGTGTGTGTGTGTGTGTGTGTGTGTGTGTGTGTGTGTGTGTGATGGGTAGGTTTAGGGGCTGTGTGTGCGTGTGTGTGTGCGTGTGTGTGTGTGTGTGTGTGTGTGTGTGTGTGTGTTACCGTTTCTTGGGCAGTTTGATGAGCCCCATGTAGCTGAGACAGAAGTTGATGAGGTCCTGCAGTAACTCCTCCCCCAGATGATTCTGAATGGCCTGAGAAACAGAGACTGAACTTAACAGAAGAATTGAAGGCCAATGTTGTAACATTACGGAGATTGAAAAGCCAAATAATGAGCCTTTAACTACCCAGTCTTACTCAAAAACCAGTATGGCAAAAAAATTTAGTCTATAGCCGGAGAAGCCAGTTCGAATCCCTCTCGGAGCGGCTCGAGTAGGACCGGTTACATACATGCACCATTCAGAGCCTCCTTAAAGCGATAGTTCACTCAAAAATGACAATTCTGTCATTAATTCTTCTGCCTCATGTCGTTCCAAACCCGTCAGACCTTTGTTCATCTTCAGGACACAAATGAAGATATTTCTGATGAAATCCCAGAGCTCTCTGACCGCTCCATAGACAGGAATGTTATAAGTTTACGTCAGAACGCCGGCTCATTATTGGATAGCTCCCACAATGATCCGGCGTTCTGGTGTAGAACCCGGAAGCTCTGCACTGTGTTTACTATAGGGCTGGGCGATATGGCCAAAAAATCATATCTCGGTATTTTTTGGTTGAATGGCGATACACTGTATATATCCCGGTATTTTCTACATTTTTCTATTTGTAAAAAAAAATCAGTATTTATTCTAATACAATTCTAAAATAATAATTTTATTTCACATCTTGCCCAATGATGTCCTAAAAACAATGTTGATATTGAAGGCTGTAAACAAATAGGCTACAGTGAATGTAATGATGGCTATGAAATATATTGGGTGCAAAACGTGGGTTAAAATCACATCAAATTACATTCTAACATTGTAACATAACAAAATTAATAATTCACTGAACTAAAAATGAGAATAAAAACAAAAGCACATTAGCTTTTATTTGATTATCCCATTATAATAGTCACTTTCATAAAAATATACTTGTAGGTTTAAAATTCCACACACGGCACATTTATTGTCCAACAATAAATATTTTAGAAATATTTTAGTCAGAATTATCGCGCTCCGTCTGTTTGCTGCGCGTGCACGCGGTGGCGCTTCAGCCTGAATTTTAGCGGCTCGTCCTCTCCTCTCCTGACAGCAAAATGGACATATTTGCGTGACTTTCCAACATTTACAGATGGAGAAAATACCTTTGAAATGAGGAAAGCACCGCATTTCAAACGCATTAAACAGTGCGAGTATGTATGAGTCTGTCAGCACAAGTAGCATAACGTTCTCTCTCAGAGCATCTGACAGGGCGAGCTGCTTTAAACTATACGTGTTCACTCTATCTTACCAGTTATTTTGAAGCCCTTACTGTAGAGCACATGTTTAGGACAAGTTGTATCATGCACTTTCCCTGCGTCAGCTCATTCTGATTGCTCCGCTGTTTTTCAGATGCGTTTGCATCAATCTAATGTACATCGATATAAACGGTATTGCCTCATTCCGTATCGCTTCTAAAAAAATATATCGATATATTGTACAATCTCGATATACCGCCCAGCCCTAGATTACTGTGTGAATCACGTAGGAGAATGGCATGGAAGAGAAGAGATGAAATATTCTCGTGGCTTCATAACTGTCACTGTGTTTACTGCCTTTCTGTTGTGTTGCTGTCTATGGAGCGGTCAGAGAGCTCTGGGATTTCATCAGAAACATCTTCATTTGTGTTCTGAAGATGAATGGAGGTCTGACGGGTTTTGGAACGACATGAGGGCTGGGAATTAATGACAGACGTTTCATTTTTGTGTGGACTAACCCTTTGACTGGACAGTGTGAAGCTTCTTCTGTTCTTCCATGAATGACATGCACATTTCATTTAATATATGTCAAGGATCTGCAGACACACACCTGTTTGGAGATGAGTCTGCCGTCTTTGTATTGCACTGTTCCGTTTTCGGCGAAGACGTAGTCAAACTTGTGAATGACTGCAGCGAGAATGAACAAAACAACAGAATGAGACGCAATCAACACATCTTATCATCATCCTGGTCACCTTTACCTGTGTTACACAACACACACATTATCAGTGTAAACAAGAAGCTGTTTTCCATTCACAGAGATTCACTCAAGATCACACAGTCCTGTGTAATCATCAACTCAATGACTTTGTGCTTCACGCTGTCAGTGTCGTGTTAACTCACAAATCTGATCCGGGTTCTGCTCTGGATTGTGTGTGATGGATTCGGTTCTGAAGTGTGTCATGTTTGATTCAATCACAATCTCACTGAGTGTTAATCTGATCTATTATAATGGGCCTTCACGACAGTGATCAAACACTGAAGACGACGCTAGAAACTGATCTAGACAAACCGTCACCTCTACAGGAAGTCTAGACTGAAACGCCCGCAGGTGAAAGATCTGCAGTGAAATTACATTTTACATTTATGCATTGGGCGAATGCTTTTATCCAAAGCGAATTACATTGCATTTCCAGTGTATGATTAAATAGTCCATGCATCCCCTGGGAATCGAACCCATGACCTTGGCCTTACCAGAGCCATACTCTTCAATTTGAGCTACAGCACTTAAATGGAGAGCAAATGCTTCTCCAGAGAAAAAGATGCCAGTGTCTCCTCTAAAAAAAATCGACATGATTTCTCAAACTGAGCTCAGAAGTCAGAGATCTTCATATGAAATCAAACACTTGTCATCAAAAGTCAACTGGTATAGATTGCATAATCCTTCCAATGGTCACTAATGGCTTGTTTCCACTGAGTGGAACGGTTCAGTACGCTACGCAATTTTGCCATTTCCATTGTAAGAAGTTGTGAATAATACCCTGATTCCAAACCGTACCGTACCACTTATTATTTCCGTTGGGGTACCTAGCACAGTAGTCCAGTACTAAAGGGTGGAGCTAGACGCACTGCAGAACGTTGATTGGTTGACAGAGAATTGGTTGATGGGTTGTCACTTGCACTTGCTTTTTCAGCTGTGTTTTTTCCTCCTGTGTCGCTAAGTCTGCAGTTTTCCAGCAGAATGTGGCTACTTTAACAATGTTGCCGCGGGCTGTTTTTCACGTCCGTGGGTTGAAGCCACCCAATAATGTAATATTTATATAGCCCCAGAAATGCAAATTTTAGCAGGTGGAACCCTGCCAAAAATTACAGATTTTACCCTCCGGGGAAATGCAATTGTGCTTGTGGCTAGTTTTGAGTAGCAATGTGGGCGTGTTTTGGGCTAGTTTTAAGTAGCAATTGGCCGTGTTTTTGGGCTAGTTTTGAGTAGCAATTGGCTGTGTTTTTAAACTAGTTTTGAGTAGCAATTGGCCGTTTTGGGTTAGTTTTGAGTAGCAATTGGCCGTTTTGGGCTAGTTTTGAGTAGCAATTGGGCGGGTTTTAAACTAGTTTTGAGTAGCAATTGGCGTTTGGGCTAGTTTTGAGTAGCAATTGGCTGTGTTTTAAACTAGTTTTGAGTAGCAATTGGGTGGGTTTTTAAACTAGTTTTGAGTAGCAATTGGCTATGTTTTTAAACTAGTTTTGAGTAGCAATTGGGCGGGTTTTGGGCTAGTTTTGAGTAGCAATTGGCCGTTTTGGGTTAGTTTTAAGTAGCAATTTGGCGTGTTTCGAACTACCAATTGGGCGTGTTTTGGGCTAGTTTTGAGTAGCAATTGGGCATGTTTTGAACTACCAATTGGGCAGGTTTTGGGCTAGTTTTGAGTAACAATTGGGCATGTTTTGGGCTAGTTTTGAGTAGCAATTGGCCATGTTTTTAAACTAGTTTTGAGTAGCAATTGGGCGGGTTTTGGGCTAGTTTTGAGTAGCAATTGGCTGTGTTTTTAAACTAGTTTTGAGTAGCAATTGGGCGGGTTTTGGGCTAGTTTTGAGTAGCAATTGGGCATGTTTTGAACTACCAATTGGGCAGGTTTTGGGCTAGTTTTGAGTAACAATTGGGCATGTTTTGGGCTAGTTTTGAGTAGCAATTGGCCATGTTTTGGGCTAGTTTTGAGTAGCAATTGGGCGGGTTTTGGGCTAGTTTTGAGTAGCAATTGGCTGTGTTTTTAAACTAGTTTTGAGTAGCAATTGGGCGGGTTTTGGGCTAGTTTTGAGTAGCAATTGGGCATGTTTTGAACTACCAATTGGGCAGGTTTTGGGCTAGTTTTGAGTAACAATTGGGCATGTTTTGGGCTAGTTTTGAGTAGCAATTGGCCATGTTTTTAAACTAGTTTTGAGTAGCAATTGGGCGTGTTTTGGGCTAGTTTTGAGTAGCAATTGGCCGTGTTTTTAAACTAGTTTTGAGTAGCGATTGGCTGTGATTTTTAAACTAGTTTTGAGTAGCAATTGGGTGGATTTTAAACTAGTTTTGAGTAGCAATTGGGGGGGTTTTGGGCTAGTTTTGAGTAGCAATTGGGCGGGTTTTGGGCTAGTTTTGAGTAGCAATTGGCCGTTTTGGGCTAGTTTTGAGTAGCAATTGGGCGTGTTTTTAAACTAGTTTTGAGTAGCAATTGGGCGTGTTTTGGGCTAGTTTTGAGTAGCAATTGGCTGTTTTTAAACTAGTTTTTAAGTAGCAATTGGGTTTGGGCGTTTTGAGTAGCAATTGGGCATGTTTTGAACTACCAATTGGGCAGGTTTTGGGCTAGTTTTGAGTAACAATTGGGCATGTTTTGGGCTAGTTTTGAGTAGCAATTGGCCATGTTTTTAAACTAGTTTTGAGTAGCAATTGGGCGGGTTTTGGGCTAGTTTTGAGTAGCAATTGGGCATGTTTTGAACTACCAATTGGGCAAGTTTTGGGCTAGTTCTGAGTAGCAATTGGCTATGTTTTTAAACTAGTTTTGAGTAGCAATTGGGCGTGTTTTGGGCTAGTTTTGAGTAGCAATTGGCTGTGTTTTTAAACTAGTTTTGAGTAGCAATTGGGCGTGTTTTGGGCTAGTTTTGAGTAGCAATTGGCCGTTTTGGGTTAGTTTTAAGTAGCAATTTGGCGTGTTTCGAACTACCAATTGGGCGTGTTTTGGGCTAGTTTTGAGTAGCAATTGGGCGTGTTTTGTTGTGAAAACCTGGCAACCCTGCTTGGCTCAAACAAAGTGTATCTTCGTCTTGTGACAAACAGCCACATGCTGAGAAGCAAGAACTGTTGTATGTCGTCCACTGTTTACAGTGTCGCTTTCTTCTTTGCGCGAGAATGACATCAACCGCTACACCACGCCTATCGAGTAAGGATGTTGTTGGCAGTGGAAACCCGGATCAGAGTTTAACGTCCCAAGTTGTTCTGAACTGTACTGAACCGTATTGCTCGGTGGAAACAAGCCATAATTCATTTCATTAATTTGGTAAACTTCTATGGGTGAATATTTACAGACAGCCAAACATCTGAAAATTCTTGCTGCTCCAGACTGAAGAAATAATGGGACACCAGCTGTTGTGTTTATGTTTGCCGGTGATCCAGTCAAACCAGTTCCTCTACATTCTACATATGATGTCCAAAACCCATTAAGCACATGGATTCTAAAGACTGGAGACCTGAAGATCATAATTCTCTAACCTTCATCTCCGTCTCCGAGCTGTTCTGCAATTTTGGAATAATCCGAACCCCCCACCACGCCAATCTTCACCTTCTGTTTCAAGGCCTGGAAGAATTCGTCCAGCTCGGGGTCGATCTTCTGCAGAAACAACCATTAGTGAAAGGTTTCTGTTGAGACCTATGGCCTCGAGTCAATTCAACAGGTTTCAGAACATTTGCCTCACAACAAATAGTGTAAATACATTGAGTACAGCACCATTAGTCTCATGAAACAGGCCTGCAGGTTGACGTTTATGTTTTCAGCAGACGTTTAAAGTGCACGTTCACTCATAGTGTTCTTTACTGACCGTCATACTATCACATTATTCATTGCAATAACCTGTGATTCATAACAGCGTGCTATGAGTTCATAAGAATAGGCGTTTAATATAGAAGGTGTGTGGCAGCTCATTAGCAAAGCTTTCTCGATAAATATTTAAGCGCCCACATCAAAGTACGACAAATCGCGCGCTAAATCAAAAGGAATTTAAGCGCGCCCTTCAAAGTAGGAAGGATTTTGATTGGCTGCCAATGTTTTTAATAATGATTCCAAAAGATACCAATCTGCTAAACTTTGGCAGTATCAGTCTTGCTTTTATTTTTCATCATCATAACGTTCAGAGAAGTTCCAGGTCAACTGCTTTGTTGGTGACTGAAGTGGAGAGGACAGCAGTGGACATCTAAACTCTACTCAATGAAAACAACACAGTTACGCGACAGATCTTCTCATGGAGCGAAGCGACGGTACACAGCGTTCCCGCCACCAGCTGTTCCTAAACACGTTTACCTTAAAATAGAACGTTCGGTTGGTTATATTCACGAACCACTTACCAACGTTCTAAGAATGTTACATTTGTAGATTTTTAAACCGCGAACATTCTCAGAGCGTTGCACCAGTGTTAGCTGACGTATACGTGCAGAACGAGTGTACCATTGAGTACAAACACACTCATTCATCAACAACACACACATGCACACTCACGAGACAAGCTTCACCTACACACAGATCAGTGCTGGGAATAGACACATTGTTACATAACTGATATTGCTACTTTCGTAACAGCTGAGAAGACGCATGACGCTTTAATTGTTATGCATCATCTATAACGCGTGGATAATAAGTATCCTATAAACACATACCTCTCTGGGAAGTGTCAGCGTTCCGTCCACATCGAACAAGCACAAAACCTTCCGACCTCCGGCTCCACGACACTTTATATCCATTTCTTCTTGTCCAGCAAAAAGTAGATATTTAATAAAATAATACTAATAGCCTAATAATAACAACAACAACACAATATACAGATCTAAATGACTCAAGGTGAGTTAATGCATAAGAATATAACGAGACACAGTCTCTTCTTTCTTGAAACCGAAAGATAAAGAAGTCAATACTGATGAGTATTATTCACTTGGATTTAAAGTATATACTGCATGCTACATGATCACTGCTGAGTGTGAATGAATCCGCACATGGGGTTCCTTCTGCAGCACTACACCCCTGGGGAGGGAGTCCGCCTCAGCCAATCAACTGCGCGGAAGCGAATCACATGCGTCAAGGTCACCGCGCGTGAGAGACGAGGACATGGAACTCGGAAGCGTCACGTAGCACGTCGGAGATAGGTCGACCTCTCACCTAGTACTTCATATCACACAATTACCCCTGATCATCACAACAACAGCAGCGTTACAGGAAAAATATACAAGAATATAAAACATAAAAGTATTCAAATAATTAAAAAGCATGACAGAAGGGTAATAAAAATCATTAAACCCGTGCATTGCAAATTACATTGTCTTAAAATGCATTATGTTAGAAGTGAACTCATGAATTGCAGGCTGGATACATTGTTTCTAGGGGGCAGAGTGAAACTGTCAACGTTCACACACCGTATATAATAAAATACAGTATATGCATAATCAATATAATGAAACTCCGGTTTCTCGGGCTGTTGTGTGTCTGAGGCTGTCAGTGTTACAGCGCCACCTGCTGGCGGACACACTATTGGAGATATCCTCAAAATCACTGTCTGACGGAGAAACGAGACAGTAAGAGTGGAAAATGCATTTTAAGCCAAAGGCGACGATGGCAAGGAACCCAAGTTAGATATTCAGAATAAACCTAGATTTATTGTTGCGAGTAGATAGACTGATGATAGGTTGACTGAACTTAACTTGAGGTTAACAGTCTCTGTATGTTTGTAGGTGACTAGCGGATGATCAGGACTGAGGATGATGGAAGACGAAGGTGATGGATGATGACATGATCAACAAGACCACACAAAGGTGAAGGGAAGTGTGATTGTTTACATTAAGTGTAATGAGCAAGTGCAGTGTGTGCAGTAAGTACTCCGGTGAGGCTGAACGAGTGGGTTGAGCTGACGGGTCTAGCATGTGGCCCTGTCCCAAATGGCACCCTAAACCCTCACGGTCTTCCTCTGAGCTTTGACTGCCGGGTAGAAGTCCTCTGCGTAGCTCGCGAACTTGCGGCTCAGCTGAAGTGCTCATTGAGGGTGCATAGCAAGGCCCTCACGAGCACCCTTCTTTAAGCTTAAATGAGGAATGGGACACCCTATGGCAGGGGTCGGCAAGTGAATTTGGGATTGGGACCAAAAAAAAATGCCACTAGATGGCGGGCCAGAACATAGTCAAGGGCAGTAGCGCGGGAAGGGGTGCTGGGGAGGGGTGCTGGGGGAGGGGGTGCTGCGGGGAGGGGGTGCTGGGGAGGGGTGCTGGGGGAGGGGGTGCTGCGGGGGAGGGGGTGCTGCGGGGAGGGGGTGCTGCGGGGAGGGGTGCTGCAGGGCTGTGGACTAAAATTATATTGTATTTAAAAACATTAAATTAAATAAATTAAATTAAATTAAATAATATAAACTGACATGATTCACTGTGTTTTAATAATAGGATTAAAAATAATGGGCAGTTATAAGATATAAATACATTATTTTAAGCTCATCTCTTTCATCTCATCTCTTCATCACTCGTCTGGCATAGCGATAAAAAGAAAGCATTTCAGACTTTTTAAAAAAATAGTTACTACTAACACGGTTAAGAAAAGTTAAATTGAGAATTCTTCTCATATAAAGGATGTAACAACGGCAGCAAAGCGTTGGAGCTGCAGAGTGAGGGGCGTTACCATGGACTCTCGACTCGGGACACCATCAACAAATTTTGCCATGCCATCAATTGTATGTATATATATATATTTTAAGTCAACAAAAGATTTTTAAAAAGTCAACAAAAATGTTGAAGTTATATTTGTATATGACTATATTATTTATTCTAATTTATGTCGCTAAAACGTTTGTTTTTTATCTTTTCAGTTTTTTTTAATTTAAAAAACATGCTGAATTCTTGGTTTTCATATTAAAAAAAGGAACCGTTTTCTAATTTTTCTGCTTTCAATATAAAAAAAAAAAAAACCGACTGATACACGGATTTAGCATCCATACTGTAAACATTATTTTTTCCTATAAAATAACAAAAATTGAAAGGAAATCACACACGCAAACCAGATATACTACCACTACAACACCTGTCTGGTCACCAGCGACAACAAAATGACGTCACTCATTTTCCGACCCAACTCTCAGCCCCCCTGCGCCTGGTCAAGGGATAATTTAAGAAATGATTTGATGAAAAATGCAACTAGAATTGAGCTGTTCTGTTAAAAAATTGGATAAATGAATAAAGCAGTGGTGACACGTAACCTAAGTATCTTCATTCACCAGCTTGCAACACAGTTGCTAAAACACACACATGCGAAATGGATAAAAATAACTCAATAAATAAAAGAGGACATGAATAAGCCCATTAATGGCATGTTTGAGCTCTTAACTAGTTGTGTTGTATTTCCTCTTTCCATATTGTGAATAATAAATTTGGAGCCTAACTTATTTAATGTAGCCTACCTTTACACTCAGAATTATTCCTTCACTTATGTATCGGCGTCCTCACATACTAAACTGCATTTTTAATTGTATGCTGGAGGTAGAGGTCTTCACCGAGCACCCGAGACCCGGGAACCGACCCGGGTTCAGCCGGATCTGGGTCGGGTCCCAATCTATTACTTCGGGTCCCGGGTCTGTTTAACATTGTGTGTAATACCCGAGTCGATCGGACTCGGAGAACACCTGGCCGTGATCAGAGTCAGTCAGCACGGCTTGTGTGTTTTGTGTAACTTGCAAATTGTAAAATTAGGATAAGAAAAGTGTGAGCCGGGAAATAAGGTTTAAAAAAAAATAAAAAAAACACAAACTCTCTCTCTCTCTCTCTCTCTCTCTCTCTCTCTCTCTCTCTCTCTCTCTCTCTCTCTCACTCACGCTCTCTCTCAGCCGTTTAGACAGCAGGTAGATTTAATGCAAGCGCAATAATGTACTCATATTTAATTCAAATCAGTACCAAAATCTCAAGTGAACTGTCACATAAATGTTTTCTTTGACGCTCAAATTGCGTAAAAAAGCTAATTTTTCAGGTTGCTCCAGCACGCGCAAGTGCAGTCTCTTTCTATGGCAACCCGAGCTTCCATAGTGACTGTAATGACTTTAATAATATGAATGAACCGTCTTGTTTAATCTTAAAGTTTTGGTGGTCAGACTCGGCTCATTATAGCAAATAAATAATGCTAACGTCAGCGGCCATGGCACCGAACGAGCAATCGTAATTATAGTTCAAAAGGGCAAACAGTCAAAGCTATTCTGCGAGTTAACTCGAGTCGAAATGCACATATGTAAATTCGCATCCGTCACCGTTACATAAAGTGGACTTTTACAGCTGAAATAATGAGTGAATTAAGCATGCTTGGAATAACAAGAGATAAATAACATGGATAGAAAGTTTTTCTTAGCAAGGATTGTAATGCATCACAATCAGAAGGAAGACGACTGCTATAACGTTAGGTAGGCTGAGACAAAAGGTAACTTGTTTATTGACTTGTTAAGAGCAGTTTAGTGTGGAATATAAGACAATCGGGTCCAGTCTTTCCGCCAGGTTCGGTTCCAGCTATCAGATAATAGACGGCTCCATTTCGGGTTCCGGGTACTATATTTTTGGTATTTCTTGGATCTGCACGGGTCCGGGTCCAGCTTTTGAAATAATAGACGGGTCCGGGTCGGTTCTGTGTAGCACATTACGGGTCTCTTCAGGTTCGGGTACAAATTTTTGGACCGGTGTAGACCTCCAGCCGGAGGTCCGCGATTACGTTGCGTGCAGAGCGATGTTTAATCATTTAACCACTTCAGCTCTGCACTCCCCCATGGACTCTGGAACCGCATCGGCCACTGGTGAGCTGCCATTCTGGAGTAGCTCTGACCAGGGTTGCAAGGTTTTCACAACAAAACCCGCCGAATTGCTACTCAAAACTAGCCCAAAACAAGCCCAATCGTGTTTCAGGGGGGCTTCTTTGGTATTAATCGCATTTGGGGGGTAAAATATGTGTTTTTCTGGCATGGTTGCTTACTAAAATTCGCATTCCTGGGGCAAAATATCACATAATTGGGGTCGCTTCAACCCCAACAGTGTTGAAGTAGCCCAATTCTTGGCAACACTGGCTCTGACGTAACTCAGAAGCCCTGTACTGTATTTACTACATCAACTGCATTCATTTTATGTAGTGCCAGCCCACAAGAGCTTCTGATTGGCTGTGGTTATTGATTTCCTATCACATCTGGTGTGGACAGAAAAACAGCTTGTTGCTAGAATCTTATCACATTTGGTTAAGAAATGGTTTTACTATTTTGATGCCTATACTAATTTTCCGGACCTTGAACGTGGTTGTGTACGCTGTTAACACAGGTAGAGAAAACTCTCAGATTTCATAAAAATATCTTCATTTGTGTTCCAAAATTCAGGTTTGGAACATCATAAGGGTGAGTAATCAATGACATTCTTTTTTTGGGTGAACTAATTGGGTAAATAAAATAAAAAACCTTTCCTTTTCTGTTCAGTTAAAGGGTTAGTAGTTCACCCATAGATGAAAGTTACCACATGATTTACTCTCCCTCAAGCCATCCTAGGTGTGACTTTCTTCTTTCAGACAAACACAATCAGAGTTATAGTAAAAAATATCCTGGCTCTTCCAAGGACAGTTAATGGCAGCCCAAAATCTATAGCCCAGATAAGCACATCCATCCATTATAAGAGTAATTCACACAGCTCCGGGGGTTAATAAAGGCCTTGTGTATTGATGGGTTTGTGCAAGTAAAATATCCATATTTAACACGTTATATAGTAAAATATCTAGCCTCTGGCAAACCACCTTCCGTATTCAGCTTACATCCATTTGCATGATTTGCATCATTCACTTCAAACACATATATGTGGTTTCATTATTTTTAACTAAATAAACAGCAACACAACAAAATGATCTATACACAATTTCATAAATGTTTTGCTTAACTTTTTGAACTCCAGGATAAGTGCCATCTTCTTCTGATTGTCACTAATTACAAAATGAAAAACATTACATGATCACTTCAGAAAACCACTCCAAACATAGAGCTTTAAATCTTAAAACTTGGTTTTCTACTGTTCATTTAACATTAAGCATAAAAATATTTGAAGGGTTATTCATCAATCATCTTTTTCTATCAACATGTTTTCTCAGAATTTAATCATTTTACATGATAATGATTAATAAAACAAACTAAATACAAACCCATAATGAGAATGCAGAGGAAGCACAGTAAGTTACAGCAAACAGTTAAGTCCTGTCAACAGAAAAGAAAACAGAATCCCACATGAAAAAATACTATATTATATTATAGTAAAATTACTCTAGTAATAACTATAGTGTTTTTGAACCATACTATAGTAAAGATACTACAGTAAATTATAGTATATTGTAGTATATTATAGTATTTACTATACTTAGTTAGTTTACTGTAGTATATTTACTATAGAATGGTTCAAAAACACTATAGTATTTACTAGAGTAATTTTACTATAATATACTATAGTATTTTCTCATGTGGGTAGAAATCCACTGCACCACGGATCTTCACTTCGGGTTGCATCTCCATCCCTTTCAAATCAAACAAGTCTGAAAATGGCCTTTCCTTATTTTGACAATTCCTCTGGTAGCACCCGGACGCTGAAACGATAACTCACACTCTGCACGAATAAACCGCAGCACAGACAAATAAGTTAATAAACATTTACAAATGACAACACTATAACACGCATACATTCAGGAAAGCTCCAAGAGCATGAAGTAAATCTTTCAATGTGTGACGATATGCATAAAATGATAAACGCGATGGCTCCCGCATTCATTTGCCAAACAAGCCAGATGACAACTAACAGCTTATTTGACGTATAACAAAATATAACTCCTCTTTTTGACAACACAAACTTATTTGTTGACCAAAGTCTTTTCATGTCAAACAAAGACATTCGTTCAGTTATTAATAGATCTCAGATTTCTTTACCTGCTTGTGTGAGTTTTTGGAATAACATATTTAGTGATATAGAATGGGAAGAGTTTTGGCTTCTTCGACAAAAATTCTTCTTTTCCAAGTTTCTATTAAAATTATCCATAACTGTTATCCGATAAATCATAAACTTGCTAAATTTAACAGTAGTATTTCACCCAATTGCTCTTTTTGCCTTCATTATGAAGAGACTATTAATCACTTGTTTTGGGACTGTACTTACTGTAAAGTCTTCTGGATTGATTTTTCAAATTTTGTAAAAAAAATATTTATATCCAAACTTCTGTATAAACCCAAAAATTGTGTTTTTTGGTTATTCTTTGAAGTTAGACCCTTCTCATTGTAAATTTATCATTAATTTATTGCTTTACTGATACTGAAATTTTACATTCATAAGTGTAAATTTTCACCAAAAAAAACTCCCTACTTTTTTATTTTCAGGAAAGATTTTAAATATGTATGTAAACTCGTTAAGAAAATTCTGATAATTCTATTGCATGTAAGACTCTTTCATGGTGTAAATCCTTTAAGCTAGCTTAATTTGCTTTAGAAGTACTGTTTGTAACCCTCATTGTTCTTTGTTCTTTGTAATTGTTGTTCTTTTGCATAATAATAATTTAAAAAATATATATATATATAACTCTCACTTTTTACCATATAAGTGTAAGAACTGCTTCCACAAATCTGAAATCTGACTTTAAAGCTACACTGTGTGATATTTTCCCCCATCTAGCGGTGAAAAGGTGTATGACCATCCAGTGAATATTAGTTTCTGTTCCCTTTCGTTCAGTCACTACGACGTAACGTTAGTGACTAACGAATGGGGGTTTCGCTTAGAAGCCTATCATCTTCGAGCTTAGAGAAAACGCCCAATGGCGTGCCAATGCCATGGGGCATGCGGAATTTGCATACGTAACTCCGCCTCGCCTCACTGTGAGTATATAAGGAGTGCGTGGCAACATCGCATTATGTTTCTGCTTTGAGTCAAGAGAACCTACCTCTTCACTCCTACAGCCTTCTGAGACTCTGTCAGCTTCTTCGAGACGAGCAGCTTTCCAGTCGGTGTTGGTGTAACGGCGCGTTCCAGTGATCGCATACTTCCTGCCTGCTGATCTGCGCAGTGGTCTGTTTGACAGCTGGTGTGTGTTTCCCTGGGCGCTTCGGCATCGACTGCGAGGTTTCCTCTCACAAAAAGAGCTTTGCGGCGTGGCACGTCTTTTTCAAGACGGACTTTGTGTGCGATCGATTTCCATTGCTGTCTATGGGCACTTTCACTGCTCGATGTGTTTGGGCTTCAACACGCGTTCGGGCAGTGTTTGTGGATGTGTCATGTTCCCACTGCAGGAATGTGACCATGGCGATGTTGAGGTCGAGACTCAGTGATCTCTCTGATGAGAGAGAGTCCCTCTGCCACACTGCAATCTACAGTCTCCGAGAGTGGTGGTACTTTGGATGGTGGCCAGGGTGACCTGAGGGCTGTGCTGTGGTATTAAGACCCCTGACGTTCATTCCTCCCGTGAGAATGGAGACTCCATCCCCAGTCGGTCCAGCTGATTTGGGAACAGTTCGGGACGCGCAGGTAGATCTGTTGCCTCCACGACTCTTCCCTCTGCAGCCTGTTATATTCCCTGTCCGAGGGCACGCTGCACGGATGCACTGGCGCACAGCTGGTCAGCGGGGCCTACGCAGGTATGTTCCCCCAGTGAGCCTACTCGCACAACTCTTGTGCAAGATCAGGGAGGACAAGGAGCAGGTCCTTTGGTCGCCCCGTACTGGCATGGCCGGACCGGGTCCCGAACTCTTACTCCTTGTGACAGCCCCTCCTGGCCTATTCCTCTGAGACCTCCTCACTCAGAGACGGGGCACCCTTTGGCACCCGCGTCCCGATCTGTGGAGCCTCCACGTGTGGCTCCTGGATGAGACGCGGCAGGTTTGAGTGGCCTGCCACCTTCGGTGGTCGCTACCATCACTTCCGCTAGGGCAGAGTCCACTCGGCATGCCTATGCGTTCAAGTGGAACCTCTTCGTCACCTGGTGCAATTCCCGCCAAGAAGACCCCTGGAAATGCCTGATCGGGTCTGTGCTCTCGTCCTCCAAGAAGGTTTGGAGCGAAGGCTGTCTGATCATACCTGATCATCACTGAATCCTCCTCTCCTCTACCCTCTTGGGACCTCTCAGTAGTTTTAAGTGCTCTGCAGAGGCCTCCCTTTGAGCCTTGCGGTCGGTTGATGATAAGTTCCTGTCGATGAAGATGGCTCTGCTGACCGCATTGGCCTCCGTCAAGAGGGTCGGGGACCTGCAGGCATTATTCGGTTTGACGGCGTGCCTGAGGTTCGGGCCGGCAAATTCTCACGTGATCCTGAGACCCGGCCTGGATATGTGCCCAAGGTTCCCACCACTCCATTCTGAGAGCCAGGTGGTGAACCTGCAAGCGCTGCCCGTGGAGGGGCAGAGCCAGCCTTGGCATTACTCTGTCCAGTACGCACGCTGCGCCTCGTGACATGACGCAGTGTTCAGGACCTCAGACCAGCTCTTGTCTGTTATGGTGGAGAGCGGAAGGGAAGTGCTCTCTCAAAGCAAAGGCTGTCTCACTGGATAGTGGACACCGTTGTTTTGGCTTACCAGCAAGGTGACCATGTCCCCTTGGGGTTCGGGCTCACTCAGTGTCACCTCCTCTTGGGCTTTAGCGCATGGCGCCTCGCTAACAGACATCTGCAGAGCTGCAGGCTGGGCAACACCTAACACATTCGCCAGATTTTACAATCTCAGAGTGGAGCCAGTGTCCGACTATGTACTCGCCCCGAGGGGCCGGTAATGGGCCAGGCTCAGGAGTCTTCGCTTGCTCGCCATTCACTCCTCGGACTGGATAGTGCGATATTCCTCAGGTGAGCTCCCGAGAGCCCTGAGTTCCTCCAGCACTGCTTACGCCGATGCCTGTGTGTCTGCCCTCTAGCGAGCCCAGACCCTCGTGTCCGGCCAGGTGCCCGTGTGCATGGTTCCCCTCCGGCGACCCCCACACGTGTATTTCACCGTAAGCCTCCGCGGCGGGTTTCTTCCTTGGCATGTCCCTGCCACCCCTAGGGTTAAATATCCACCTTCGGCTGGTACCCTAGAGTTTCCCATATGCAACCCTTACGGGTCATATGTGTACTCTTAAGTCCTCCCTACGGGTAGGCATCTTGGCATTTCCTCACTGGGATATGCTTCCCAGTGTACCTTGGTATTCCTGTGATAAGTGGGAGTCCTTCGTCCGTACTAGCCTTACGACAGGGAACTCGCACTTACGCAGGGCACTGGAAGACAGCTGAGTGGCGGGATTAGATTGGACCCCATTCGTTAGTCACTAACGTTACGTCGTAGTGACTGAGCGAAGGAACGTTCGATTCGGATGTAACCCTCAGGGAAACGAGGGTTACATCCGTGGCGACGTTCCTCTCAATTCGATTCGTTTTAACTCGTTTTAATTCGTTTTAGCTGATTTAGTCCAAGATTAACATGGCTTCCAGTTCGATCAAGTGATGAGGTTACTTTAGAAAACTATTATAATTTGCAGTTATTTAATTTGTCAGTTAACATGTAGGTTATGACATCTTTGTAAAATGAATAATAGTTTTACCTTTTCATTATTTTTACCATTTCATTGCTAACATCAGCGATCAGGTTCCCAGGCGAATGCAAGCTAATCTTAGTAAAGTAACTTTTATCGGTGCTATCGTTATTCTGTATATTGTACGACATCACTAGCGTAAGGCAAAGTTTACATTGTAGGCTATATCAGTCTCAAGCAATCCCCTCTTCACATTCGACACAGTGCCATCGAGTGTTAAACGCCAAAGGCGAAGCTTGAATTTATGGGAATGTCCTCTTTGGCTACTGTACTTCCAAGATGGAGGGCAACATGGCGACGCATTCGAACCCCTCACCCGTATGTATTTTCAATGGCATATTATACACTTACGAGAATACTTTATTACTTGAAAGAAGTAAATATACATTAATGAGCACATATATTTTTGAAAGAACTAAGTGTTTTTAGCTAAGAATAAACTAAAAAAGTTACACAGTGTAGCTTTAACAAGAAACTTTGGCCAAAATCATCTGCATGTGTAATTTTTTTTTTTTTTTTACAGTTCTTGTTCCCACAATGCAATGTGTTATTCAAAATATGGATAAAGACCTGTAAAACACAAATACGGAAAATTCCTTCAAATTATTACAGTACATTGTACTGTATTTTTACAGATTTTTTTTACAGTGTAGAGTAACTCTAAAGAAAGAGGACAGTATATTTATAAACAGACTGTTTAAGGTTAAACACTGCAAATTCTGTATAACAGATAATAGATAAAGTTAACTTTATAAGAAGATAAATGTTATATATATAATCTTCTAGTCATTTAGAGATCTACTCATTTTATTAAAGAAATAAATGTAATAAACAACTTTACTAGTGAACTGCAAGAGTCAAAGGGTAATACATTTTTTTCACTATTCTTTTTAATAAAATGATCAGAATAAATCATGAATCAATCTAGTCTAAGGAATCACTTAATCAGTCGAAGCAGCATGAGCATGTGACTCACTGACCCACAAATCATCACTTTCAGTCATGTCTGACTCAAGAAAATATATATATATATATATATATATATATATATATATATATATATATATATATATATATATATATATATATATATATATATATATATATATATATATATATATATATATATATATATATATATATATATATATATATATATATATATATATATATATATATTTAAGTGACCTACAACACTAATTTATAATAACAACAAGCAATATTTACACACACACAAAAATATATAATGCTGTTGTTTCGATCCACAGAAAATATTCAGACCAACAGCAGTTTACTTTTTGCCCTGCCAATAAAAATATCTCCAAATAAAGTCAAAAACAACATACAATAATACTGCTGCTTCAAATGAATCTGTTTTTAATTATTATTGTTTATGTACATTCTACTTGAAAACCAATAAAATACACAGGAGTACCAAAAATGATTCCTTGTCCGTGTTTTTTTCTTGAAAGCAATGTCCGATCGCACCCCTGTGTTGATAATCACTGCCCTACAGTAAAACACATTTATCCTCATACTTCTTTTTCAGCTCATCAACCTCTTTTTGTTGTTTCTCTTCCATGTCTTTCATTTTTTCTTTCAGATTTTTCTGCTTTTTGATTTGAGAGTTCACTTAGCACACTGTACTCTTTTTCATGCTGTAACTTCAGCTCCAGCATCTCTTTATCATGCTTCAACATGAGAGCATAAAAGTCCTTCTTATATTTCTCTCTGAATTCATTGAACTCTTCTGCTTGTTTTCTAGCCTCATCTTCGTACTTTCTTTTCATTTCTTTTAATTTCCGCTCATAGTCTTCCTCCATCTCTTTTCTTTCTCTCTCCTCCTGTTCTCGTCTGGCTTTATCTTCTCTCTTTCTCCTCTCCTCCTCCTCTTTACGCTCTCGTTCAAATGCCTCTTCAAGCTTTTTCAGTTTCTTTCTCTCTTCTTCCCTTCTCTCCTTCTCCTCTATCACTCTTTTATCCCACTCCTCCTTCCATGTTTTCTCCCATTCTTCTTTTTGTTTTTTCATCTCTAGTTTACTGTTCTCATACTCTCTCTCTATTTTCTCTCTTTCTTTAAGCTCCTTCTCAATCCTCTCCTTCTCCTTTTCTTCTCTTTTTCTTTTTTCATCTTCAAATTCTTCAGTCATTTTCTTTTCTTTCAGCTCCCATTCACTCCTCTCCTCTTTAAGTCTTTTCTGGTATTCTTCCTCATTTTCTCTCTTCAGTCTTTCTTTGTGAAGTTTTTCCATTTCTCTCCTCTCTTTCTCATACTTCTCTCTATATTCCTGGTCTCTCTTTTGTTGCTCACTCTCTAATTTGATCCGTTTTGCTTCTATTTCTTGCCGATCCCTGTCCCATTGCTCGTGTTTCCTCTTCTCCTCTGATCTTCTTTGCTCTTCAGCTTCTTGTCTTTCTTTCTTCTCCTTCTCTTCTTGTTCATCTCTTCTCTTAAGTTCATTTTGTAAGAACTCTTCCTTGACTCTGAGTTCTTCCTCTCTTATCTTCCTCTCTCTCTCCATTAGTTCTCTCTGTTTGTCCATTTTCCTCTCTATTTCAGCAATCTCCTGTGTGTACTTTTCATGCAAACATTTTCTCTCTCTCTCCATTTCCTTCTCTTTTTCTTTTAATATTTTTTCCGTTTCCTGTTTTATGGCAGCTTCTGCTTCTTTAAACATATCATTGGTGTAACATCCTCCTCCATTCTTTTCAATCATTGAGTTGATTTTTTGCAGTAAGTCAATGACTTGTTTAGAATCACCCTGATTTGTATTGTCAATCACATGATATCTTTCTCCGCAATCTCTGATTAACGTCTTCATATCAGAATCTGCATCTTCCAGGTAACTCTCAAATGTCAGATCTTTCAGCTTATCACCATAGGTGAATATTATAATGCTGAACATCCCAGCATTTTTTCCAAAGGTTTCCTTGATCATATTTAGAGTTTTTGTTTCTTCCTCTGTGTATCTTCCGATTTGAATCACCAGCAGGAACACATGAGGTCCTGGAGAGAGGAGGCTGATGCACTTCAGGATCTCTTTCTTCACCACATCATTTGAGACATGTTTGTCGAACAGTCCTGGAGTATCAACAACAGTTACTGGAGTTCCATTGACAAACCCCTCTTCCTTCTGACACGAGGACGTCACTGATTTCAGACTGCAACCTGATTTAAAGACTTCTCTTTTGAGAATAGTGTTTCCTGTAGAACTTTTCCCACTTCCAGTTTTCCCAACAAGTACAATCCTTACACAGTTTGTACTTGTTTTCTGATGCTCCTTTTCAGCTAAAGAAGAGAGGAAGAAAAAAATATTGTTATTATTATTATTATTATTATTTTGTTTACTTATTATTACTGTCACGGTCATGTTTAGTGTTACTGAAATGCTTCGAGACACAGGTTAAAGACGCAGATTTATTAGAGTAATCCACAATCGTAATCCATAAATCAGGCAAATGGTCAAAGCACTAACATTAATTTAAATATAACATTTTGAAAATATGTTGGTTATACTGAGAGAAAATGAAGTCTTTATAAAAGCAGTCTGTGAACCAAGGACCGTATGCACAAAAAGGCTAAAAGTAGCTCTTAACTTGCCAATTTAGGAGAAACTCTTAAAAATAATGGGCAGGTCAGTCCTAATTTTAGGATTTTTGCTCTAAAAGTATTTCACAAAGCATTTTAGCGCCAAAACTAGCTCCTAAATCTGTGAAACGTTAGGATTAGCCAAGAGGACAAAGACACTGCTGAGGAGATAGGCAATAGAGCCTTGGGCGCTGAACCTTTTCTCATAACTGCAATACACATTTTGATTTATAGATTTTAATCTACGATAAAACAGCACAAATAAATCTTTAATAAATAAATAATGCCAGATTACCTGAGGAAGTTGTTCTCACAAGTTCACACTTACAAATGATCGAATAGAATAAAAGAAGATAAGCATATTAGGCACACTGTCTGAGCTTGTAATTTAGTGCAAACCCAGAGTTCTGCCCCACATTGCAGACCATGAGTGAGGAACAGGGGTGGCGGAAGGATGCAGAAAACTGTCGAAGTAACTAGGTCAGCTCTCGGCTGTGTATATACCTCCTCTCACTCTGATTAGATAGACTATTTAAATGTGCTCTCACAAACTTTGTTTATAAAACAATTTTCGCTTGAATTCTGCAATCTCTCGAGATGCAGACATGCAGGCTGACAATTAGCTGAACAAACTTGTTTAATTTGTAACACTTGGCCTACTTTTTAAAATCTTTATTTGAATATGGTAATGATACCTCATCCTACAATATTTCTATGATTAAATAATTGACAGAGACTCCTCCCAATCAGCCAATCACTGTGGGCATACAGTAGTTAGTAAGTGTGATGACATCATCCACAGCAACAAGGTCAACCCCACCCCACACATAATCTTAGCTTAAAGGGATAGTTCACCCTGAAATTAAACTAAAGCCATATTTTACTCACCCTGCTGTTGATTCAATGCCCTGTGTCCTTCTATCCCTTTCCAGACCTCAAAAGCAGAAATTAAAAAAATAGTCCTTCCTATAATGGCAGTGGATAGCGACCAGGCTAAAACATTACACAAATGATACAAACGTATCACGCAAAGATACAGTGAGATGCACGCCATATATGGAAAGTGTTCGGGGGCATATTATAAGGTTTTATGAGAAAGAAACCGTATTATTCAGTCAAAACACTGAGCTTGGCGTTACTCTGTGCATGTTCCTGTGATGAGTCAAAGCCGTCAGTACTGACTCAGCAGCCCTCGCGCAATGTTGTCATAACAATCGGTACACAATATTCACTTCGGTGGCGGTGGCGGTGAGAACGGCGAGAACGGCTGTTTGGACTTGCAGGCTGTGGTGGAAGAAGAAGGAAATTCATGTTTGAAACACAGAGGAGATAAGTGCTAAGCCCTTGCTTACGTTGTGCTTTCATGATCATGTGGTGTGTTTTGAAGGAATACTGGATGTTTGGAGGATACAACGAACGGATCGAATTGGAGAGGCAATAGAAGAAGGAGAGCGACGCTAATCCAGTGGGGTAATGCTTTTGAACATTTGGCATGTGTTATGAGAGGAGAAGCATGGATAATTAAAGGAGTAGTCCGACATTTTCAGACATTTCCTTGTTTGTATATTACCACCCATATTGGCGCTGACTTCTTACCAAAAGCCCAGATCCTCAGATTCAACGAAGCGTTTGTCCATCACCCAGTCTGCTTGTACCCGTGTTTTCTTGCTGGAGGTAGAGAAGAGGAGGAAGGAATCCCGGTTTGTGGCCTCAATACCCTCTGTGTCTGTCCCACACCTACACCTGCACAATTAGCCAGGACTCGGAGCCCGGGCTGGAAACGTACCACTGGCCTTATATCACCGTGAGTGTGGTGGGCGATTTCTTTGAGTGTGCACCAGGAAAATTGAAGTGCAGTGCTTGTCAGTGATCTTGTTCTAGGCCGAGGAAAGAGCCCTGCCTGAGAAGAGCCGAGTGCTGGTGGTGGACAGCCCTTCAACACATGTCCATGACTGGGGGACTGTTGTACCTTCCTTATTGTCTGGTGGGGGCGCTGTGGCCGTGGAACCTGTATGTCGAAGAGCTAAAGCTCTGTACCGTCGCCGATTGCACGCTTTGAACAGTGGAAAGATAAAAGCCTTGTCTTCTCCAGCCACCTGGATACCAAAGAGCTAAAAGCCCTGTGGACTCATCCACACGTCTACCTGTAAGTCGAGCCCTGTGTACTCACCTGTGTACCCACCTGTATGCCTAAAAGGCTAAAGCCCTGTATACTCACCTGTACGCCCAACAGCCAAAGCCCTGTGCACTCACCTGTATATTCACCTGTACAAAAGCCAAAGGCCTGTGTACTCACTTGTATACCTACCTGTACGCCCAACAGCCAAAGCCCTGTATACTTACCTGTACGCCTAAAAGCCAAAGGCCTGCGTACTCACCTGTATACCTACCTGTTAGCCAACAACCAAAGCCCTGTATACTTACCTGTACGCCTAAAGCCGAAGGCCTGTGTACTCACCTGTATACCTCTCTGTACGCCCAACAGCCAAAGCCCTGTATACTTACCTGTACGCCTAAAACCCAAAGGCCTGTGTTACATTTAGGCATTTAGCAGACGCTTTTATCCAAAGCGACAGGTGTTCTCACCTGTATACTTATACTTACCTGTACGCCCAACAGCCAAAGCTCAGTGTACGCACCTATATACCTACCTGTACAGCCACTGGTGAGTCGAAGAGACCAAGTTAGGGCATCCACCTGTGAGCCGAAAAGACCAAGTTCAGAGTACCTACCTGTGAGTCGAAGAAGCCAAGTCCTGAGTACTTACCTGTACGGCCGGAAGTTGACGCCGGTGTCCCAAGCTGCTCACTACACCCTCAAGCTGCAGAAGTTTTTATTAGTTGTCCCCTTCCCTTTCCCTTTTAATTTAAAATAAAAGTTTGTCCGTCTGTTCATTGGGGCATTTTGCGAACTCCTCGGGTGGACTCGGAGAGGAGCGCGACCCACGGTATTAGTAGTCGCTCCGACCTGTGACACTTGCTTGACAAATATTAATAAAAGACTTGACTTGACATTCATGACTAAATGACTCTAAATACCTTTTTTGTTTAATAAATATCTGTTTTTGAACGCACAAACAAACCAAGTGACGCAGCAAGCAAGCAGAGTGCTAAGGTAAGAGTATTGACAGTCGTGACTGAACATGGAGCGCCAGAGCCATAGAAAAGAGAAATGCGACGCTTTGATCTTGCTGCCACGTGGTCACGTGCAGTGTTGGGAAAGTTACTTTGAAAAGTAATGCATTACAATATTGCGTTACTCCTTATAAAGTAACTAATTACGCTACTTAGTTCCTTTTAAGTAAAATAATCCGTTTATCACTTTATGCGTTACTTTATTTCACCTGGGCTGGGCTTGTTTGTTTTATATAACAAAAAGTTATATTTTGAGCAAATGTAAAGATGCTCTCACAACAAAAGTGAAATAATAAGCCTCAGATAACACTTCACCAATAAAAACTAGTCATTTTGCGTATGGTTTAACTGAATCATTAAAGGTCAGCAGCAAGTACATTGGTCAATAAAGTGTGAATGAATATAAAAATATTTGATTTATTTAACATATTTATTTATTGGAGGTTTGCATAGTATGCTGATTTTGCATTTCACAGATTTTAATACTTTTAAGGAATACTGAGTACTATTTCTTTTTGTGCAAGTGAGATGAGTAAATGCACGCTCACATTTAGTCTAGAATTACAATAACCATCATGTTTACACAGAACGACTCCGCACTTACGATTTGTCTTAACATTGGGACAAGACAGATGTCAGTCAATACATGAGAAAAAGTAACTGTCAAGTCCTCTTCTCGTTCAACTTCCAAAGGACACAAGGACAACTCAAATTTCTGACTCAATCACTTTTAATTGTCTATTTGGTTTGGCAGTTGATTCAGTAAATTAGGTTGTAAACCTTTAAAGACAGAGAAACAAAAGTTCCCATTTTAACTAAACATTTTAATTACAAATTTTCAAATGTTTCAGTAAAGTTTTAACATTTAACAGAATTTTACCATTTTAAACTTGTACTTCCCTTTTGTATCTGATCCATTTAATTTTTTCTCAAACTCAAAATGAAATTTTAGCGCAAACTCATTGAAACTCAAACTCAACAAAACCAATGAAGCATTTCAAACACCATGAAATTAAATAAAACATTTCAACGACCATTGGCAGCTTTGGACTGAACCTTTGAGTGAACTTGGAGTGTCTTTTATCTGAAGTTTCTTTGTCTGAATGACTGAGTACTCCATGTCTTAACAGGTGCTCTCAATCAGTAACAATAACTGATCCAGTGGTAAGCAGCCAGTTTGATGCTGCTGGTGCATTCTGGGAAGTGTTGTTTTTGTGACCCATCCCTGAGATTTAGCTCAACACCTCCCACTTGAGCTCCTGGTTTTCCCAAAATCCAGAGAGGTCACACAATGGTCATTTGCTTGTTCTTCAGTGGGAAGTAGAATGACAAGGTGTCGGACATCTCTATGAAGAATTGTGTAGGGTGGAAGAATTGTGGCTGGGATTTTGGTTTGAAGCCACTTGGTTCTTTCAATGTTTGCACTTGTGGGCCCTTCTTTGCCGTTTGCCTTTGTGATGTGAACAGGATAGCTGGGAAAAGTCTTCACAAGCACATCTTTTACAATACCTTTGCTGTCAGCATTGACACTGACCACTGTAGCCAGCTTGTACTGTCCTCTCAGGGTGTTCTGGTCAGCCCACCAGACCACATCTCAAACCGCAACATTTCGCTCTTTGGTGTGCCATTTGTTTCTTTTGAACAGATTAGGTCCAGCCAATTGTCTCCACTTCCTCCAGAACTTGATTAAAAAGCAAAGAATTTGGGTTGATGTACTCTACACAGTCTTCTCTACTTTGAGTTCTCGCATCGATGGGTCTCTCATTTGCAAGGTTGGCTACCATGAAGAGAAAAGTTTGAAATTCTCCCCATGTGAAAACACCATCTCCACCAAGGTTGCTCAATGCTCGCTTCACCACTTTGACAGCTGCCTCTGCTGAGTCTGCAGGGTGGATCTTCCACAACCATTCTGTACCATGCTTGGCAGCTGTGTCTTCAAGTTCAGACTTGTTTAGTCGGTCAAGAAATTTTGAAGCTTCTCTAGATCAGGTTTGGCTCCCACAAAGTTAGTGCCAGGGTCTGACCAGAGTTTCCTGGGGTGTCCTCTCCTGGGGTGAACCTTTGATAGGCTAGCAGGAATCCTTCAGGTGACATTTTACTCACCATTTCAGTGTGTTTGGCTCTGGAAGCCATGTAGCAGAAGACTATTCCCCATACTCTGAGTTTAGTTCTCTTCTTGAACTCATCTTTCTCTTCATAAGGGCCAAACAGGTCCATGGTGGTGAATTCAAAAGGTGAAGCTGGGGCTGTTCGCTCTTGAGGCAGGTCAGCCATGATTGGTTGACACTGTTTTGCCTTGTTTTTCCTGCAAATCACACAGCTATCAACTACTTTATTGGCAAGTCTACGACTTTTTATTACCCAGGCTTTCTTCCTCATCCGGAGAAGAGTTCCTGCCACTCCCTCGTGGTTTGCTTTGTGGGATTCTTGTGCCAGCAATGTAGACACCCATGCTCAAAATGGTAAAACTGGCACTGCTGTTTTATCTTCGTTGAACATCTGAATCCTGCCTCCACAAACTAGCAGTCCAGAGTTCACATCTTTGTATACTACCAGTCTGCTTAGAGTTGTGTCTGAAAAAACTGTACCTTCTTGAGCTGCGAGGAAGAGGTCCATGAGTGCATCTTCAGCGCTTGCTTGGGTGATGTTACCTCCCACTTTGACTGTTTAGGGGCCCGGCACTTCCTCTTCAACCACTGCTTGGCAGCTAGACAAACCCGGCAATGACTCTCACCAGATTGGACAGGCTACTGAATCTTCTTTCTTCCACAAGATCTTTAAATCAGCTAGTGGGCTTCCTTCTTAGAGAAAGAGCTGGGTCTACCACAGGTTTTCCCTCTTGAGTTTCACTCTTTGGACTTTCCTTAGTGGATTGTAGGTCTTTCTGCTGACCCCTTCTTGCTTGAGCTCTTGTTAATGCACCTGAGAATGCCTTCCTCTGGAGCTTGTTTACACTCTCCCTGTCATGAGCTGCAACTTCCCAGCTGATTTTATAGGTCACTTCTCCACTGGCCACTTCCGGAACTCTGGTCCATTTTGCCATGTGGAATTTGCCTTCAAATCTTCAGGAGAAGATGTTATGATGTCAGCTATATTCAGATCTCCATGAATCCACCACCAGTCTTGCACTGGTCCAGCCTTCTGGATTTCACTCACTCTATTTGCAAAGAAGGTTTTGTACCCATAACTGACTCTTTGAATGGCTTCCAAGACCGTTTGACTGTCAAGTAGATGGAACCATCTCTCAATCTTCATTCGAGCATGCTTTTCCACATACTTCCTGATCCTGGCTGCACCACACATCTCAGCTTTTACAGCTTCTCCCTTCTGATCCAGGGGTGTCAGCTTGGCTTTTATTCAACTAATCGAACTGCAGTGCCTTGACTTGTCTCCCATCTTAAGTACATCACAGCTCCAAAGGTTTTGTCACTTCCATCAGAGAATGTGATGCCCCACGGATTCCCTTCCCAGCCAGGTGGTGTGAGACTCCTGTGAAATTTCACCTGTCCAAGCTGAACATATTCTTCAAAAAGCTGTATGGCTTCTTCTCTGAGCCTTTCTGAGAGCGGTTGGTCCCAGGTTTCTTGGGTTAGTATCCAACCCCCTCCTCTTGGAATGCTTTTCTAACAAGAATAGCTCCCTTCTGTTTGGCAGGTGTAACTAAACCAATTGGGTCGTACAGTCTCGCTACTTCACTTAAAAGCCCTCCTAGTCAGTGGATTAGGTGCCTCAGTTCTCACCTCTTCCTTGAGAAGATCTTTTCCAACTCTCATCTTCTTTCTTTTGGAAAAGTTAACTGAGGTTAACATGTTGGGCTTGAGAAAGAAACCTCCAGCATTCAAGATCTCTTCAACATTTGCTGTGATTTTTCCAAGTCTATCTAGTTCATTTTGGGAGGTTAAGAGATCATCCACATAACTGTCCTCTTCAATGACTCTGCGCTCATCCTCCAAGTGAATAAAGTTGGGCAGCTGTGCCGTTTCCCTCATAGCCAACTGAGCAATGCAACCAGCAGGTCTGTCCCCAATGTTGACTCTGGTAATTGCATATTCGCTTATCTCTTCATCCCTCCAGAGGAACCTGTGAAGATGCATCTCATGCTCCTCCAGCCTTACAGAGTTGTACATCTTTTGATGTATCCTAGAGATGCATACATCCCTTCTCTGAACCTTAGCAGGACAGCTCTGATAGGGTTGAGAACATCTGGTCCCTTCAGAAGAAGATCATTCATACTCACGCCTTTGTATTTCTGGCTACTATTCTATACAATACGAACTGGTGTTGTCACCAGGTGGCTTACGTACCACACTGGTCCGTTCCACTTGTCCATGATTTTGTTGGTGAGTTTTATGTCTGCACTTCGTTCGACCATTTCATGGATCTGGGTAGCATATGCAACTTTCCAATCTGGCTCTCTGCTTAGTTGCTTTTCCATCCTTAAGAAACAAGCCTGGACTGCACCTTTGTTGTTTGGGAGAGAGGCTGGTTCTACCGTCCAAGGATACTTTGCATCCCAATGTGGAGCTGGTGTGTGATCATCCCCTTCTTGTAGGTGAGCCCTCCTTTAATGACCACAAGCTCCTCTCCTCTGTCAGGGTCATTTCTTTTCCTCCTGGTGGACAGTTTCCACATCGGTATCCTCCACATCTTGGCTTACATGCGGCTCCGATGCTGTCCCAGTGCCACCACTCAAGGTACTCACGGCTACTAGCAGCTGTAAATTTGGCCTGAGCCACATCCTCCTGCTATAGATGGGCTTTGTCAGTTGTTGGACTTGTGATTTCTTGATATTTTTCAGCCTCATGGAGCGAGCAAAGTGTGTTTTGGACTCATATGCTGCAACCTCCACTTCTTCAAACAAGTCGGGATGTGCTCCACCCATTGTCCTCCCCAATAGACCCTCCCACAAGACAAGGTCTCCAATGATTTTTACCCTCTGGGGAGCGAGTCTTCCCTCTCGGTGGCTAATGAGAAGTTCATTCTCAGGTTCAATTACTTGATGCACTCTGGCTATTTCATCCAAGCCATAGCAGACCATTTCATGAGCCCTGTCTGTTCCTTTAGGAGTCTTGACTCTGACCTTGAGGAGATACCTTTGTGTGTTTACCTCCATGGTCATTCCACCAACCCCATGCACAACTAAAGTTATCTTCTTATTTCTTAACCTCAATCTTTCAGCAGCCTTAAGGGTAATGTAGTTTGTGTCTGAAGCAAGGTCTATTAATGTCCCAATCTTCTGCCCTGCGTTTGCAGTGACTTGCATCAACATCATGATGACAGGAAGTCCAGAGAGCCCATTTCTCTGAAGCAGCTCAGACTGGCCTGAAGCATTGAGTGTCACTGCAGTTTTGTTGGTGTTGGTGAAAGCCTTTCTGCATCGATCTGCCATTTCTGGGAAAAGTTCAGACAAGATCTCCTCTTGTTCCTCCGTTAGTTTACTTTCACATTTGCCATCTTTTCCACTCTTTCTCTCTTCCCCTCTTTTGACTTCTCCTTTTGGGTTGAGGAAAAATGGTGGTCTGGGGCACCACCTCCTTCTACAGTCTTTATTTCTGCACAGGAAAGTGTCTCTGCAGTATCCATCTCCATCATGGCATACGATACATTTTCTGCATGCTCCCAGCTTTCTCAATACAGCTTTCTTTTCAGGTAGCTTAAGTCTTTTGAACTTTCTACAGAAGAAGATTTTGTTGTTGTGCCCACTATCACCACAGACACCACATACCTCATCAAGCTCTTCTTTCTTTGTAGTTTTGCTGAAGCAATCTTTCTATCATACTTCTTGTCTAAACGATCTGGTTTCTCCATCTTTTCCACAGTTACAGTTCTGAGCTGTTCGAGTCTCTCTAGTATATCTTCTTGGCTTTTAAGGAACTTCAAAAGCATGTCAAAGTGGTTATCTGATGTGACATTGTTTCTGGGTTCAACCATGGACATCAACCAACATCAAGTCTCTTTTAATATAGTCAGGCAACTTGCTTTCAATGGATTTAATTACCAGTGGGTTCTTGATGGCTCCAGAGTTTCCTAATTCTGTGAGATCTGCTAGGGCTTTTTCCACTGACTGTATGAGGTCAATGACCTTTCTTGGCTGGTTCCCCTTCACATGTGGCATCTTCTCCAGCTCTTCAAGGATTTCACAGTGATGGTTGACTTACATTTACATTTATGCATTTAGCAGACGCTTTTATCCAAAGCGACTTACAACATAGGAGTACAGGAAGCGATCGGTCATGAATAGGCGAAGAACGCAAAAAGTGCCTTAAATACCAAGTTTTGGACATTACATAGAGTAACCTTAAGCTAGAATAGGAGGGAATAAAAGAGAAATAGAGGAAGAGATTTTCTTTTGACTTGTTGCCATATCTGTTCTCCAGGACTCTGAACATGTCATTGGCAGTGGTGTATGTTGAAAGTCAGAGCTCTTTTGAGATTTTGCCATCTACACTCTCCAAGAGTTGAATTTTCTTAACTTCAGTTGATCCGGATTGCTCTCCTGCTTTTGCAGGCTTTCCCAGTCTTTCCTCCACCTGTGATATTCTCTTTTGCTTCCATTGAAGTTGGGTAGAGTGGTTGTTTTGATTCTCACTATTGGTGTGGATGCTGCCAGTTGGGGTAGTAGTTTCACTCCTGCCTTGCTCATTAATCGTCCGTGCAGTGGCAGTGTCAGCTCTCCTTAATTCAAGCCTGTAATAGGAGGCTCTTACGTGCTTGACTCTTCCATCTCTCTAATGTTGACATTGCTTAGATGGCCTCTTTTATTCTCTTTTCCCAGAGAGTGAGGTGCACTTCATAGCCCTCAAAATTGGCACTTTCCACCGTTAAATCAGCCGCTTTTAATTGGCTTTCCAGGATTGCCACAAGAAGTTACTTCTTCCATACCTCGACTACAGGTTTGTTTGAACAATGTCCCTTAACTCTACCATCTTTGTTTTGCCTTCTTTTACAGCTCTATCAATGTCGGCTTCTTGCTGTTCATCATGACCTGCTTCCTTATCTTCAGTCTTGATGTCAGCTTCCAGTCCAATCCTGTAGTCATCATTGGCATCAAGCATCTTTCTGAAACAGTTTGAAAGCTTAGTGAATTCCTCCCTTAACTCCACCTGAAGCATGCTGCTTGCTCCTCTGGAAATGAAGTTGGCTTGTCTGGTGAAGTTGCTTTTGCAGTGGCCCTCTCCTTTTTGAGCTGCTGGACCGACTTCCCCAGGACATCTTCCGCCATCTTGACTTCCTCTGCATCAACCGCTTATTTCAGTTCACAGATTGTGTCTATATAAAAATGTCGACACAATATAAAGTATTTGCTCTGGCTCTTCTCATTTTGCTCTGTTTTTATGCTTGTTGTTGTCAACTGTTGACATTGGACAAGCAAAATGTGTGTTTGTCAGTGTTGTATTTGTGATTGGACGGCTGGGTTAAAGTCACTCCACCATTTCTGTGCGTGAATTTTTGACAAATTATATAAAATGTATATATTAAATAGAAAATGAAAAATAAAACCTGGGGAAAAAACTGGTAAAACAGTTGAAATTCTGTCCCCCTCACTTCTGAACTGATGGCTATGCTCCTGTTTGGACATAAGAGTTGATAAAAATAATCCAAAGCACTCAAATATTATTGAAGAAATATAAAAAGCCTTTATTTAATCATGCCTTTAATATTTTAAAAACAGATGACAAGTAGTGGACACATACACATTGCAGCTAATTAGCCTTCGTCAGGGTGTGAGCCACAAACATAATCTGAGTTTTCTTAAGTGAATAAGTCATGTAACAATCACATGGTCATGCTGTACAGGACTAGCTGGAGAGAGAAAACTCAATTAATACAAAGAGAACATATCTCACCCAATATATTGGCCTCATTTCAGTTACGTTTACATTTTAGACTATTTAGTTTTACTTTTTTATTATTAATATAAATAGATTTGTATTGTATTAAAAACTCAGCTGTATATGGACACCTTTTAAACAGAAATCTATATTGCAATTTTTGTTGCAAATAAAACTCCCATAGTTCATAACTACTGTAGTTTTAGCTTATTTTAATATATAAATTCAGTTCAATCATCAAACATTTGTATGACTTGCCAGTGACTTGCTTGACCAAGCTATGACTTGACTTGATTCTCACAAAAAAATACTTGGACTTGCTTGAGACTTAAAGGTTAAGACTTGAGACTTGTTTGTTACTTGCACATGTGTGACTTACTCCCACCTCTGCAAGTTATAGTAAGCATGAGCGTCATCGCCTGCTGTCGGCTTGGACTCATCACAGGAACATGCACAGAGTAACGGCCAAGCTCAGTGTTTTGACTGAATAAACGGTTTCTTTCTCATGAAACCTTAAAATATGCCCCCTGAACACTTTCCATATATGGCGTGCATCTCACTGTATCTTTGCGTGGTACTTTTGTATATTTTTGTAATGTTTTAGCCTAGGTCGCTATCCACTGCCATTATAGGAATGAGCACGTGCAGGACTATTTTTAATTTCTGCTTTTGAGGTCTGGAAAGGGATAGAAGGACACAGGGCATTGAATCAATAGCAGGGTTTGTAAAATATGGTTTTAATCTCATTTCAAGGTGAACTATCCCTTTAAGACTTGTCTCTATTTCTTAGTAAAAGTTGCTCTCTGCTGCTTTGTGAATAGGTTTTAAGAGAAAACTCGTAACTCAGACCTTTTACTGTCATTTAGGTGAACTCTTAGTGCTAAGATAACATGTTTTGTGAATACTGCCCCAGATATCTGAAAAAACTTACAGCACCATAAAACAACATGTAAGATCATTAGTGAGTATTGATGGTAAGCTAAATAGAAAATATATATTGTTTAGATATTTACATATTAAGGTTTGTCTTACCTGTTTGTTTGATCATTTTTAACTCTCTGTTTTCTTCCTCCATGTCCTTAATTCTCTCCTCCAGTTGAATCCTCTTCTCCATCTGTGCTTCGTGATATGTAGCAGATGAGTAGCGAGTATTCCTCCCAGTGCACACATTGAGCAGTTCTGAGATCTGCTCACTTTCAAGTCGTTGCTCAATGTGTGCACTAAGTGTGTAGTATTTGTTCCCACATTTTTGAACAATTTGTTGAATATCTCTGTTTCCATGTATAAAATCAGTAATGACTTTGTCCTTTCTGTTACCCTCCCATACTGAACAAGATCATTAGATGATCCCAGAACTTCCCATCAGCTGTGTCAAATATGCCACTCACTACATTCATTTCTCCTTTATCATCATCAGTGAGAGGACTGACAGGAAGGACCAGGAGAAACGTGTCTATGTTAAATGAACATAGAGACAGAGCACAGTGTGCCTCACGCAGCACATCCTTCTGAGACAGAGATGAATTGTATAGCTCCGGCATTTCAACCAGCGTGACTTGATATCCAGATGTAGGCGTGTAGCATACACCCTCTCTCCTCACACATTCACGGATGGTTTCAGATTTATGCACTCCTGGCAGTATTGTATTTGCTGTAAAAGTCTTTTCAGCGCTGCTCCTTCCAAACATCACCAGATTGAGATTTTGAAAAAATAGCTTTGCACTGAAACAAAAAGTAAAGCTTGTGTTACAATAGTTTAAAAACAATAAGTATTTTATCAATTCAGATTTCTTTCTTTTCAATCCCCCATTTCTTTCCTACTTTTTACTTCTTCTTTTTCACTGTTAAGCAGAGGTCTCCAAACTCTGTCCTGGAGGGCCGCTGTCCTGCAGAGCTTAGCTCCAACGCAATTAAACACACCTGAACCAAATCAGAGCTAATCAGGGTCTTACTAGGGCCTTGTGAGACACTAATTTGCTGGTGCAGGTGTGTTTAATTAGGCTGAGCTAAACTCTTTAGGATGAGCAGAATCGCTGAAGGAAAGAGTCACCAATGTTTAAAGTCACCATTATGGTGATCAGTGTTGCTTTAGTCGGGCTCTTGACCCTTGCTTTTATAATATTAGTTTATGTCTGTCTGCTGTAACTGATTTATAGACAAGCTAGACAAGTCCAGAGATCAGGTGTTGTTGGTTGTGTTTTGACATAATCATCATGAACTGAATCACATATATCATTTAGAGCCTAATCACTGAGTTAGGTTTGCTTTATTGATTACAGTAGACTTGATTCTACAGCATCAGATTTGGTGGGTAACACTTTAGAATAATGGTCATTAGTTAACATGAACTGCACATAAAAGCATTTTTAATCTTTTTAATGTTAATTTCAACATTTACTAATGCATTATTACAATCTTGTTAACATTAGTTAATGCTCTGTGAACTAACATGAACAATCCATGAACAGCTGGATTTATATTAACTAACGTCAACAAAGATGAACAAATAAAGTAACAAATGAACTGCTCATGATTAGTTCATGTTAGTTAATACATTAGCTAATGTTAACTAATGACCATTATTCTTAAGTGTTACCGATCTGGGCCCGTATTCATAAAGATTCTAAGAGTCCTCTCAGAAAACTCCTAATTTAGCTTAAAAACCTTTACGTAGGAGTCTTAGCTTAAGAGCTATTCGGACCGATCTGAGAGCAACTCTGAGCAAGGAAAATACAAAAACTTTTATTTTAGTGAAGAGGCGGGCTGACCCCATTGTTATGTATGTATGACACAGTCTTTGGAAGACTGTGATTGGTTGGTTGTCCAAAAGAGGAAAAAGGAGCGCTTTTAAGTATAGGGTCTATTCTAAGCCTTCACTTTGAAATTACAAGCGCAAATTGTCCTATTTTACCGATCTATCTCTCTCTCTCTCTCTCTCTCTCTCTCTCTCTCTCTCACACACACACACACACACACACACACACATACATATATACATATATACACATATATATATATATACACATATATATATATATATATATATATATATATATATATATATATATATATATATATATATATATATATATATATATATATATATATATATAAAATCATTTTATTATTTACCATACTGTTAATTTCCTATAAGGTATTTGATTGGCTTAGAATTATAAACATCGTTCCACTCTCTCCAATTACACTGATTGCTGGCATGTCTATTTAATTGGTGGTTTGAAAGTTGGGTTTAATGCAACAAACATGATCTCTGCATGATCTAATCTATAGCGTCTTAAGTCACTGTCATCCAATGTCTGCGACACATTTCTTTTCCCTCTTCGTCTTTCTACCATTTTCTCACTGCTAAAGAAACTCTTAAGCCTCTTAAAAGTCCTCGTCTGTGCTCCTAACAAATTTGACCTAAGACCTCTTTTAAGGGTTAAGATGCTTTCTGAATTGCTTTTTCTTTACTAGGATTTTTAGTTCATTTTAAGAGTAAACGCCTAAGAATTTTCTTAGAATTTTGTCACTAGGAGCTACTCTTTGCATTAAGATTCTTTATGAATACGGGCCCTAGTGTTTTTAATATAATCATAGGGATTTAAACGTTTTTCTGTTCAGAAAAGATTTGAATCTATCTGTCATTTAGACACACAGAGACATCAAGAATCAGCGTATGAATCTCAGCAATGGTGGCCATCAAAAATGTGCATTCTGTGTGAACCAATCAAAACCCACCCAAGGCTCCATTACATAAATAGCGCCAATGAATAAATTACAAGATTTAGTAATTTAGTAGAATTGTTTTGGTAATTTATTTTATTCTTACCATTTACTTTTATTTTTGCTGTTTTATGCGACTTTTTGACCCTCTGCTTTGCTAGTGCCACACTCTACTGTTTGAGCTACAGGAAAGCTCAAACAGTGATATTAGTTTATCGGGTCACTAAATGATGATTACATTAATATTGTTAACAAAACATAATCAACCCATGAAGAGACTCTGTGCTTTATTTGCCATAAAGAAATTTGTTTTCTAAACACAGTTAAAGCAGCCAGAAAAAAAAAGTTAAAAGACAAGGGTCAAGAGCCCAACTAAAGCAAACACTGTGTCCTCACTAATGGTCAATCATTAATTAAATAATCTCTTAATTATCTAATTAACTTCTTCAGAGTTATTTTTAACACTCTTGAGTAGAGAGGAGAGATTTAAATGGGTCATATAATGCCAAGTTAATATGATTCTTTAGTGTCTAAATGAAAAGTTTGTAATATACTAGTATTTTATGAAAACACTAATTTTACCTCCTCAAAAACAGCTCTGATTTCAGCAAGCCATTTCAGTGCATGTGACTATACATGATAATGAGCTCTGCTAACCCGCCACTCTGTTCTGTGGGGCGTTATGACACGACACATGTGGAGTGTTGCCTTGACAAAAGTTGAGGAGAAAGAATGGCAACAGGAGTCTCTGAGGACACAGCTGTGCAACCGTATCAGTTTGAACCTGGAGTCGGACACGGAACAAGATCACAGCCGCAACGCGAAGTTAGACAATTCAAGGGGTACTTCAGCGCTGGGAAGACAAATCTGTATTTAAACTGGGTCATTAATGTAGTAGAAATGTGAAATTATTTTTGAATTTGGTGTCTTCTAGACTGAGAAAACACAGAAAATTTATTTTTGTCTCATGGGGATGAAAGACAACAACTCCCAGAACGCACTGTTTACTGGATCACTGTGTTCAATTTCATAAAATCAGTTTCAGTCAGTTTACAATTAAAAACTGAACGTGTCTGTTGGATATAATGTGAGTGAGCCGATTGAGTGTCACGGCACAAACGCAGCAGGATCGGATCACATTCATCTCATGAGGTAATCGGCATACATTCACAGCATGTGAACAGTCTGACACATTTTCAGTTCATGTCTTTGAAAGCTTAACATATGATAAGTTGAAACACACACTTTGGTCTCCACCGCTCCGTTTACATGAATCTCCGCAGCTCCGGGCCGAGTGCTGTGAGTGTGATGTTGAAAACATGTGGGAATAGCGCCTCCTGCTGGCTGTAGTCTTCAGCCTCTGGACAAAAACTCCTCCGATGACGCAAATATCGTCATTGGAGGAATTTTTCCAGAAATAAAATACATAATTCTCGTCTCAGGGTCATATGAGGGGAAAATGCGATAATTCGAATATACTCCCGGGTTTCTACTGATACAAAGCTTAATGCTAATCGCTGAAGTAACCCTTTAAAGTCCTCATGAAATCAAAATTGACCCTAATTACCTTGTTAGCACATATTACAGGTCTTAGGGTGAACAATTAATCAGTGCAAGTTAACACACAGAAAAAGTAGTTTGACGCTGTAATCTTTAATCAAAGTCTGAAAGTTACTTCCGGTCTGGAAACGGCATTCCTTCCCAGATTATGTCAGTTTGACGGCTTAGCTTTGAAAATGCGTAACCACTCGCCTCCAACCAGTCTGCTATTAGTGAGAGATGGAGAGGAGTGTTACCAATGACTTTGATGACAGCTCACTGAGGGCGGGTCTGTGTTGAAACGCTGCTGTCAATCAACGATCGTGGGAGGGGGCGCCTGACCGTGTGGACGTCCACACGTTTCGATTTGAGACAGGGGAAAACATATCAGGAGATTTAAAAATAAAAACTTTTGGATTTTCAACTTGTAAAAGTGCATGTACCATTATATGACCCCTTTAACAGAGTTTTTGCTATGAAGACAAATATTGTTTGATACAAAGTCCTCTAGTGTAGTATGAATATTGTAATTGGTAGCATGACAGTGATTACTTACAGTCTTCTTCTGTTGCGCTCTGATGTGCGGGTTTCAGAAGTGTCAACACTCTTTGTTTGAGTTTACCTGGAGGAGAAAGCATAGTATTATCAAATTAATGTTTATGATATCAAAGTCATGAATTTGAGCTTTGTTGTTGCCTTTATATGTATATTAAACATGAAGCTTTATTTACTACCTTGCCAGAACACCTACCACTCTTATGTAAGGAACTTGACATATGACCTTTACCTCTTTGTTCCACTGTTTCCATCTTTTCACTCTCATGTGGCTGTTCAAATGATATTGATGGCATATCTGGTGGTGACTCGTAAATGTCCGGCGTAAAATGCCTTCCCTCATTCTTTGTATCCAAGGACTGTATTTTCTCAATTAAGTCAAACCGAGCACACCCATCTTTAAATACGTAGTACTTCCATCCTTTGAGTAAGCTCTGAACGGCTTCATGCTCCTTAGCGCTGTATTTCATCTGACTCATCAACACTACTATGGTATGTTTCATAGTATCATCTGATAAGTCATTCATAAAATTAACAATATTGCTGTTATTGTCAGGGAGATCTGGATGCAGAATCGGCAGAAGCACATGTGGGCCTGGAGCGGACATTTCCTCACAACATCTCAGTGCCTGAGAAATTTGGGCTTCAGGAACCTGTCTGTCAAAGAGATTTGGTGTGATGATCACAGATATGCATTGAGTCCCAAAGCATCCTCTGGCTCTCTCAGGACACTGCTGAAGGCAAGGAGGAGCTTCACTGTCAAATGCCTTTCTGTCCAAGAGAAAATTTCCAATTGAGCTTTTTTCTGCCCAGTTCTCTCCCAATATCCAAATTCTTAGTTCAGACACTAAAATTAAAGACATAAAGCATAGTGTTAGTTCTGCCAGGTCATGTCAGTCAAGCTCGGATCAGATGATCCATGCCTATCACAGCATCCATTTGGTGCATTTAGTATTATTCATCTGCTTTATTGCACTGCTCAGGAGTTCATTTCCCTCCTCCATCCCCAGCTCCTCCTCTCATCCAGACTTTCTGATATCCCTTCTCAATTCAGACTCATTTACAGTATTTTGAATTTTGTTTTTACATTACATTATTGCCATAAAGAACATTGATGATACTTGCAATACTACTGTTACGCAGGGCTACGTAAGCTGTCTTTTTGGTTTATTTTTGTATGTATACGTACATACGTGTGTTCGTGTGAGTCATCTGTCTGTTTCAGATAACGCGAGTGGAGGAACCGCCTGTCAGTCATCAGACGTCAGCTGCTGACGCCAGGATTGACCAGCCAATCATCGATCCGGAGGCTCGTTATGAATGGCGACAACTTCAATGGAGTGACTCACGCTGACTCTGGGGAGAGTGTGCGCTCTGTGACGACGGTCTCGTTCGAGAGGTCCAGTCTGAGAGAGAGTTCTTTGGAGCTCACTGCTGTAAGGGCAGTTTGACCAGATATGAGTTTGTTCGCGTGCTATCGCCGCTTTGCCAGATATGAGTTTGTTTGTGTGCTATACGCCTGACGTTAGTACTATGCCTGATCACTGATGTGTGATCGCTGTTCTCTGATATACCATCGTAAAGTTGCCATCTAGTGCTGTATAACATATACCGGGTAAGAGAGGTTGTGAGACAGGTAAGCAGGTCGCGACCTACATTTTTCCACATAGAGATTCCATGTATTAGACACACTAGGCTTAGGAGTGGTGCTTCGCTTGTATGTTTTCTTTTTGGTTAGTTAGGAAGTTTAGTTATGGCTTTATGCCGAAGATGTTTCTTTTCACATCTTTTGTTGTTAGTTAGTTTATCTTTCTTAAACTATTAGTTATCTGGGTTTTGGTTTTGTTTTGTTTTTTGATTTAAGCACCACCGGTTTGCTCCTTCCTCTCCTGGTTGGTTGGTTTGTTTATTGTTGCTCAATTCTAATTCCTTTGTAAATATTCTTTAAATACTTTACTACTTTATCTTTTCATATTACTTCACTTTATTTTGTTTATACACATTAAATCCTTCTTAATTGAAGTTGACTTGTCTCTGCCCATCTTTTGCAGTTCCCCTGCTGTCTTAAACACCCACACACTACACTATGTGTTATGTCTGATACCACACTAGACAATTTAACATCTAATTCACGAGGGACGTAACATATTTGGGGGCTCGTCCGGGATTGTTATCTCTTTCTTTTTCGTTTGAGATGCAATCTTAAAAGTAAACAGTATCCCGTTAAGTGTGTGTGGTGTTATTGTATAGTGTGGGGACACTGCAACTGAACGAGGTCGTTTGTATATTGTAGTAGTAGTAAGAGAAAATAAGTAGTAAGAGAAAATGAGTATTTTTGATCTGCAATCATTTGTTGCTAATCCAACTTTGGATATTTTTGAGCGTTGTAGAAAAGACGAGTTACTGCAAATCGCTGACCACTATCGTATTCCTGTGGTGAGGCAAGCGTTAAAGCAAATTATTAAAAAGGAGATTTTGAAACACTTGGTCGAACTAAACGTGTTCTTATTTCCAGATGCGGATAGTGCGAAGGCTGGTATGTCGGCTGGGGAAACGTGTCTGCCTAGTGTGGGAAATGGTGAGGAAGCGACAGGTGAGAATGCTGAGGTGGAGGTGGAGGCCGAGGCCAAGGCAGTCTTACCGCCCTTCTACCCATTGTCTCCGTTCTCCGTGGAGTCTGGAGGTGACGCGACTTAAGGTCCGTTTAGCCCGACTCCAAATGGAAGCGCATGAGCGGGCTGAGACGCCAGGCGATATGAAGCTGCGCCTAGAGATCCGTAAACTGGAAATCGAAGCTGACAAACAAGTAAAACTGCGACAGCTCGAGTTAGAGTCGGCGAAGGTTGTGTCACGTTAACATACAAGGGACAAACAGGTGCGAGGACTCAAGTGCAGAAATAGAATTTTATTATAAAATAAAACAAACAAACTACAAAACAAAACCCACGAGGGGAAAAATACATAAACTAGAAAAGACATGAACATACCGACATCGGGAACTGGGAGACGTAGACAAGACAACGATCCGACAAGGACTGCAAACACACAGGAGCTTATAAAGGGAGAAATCAAGCAGGGAGTGAGGCAAACACAGGTGGGGCAAATTAACCAATAACTTGAGATAACAAGGGGTGGGATCTGACAATGACAGAGGCACATGGCCACACTAACAAACCCACATGTGCACACAAGACAGGACAGGCATGTGACATTACCCCTCCCAAGGAGCGGCTACCAGACGCTCCACTAGGGACGGGAGGGACAGACCAGGGGGCACGGGAGGGACCGACCAGGGGCATGGGAGGGACAGACCAGGGCGGCACGGGAGGGACAGACCAGGGCGGCACGGGAGGGACAGACCAGGGCGGCACGGGAGGGAAAGACCAGGGCGGCACGGGAGGGACAGACCAGGGCGGCACGGGAGGGACAGACCAGGGCGGCACGGGAGGGACAGACCAGGGCGGCACGGGAGGGAGGACAGGCCAGGGCGGCACGGGAGGGACAGGCCAGGGCGGCACGGGAGGGACAGGCCAGGGCGGCACGGGAGGGACAGACCAGGGCGGCACGGGAGGGACAGACCAGGGCGGCACGGGAGGGACAGACCAGGGCGGCACGGGGAGGGACAGACCAGGGCGGCACGGGAGGGACAGACCAGGGGCGGGGCGGGAGGGACAGACCAGAGCGGGACGGGAGGGACAGACCAGGGGCGGGGCGGGAGGGACAGACCAGAGCGGGGCGGGAGGGACAGACCAGGGGCGGGACGGGAGGGACAGACCAGGGGCGGGACGGGAGGGACAGACCAGGGAGGGACGGGAGGGACAGACCAGGGAGGGACGAGAGGGACAGACCAGGGGCGGGACGGGAGGGACAGACCAGGGAGGGACGGGAGGGACAGACCAGGGCGGGGCGGGAGGGACAGACCAGGGCGGGGCGGGAGAGACAGACCAGGGCGGGACGGGAGAGACAGACCAGGGCGGGACGGGAGAGACAGACCAGGGGCGGGACGGGAGGGACAGACCAGGCGGGATGGGAGGGATCGACCAGGGTGGGACGGGAGGGACACCAGGGCGGGACGGAAGGGACAGACCTGGGAGAAACAGGTAAGGAAGGGGAAAACAAGGGAGGGACAGGGAACACAAAGAGTTCAGGCGGCTGGGGGGCCGGAGTGGCCAGCAGAGTTCAGGCGGCCGGAGTGGCCAGCAAAGTTCAGGCGGCCGGGGGGGCCGGAGTGGCCAGCAGAGTTCAGGCGGCCGGGGGGGCTGGAGTGGCCAGCAGAGTTCAGGCGGCCGGGGCGGCCAGCAGAGATCAGGCGACCGGGATGGCCAGCAGAGTTCAGGCGGCCGGGATGGCCAGCAGAGTTCAGGCGGCCGGGATGGCCAGCAGAGTTCAGGCGGCCGGGATGGCCAGCAGAGTTCAGGCGGCCAGGGGAGCCGGAGTGGCCAGCAGAGCTCAGGCTGCAGGGGCGGCCAGCAGGGTACGGCGGGCGGCCAACAGGGTTCGGGCGGCCGGGGCGGCCAACAGGGTTCGGGCGGCCGGGGCGGCCAACAGGGTTCGGGCAGCCGGGGCGGCCAACAGGGTTCGGCGGCGGGCGGCCAACAGGGTTCAGGCGGCCGGGCTGCACCTCCAGCACAGTGTCCGCCGGAAACGGGTCCGCCGGCTCAGGGTCCGCCGGAAACTGGAACACCGGCTCAGGGTCCGCCGGAAACGGGACCACCGGCTCAGGGTCCGCCGGAAACGGGACCACCGGCTCAGGGTCCCCGGAAATGGGACCACCGGCTCAGGGTCCGCCGGAACGGGACCACCGGCTCAGGGTCCGCGGAAACGGGACCGCCCGGCTTAGGTCAGCTGGCTCAGGGTCAGCCGGCTCAGGGTCCGCTGGAACGGGACCGCCCGGCTCAGGGTCAGCCGGCTCAGGGTCCGCGGAAACAAGACCGCCCGGCTCAGGGTCAGCGGCTCAGGGTCAGCCGGCTCAGGGTCCGCCGGAAACGGGACCGCCGGCTCAGGGTCAGCCGGCTCAGGGTCAGCCGGCTCAGGGTCCGTCGGCTCAGGGTCAGCCGGCTCAGGGTCCGTCGGCTCAGGGTCCGTCGGCTCAGGGTCCGTCGGCTCAGGGTCCGTCGGCTCAGGGTCCGTCGGCTCAGGGTCCGTCGGCTCAGGGTCCGTCGGCACAGGGTCCTCCGGCACAGGGTCCTCCGACACAGGGTCCTCCGGCACAGGGTCCGTCGGCTCAGGGTCCTCCGGCACAGGGTCCTCCGGCACAGGGTCCTCCGGCACAGGGTCCTCCGGAATAGGGATCACCGGAACAGGGATCCCCGGGACTGCCTCTGGGGGCTCGGAGAAAGTCCTGTGCTTCTCCCACGCCCTCCAGAAGGCCACCATAACGTATCCGGTCACAGCCCTCCAGGCCATTTCCGGACTCGGGACCACCGGATCAGGACTACCCGGAACACGATCCAGCGGGACTGGGACCACCGGAACACGATCCACCGGCACTGGGACCACCGGAACACGATCCACCGGCACAGGGACCACCGGAACACGATCCATCGGCACAGGGACCACCGGAACACGATCCACTGGCACAGGGACCACCGGAACACGACCCACCGGGACTGGGACCACCGGAACTGGGACCACCGGCACACGATCCACCGGAACTGGGACCACAGGAACACGATCCACCGGCACAGGGACCACCGGAACACGATCCACCGGCACAGGGACCACCGAAACACGATCCATCGGCACAGGGACCACCGGAACACGATCCACCGGCACAGGGACCACCGGAACACGATCCACCGGCACAGGGACCACCGGAACACGACCCACCGGGACTGGGACCACTGGAACGCGATCCACCGGGACTGGGACCACCGGGACACGATCCACCGGGACTGGGACCACCGGAACAGTCACGGCGCGCGCCTTCCTTCTCCTCCTCCGCTTAAGTACCACCGGACCCGGAACACAGACCCTCGGCCCAGTGACCACCGGCACACGATCCACCGGAACAGGGTCCGTTGGCACAGGGACCACCGGAGGGGTGACCCCGTTCTTCCTCCTCCCTCTCCCGAAGTCATCGGAGGACTGGGGACTTGGCAGTCTGTGGGAAAAAATGGGGGTGGCCCAAGAGGTGGAAGACCACCCCTCCAGGGCACTCCGCCCCCATCACGGTCATACGTATACCCCACAAACTGCCAAAATGATAGTGTCCCCAGCATTCCCATCTCCCAGGCGATGACAGGATCATTGAGACTGTTGTTAAATATGTCCTTAAGTTCCGCCTGACTGATGTTAAGCCCCTCCGCTGCAAACAGGAACTGGTAAGCAAACTCCTTAATGCTGTTCTTCTCCTGCTTAAGGGAAAGGAGTTTGCTTAGTTGTTCCTCTCCTGATGCAGCGGAAGGGCAGGGAGATGGGAATAGGAAGATTCCCATTCTGCTGAGTCCTCAGATGGTCGGATCGTTCTGTCACGTTAACATACAAGGGACAAACAGGTGCGAGGACTCAAGTGCAGAAATAGAATTTTATTATAAAATAAAACAAACAAACTACAAAACAAAACCCACGAGGGGGAAAAATACATAAACTAGAAAAGACATGAACATACCGACACGGGAACTGGGAGGCGTAGACAAGACAACGATCCGACAAGGACTGCAAACACACAGGAGCTTATAAAGGGGAGAAATCAAGCAGGGAGTGAGGCAAACACAGGTGGGGCAAATTAACCAATAACGAGATAACAAGGGGTGGGATCTGACAATGACAGAGGCACATGGCCACACTAACAAACCCACATGTGCACACAAGACAGGACAGGCATGTGACAGGTTGATTCTGACCGACTTGCGCAGTCTAACCTTGTTAGTCCTGTTGTTTCTTCAGTTAATTCGGTAAACTCTGTGAGTGTTTCGACCGCTACATTCGATATTAGTAAACATATTGCTTTAGTGCCTCACTTTCGGGAATCTGAAGTGGACGCGTATTTTGCTGCTTTTGAGCGTGTTGCTGCTGCTCTACGGTGGCCAAAAGAGGTTTGGTGTCTTTTACTACAATGCCGGTTAGTTGGTAAAGCTCAAGACGTTTGCTCTGCGTTATCATTGGAGGAAAGTTTGCAGTACGTGATGTCGTGAAAAACACTGTTCTTTGTGCATACCAATTGGTACCTGAAGCGTATCGGCTGCGTTTCAGAAACCATAGAAAGGTAGCGCAACAAACCTTTGTGGAATTCGCCCATGAGAAGGGAGTTCTTTTTGACAAATGGTTGTCTACTTAATAATGTACAGGATTTGAGTTTATTGAGAGAGCTAATGCTTCTGGAAGATTTTAAAAATTGTTTGTCGGAACGAGTAGTCACATACCTGAATGAGCAAAGGTTACGCCGCTTTCACAAGCCGCAGTCCTGGCTGATGAGTATGTGTTAACGCACAAAAGTTTGTTTGTTTCAGCCAGACCAGAGAGAACGGAGTGCGCCTTCAGCTCAGACTTGAGTATCCGCACAAAAGGTAGTTCAGCACCGAATAAGGAGGTAAGAGAATGCTTTTATTGTCACAAGGCTGGACATTTGATTTCTGATTGTTTAGTACTCAAACGTAAAAATCCATAAGGACAATTAAAACCAGTTAACTTTGTGAAGACTGTGCCTGACGGTGTTTCAGGGAAAGATGAGGTTGATGCAGGGTTCAAACCATTTGTGATGAAGGGGTTACTCTCTGTAAATGGCAAATCTGAGGACCAGAAAGAGGTGAGAATTTTACAGATACAGGAGCGATCCAGTCATTTGTAATCTCTGATGCACTTCCATTCTCAGAACAGACGTCCTTGTGGGTCAAGTGTCTTAGTTCAAGGGATTGAAATGGGGTCGTACAGGTACCGCTACATCGGATACATTTACACTGTGATCTAGTCTCAGGTTTTGTTAAGGTGGGTGTAGTCTTCTTTTCCTGTGAAAGGTGTTTCATTCATTCTCGGAATGACTTGGCAGGAGGGAAAGTGTTGCCTGTGCTTGAAGTCTTGACAGACCTGACTGTTTTATTCCTACTGATGACATTTCTGATAATTTTCCGGATGTGTTTGCCGCTAGTGTCGTTACGCGTGCACAGAAACGTAGAATTGGAGATGACATAGTGTTGTCTGATTCTTTTATGTCACCTGTGTTTAATGAGACCAGTTCTGAGTTCGTCACCAGTGTTCTGGAGATGTTAGACATGAGAAACCTTCTGTTGAAGTGACTGCCAGAGTTATTAGCTGAACCCATCTCTCATGAGTGCATTAAGACCGCAAAGGGAAGATGTGTCGCTAGCTAACTGTTTTTCTGCTGCAGAAAGTTTGAAATCTGATAACGGTAGTCCAGCTAAATATTTGATTGAAGAGGGGCTGTTGCTGAGGAAGTGGCATCCTCGCACAGATGGGGAGAATGAGTGGGATGCAGTTTGTCAGATTGTTCTACCTACGGCATATCGTAAACAAGTCTTGAGTTTGGCACATGATCATGAGTTAGCAGGTCACTTGGGAGTGACAAAAACATACAATCGTATTCTCAAACATTTCTTCTGGCCTGGCTTGAAGAGAGATGTATCTCAGTACTGCCGCACCTGTCACGAATGTCAGGTGATGGGCAAGCCGAACCAAAAGATTCCGCCAGCGCCACTAATTCCGATTCCAGTTATTTGTGAACCGTTCGAACACGTCCTTTTGGATTGTGTGGGTCCTTTTCCGAAGGCAAAAACGGGTAATCAATTTCTGTTAACCATTATGTGCTCCGCGACCCGTTTTCCGGAAGCTATCCCTTTGAGAAGAATAACTGCACCGATCATTATTAAAGCTTTGCTTAAGTTTTTCTCTACGTTCGGGTTACCAAAAATCGTGCAGACAGATCAGGGAACGAATTTTCTCTCTAATGTCTTTAGCCAAGTGTTGAAAATCTTGGGAATCAAACATCGAGTTTCGAGTGCGTATCATCCTGAAAGTCAGGGTGCTATCGAACGTTTTCATCAGACGTTGAAGTCGATGTTAAAAAAGTATTGCTTGAGTTCTGGTAAAGAGTGGGATGATGGTGTTCCACTAGTACTGTTTGCAGTTCGTGAGGCAGTTCAGGAATCCCTAGGATTTAGTCCTGCAGACTTGGTCTTCGGACATACCGCGAGGTCCATTAAAGGTCCTGAAAGACGGAATGATGCATGATACAGAGTTAAAGAAACAAAGTGTGCTGGAGTATGTCAGTCGGTTTCGAGAACGATTACATAATGCATGGTCATTAGCACGATCATCGCGGCTACTCAAGAGGGCATGAAAAAACGTTATGACCAGAAAGCTGTTGTACGTGAAATTACACCTGGCGACAAAGTTTTAGTATTATTACCGATCCCTGGTTCAGTTTTGACCGCTCGTTTTTCTGGTCCATACCAAGTATCCAAGAGACTGAGTAAGACTGATTTTGTTGTACATACACCTGACCGGAAACGTAAATTTCGCACTTGTCACATTAACATGCTTAAATTGTATTGTTCTAGGACTGCATCTGAAACACCGCTGCAGGAATCAGAAAAACCCGTTGTTGCTGTTGCCGCTGTATCTGAGTCCACTGCGCGTAACTGTGAGTGGGTGCCACCTCCGGGTGAGTGTGATGCTGATGATGGTGTTGCCTCTCGTAATGACTTGTCAACGGGTGGCAGACTTGTGAATTCTGAAGTTTTGAGAAATTTGCCAGCTAAGCTTGCAAACCTGTGTGAGTTCCAACAACAGGAGTTGATTCAGTTAATTAATGAGTTCAGCGTGCTGTTCAGTGACGTACCAACACAAACCCATGTAATACAGCATGATATTCAAGTAACGTGTGATTCTGCTATTAAGCAGCATGCTTATCGTGTGAACAATATCAAACGTTCTGTGATGAAAACTGAGGTTGAGTATTTGCTGAGAAACGATTTGGCTGAACCTAGTTATAGTCCATGGAGTTCTCCTTGCTTGCTGGTCCCGAACCGATGGTACCTTTCGTTTTTGCACGGATTACCGAAAGGTTAATTCCGTAACGGTGCCTGACAGTTATCCTCTTCCTCGAATGGAGGATTGCATTGATAATCTCGGTTCAGCCAAATTTGTAACGAAAACTAGATCTGCTGAAAGGGTATTGGCAGGTGCCCTTGACTGCTCGAGCTGCCGAGATTTCAGCTTTCGTTACACCTGATAACTTCCTGCAGTACCGCGTTATGGCGTTCGGGCTGCGAACGCCCCGCCACTTTTCAGCGCCTTGTAAATATTGTCTTGTCAGGAGTTCAGAACTGTAATGCATACTTGGATGATTTAGTGATTTATTCGTCTACATGGTCTGAGCATTTGACTGTTCTTCGGACAGTTTTTGAAAGGTTGGCTGGAGCCTCACTCACAGTTAACCTGACCAAGTGTGAATTCGGTAAAGCCACCATCACTTACTTAGGTAAGGAAGTAGGGCAAGGTCAAGTTCGTCCTGTTAGCGCCAAAGTGTCTGCTATCGCTGAGTTTCCTATTCCTACGACCAGACGCGTGTTACGTCGGTTTCTAGGAATGGCTGGTTACTAAGTTTTTGCAAAAATTTCTCTGTTGTAGTACATCCTTTGACCAGTTTGTTAAGTCCAGCGAATGCTTTTATTTGGACTGATGTGTGTCAGCATGCATTTGATAGCACTTGTTGACTAGTGCACCTGTTCTCGCTGCCGAATTTCTCGTGCTTTCAAGCTGGAAGTGGACGCTAGTGCTTTAGGTATGGGTGCGGTACTTGTTCAAGAGGATGATGCGGGTCTTGAACATCCAATTTGTTACTTTTCTCGAAAGTTTAACCGACACCAACGAAACTACTCGACTATCGAGAAGGAAGCGTTGGGGATGATTCTCGAACTCCAGTTTTTCGAAGTCTATGTAGGCTCCACTGTTCTTCCTGTTACCGTGTACACAGACCATAATCCTTTGGTGTTTTTGACTCGGATGTACAATCACAACCAGCGCCTTATGCGTTGGTCGTTGATTGTGCAGAATTATAATTTGATTATCAAGCACAAAAAGGGTTCTGAAAATATAATCGCTGACACTTTATCTAGAGCTTAATAAAACAACAGCTTAGGAAACATCTTAAGGGGGTGAGTGTTACGTACGCAGGGCTACGTAAGCTGTCTTTTTGGTTTATTTTTGTATGTATACGTACATACGTGTGTTCGTGTGAGTCATCTGTCTGTTTCAGATAACGCGAGTGGAGGAACCGCCTGTCAGTCATCAGACGTCAGCTGCTGACGTCAGGATTGACCAGCCAATCATCGATCCGGAGGCTCGTTATGAATGGCGACAACTTCAATGGAGTGACTCACGCTGACTCTGGGGAGAGTGCGCTCTGTGACGACGGTCTCTCGTTCGAGAGGTCCAGTCTGAGAGAGAGTTCTTTGGAGCTCACTGCTGTAAGGGCAGTTTGACCAGATATGAGTTTGTTCGCGTGCTATACGCCGTTTGCCAGATATGAGTTTGTTTGTGTGCTATACGTCTGACGTTAGTACTATGCCTGATCACTGATGTGGGATCGCTGTTCTCTGATATACCATCGTAAAGTTGCCATCTAGTGCTGTATAACATATACCGGGTAAGAGAGGTTGTGAGACAGGTAAGCAGGTCGCGACCTACATTTTTCACACGTAGAGATTCCATGTATTAGACACACTAGGCTTAGGAGTGGTGCTTCGCTTGTATGTTTTCTTTTTGGTTAGTTAGGAAGTTTAGTTATGGCTTTATGCCGAAGATGTTTCTTTTCACATCTTTTGTTGTTAGTTAGTTTATCTTTCTTAAACTATTAGTTATCTGGGTTTTGGTTTTGTTTTGTTTTTTGATTTAAGCACCACCTGCTCCTTCCTCTCCCCTGGTTGGTTTGTTTATTGTTGCTCAATTCTAATTCCTTTGTAAATATTCTTTAAATACTTTACTACTTTATCTTTTCATATTACTTCACTTTATTTTGTTTATACACATTAAATCCTTCTTAATTGAAGTTGACTTGTCTCTGCCCATCTTTTGCAGTTCCCTGCTGTCTTAAACACCCACACACTACACTATGTGTTATGTCTGATACCACACTAGACAATTTAACATCTAATTCACGAGGGACGTAACAACTACATTTATATTGGTTCTGTTCTGTTAATGCTGCGTTCACTGCTTTTACCCATGCTATGTTGCTCAAAACCGAACCATCCAAACTGACAGAAGTATTGCAATGTTAATGTCAGTGTTGTGGAAAAAAGTAATGCATTACAATATTGTGTTACTCCCTAAAAAAGTAACTACTTGCATTACTTAGTTACTTTTTTATCGAAAGCAATGCATTACATTACTTTTGCATTACTTTTTCCTCACTTGGGCTGGGCTATTTTTGGCAAATGTAAAGGCCCTTTCACACCAAAAGTGAAACGAATAGTCATGTGATTTCAGCAGTTTGGCGGTTTGACATGCGATCCGAAGCACATGTGCTTACGCTGATTCATAACGCTCCGAAGCTTCAGGAAGCCGTGTTTTGAAATCGGCCCATCTCTATATAAGTCGTTATTTAGGAGGGGTTTTTGCGCCCAAAAACTATTCTCATCGCTTCATAAAATGGTTGTAGATCCACTGTAGAGAGATGGACTTTAGTATAATATATAGTATATATACATATATGTATGGTCAATATTAACCTGTGTAGTAGTAGTACTGATAAATAATACGTAATTATTGATGAATAAGTCATCGTGATGCTGAAGTTATCCTAGTTTCTCTCTACATACATGCAAAACAGTTAAAATTGTAACATATTCTGGTCATACTTGCTGTTGAATGGAAGCAAAAATGAGTCAAGTAGCCTAATTGTATGTAATTTTAATCCTCCAGGAACAACCAGTACACATTCAAGGGAAAGTGCAAAACGTGTGTCCTGATTTCGTGAGCATGTTTTTAATAATTGTTTTTGCACGAGCGGTTTGAGTATTTATCCAGTTCACAAAGCTCTCAACTGCGCATGCACATGTGACGTCATCAAAATGTGAACGAAAGCACCGCGCGCATGCGCGTCCAGTACGTGTTGGATCTGATCCAGTACGTCATCGTGCTTCAGGCTGCAGCGATGACTTCTTGCAATGGCTAGCTCGTCCCTACTTAACGCTTCAAAACCGCTCTGCAGAATCGTGACAATGTCAAAACAACAGACATAATGGTAAGAAGGTTTTATAAAAAGCCGTTTTATAGATGTTTTATGTCTTTGCACTTACTGTTTGGAGGATCACCCATGCTGTTTCTTCTCTGCCTTGGTCCTCTCTCCTTTTGGTATGATGCATCTGTTGATTAATTGCAAGATGAGTTTCAAAAACTGCTTACATTGGTGCTGAGAAATCAACCTTTTAAACCTTCCCAGCATTGCACATGTTGGATGTCAGATGAATGAACTCATCAGCTGATTGGTAGAGCACGCCATGACCTGATATAGGTGTGTCCAATAAGCGAAACATCCCATATGTGCAGCACTGGTGAGGCTCCAGGAGTTGAAAGACCCTGTTGAAATACGTTTATTTGATAACTTGCTGAAGCCAAAACTTTTTTATTAATATTGTAGCACACATGGTATAGGTTTTCACATGCTATGGGCCAGATTTAATAATAACCTTGCACCAGTGCAAACCCTCTTTTGTGCGTCTGTCAAGATTTACTCAAGACACGCAGTGATAAATTAGCGCTGTAAAGGCGTGGACAGGGTTATTTGTGTGGCTGACCTTGTTGCATATGCATTTGTAGGAGTTTCCTTTCAGATGCAAAATTCAGTGAGGAGAGTATTTAAATTTAACATGCAAGATCATTTACAATGGTTTGCTCGTCAATTTACAGGTGCATCTCAATAAATTAGAATGTCATGGAAAAGTTCATTTATTTCAGTAATTCAACTCAAATTGTGAAACTTGTGTATTAAATCAATTCAATGCATACAGACTGAAGTAGTTTAAGTCTTTGGTTCTTTTAATTGTGATGATTTTGGCTCACATTTAACAAAACCCACCAATTCACTATCTCAACAAATTAGAATACTTTATAAGACCAATGATTTATTTTTTATTTTTAGTGGATTGTTGGCCTTCTGGAAAGTATGTTCATTTACTGTATATGTACTCAGTACTTGGGAGGGGCTCCTTTGCTTTAATTACTGCCTCAATTCGGCGTGGCATGGAGGCGATCAGCTGAGGTGGCATGGAAGCCCAGGTTGCTTTAGCTTCGTTTCCACTGAAATTACCCGGAACAATTTGTCCCAGGAACTTTTTCCCCAGACCAGCTGCTGTCTGCGTTTCCATTGCGGTCTAAAGTACTGTGAAGATTAGTCCGGTGACGTAGGACAGCGCGCGACTTTACAGTTCCCATTGGATTTCATCCTACGCATATAAGCATAATAAAGCCTGAACCTCGTCGTTGGTCCATCGGTTGTATTTTTTAAACTCCATTGTTGATTTGAATAATAAACAACTCATACTGCACTCACCGCAACAGACTATTTTAGGCTGAAATAAAATGCGTGAACTCAACCAATCACCATGTTCAGCGCCCAAGTCCCACCCTTAGAAAGTTCCTGAACTTTGAAAAAGTATTTCCTCACGAGAAGGGACATTTAGAGGGGGACATTTTTACCCAGAACTTCATTTAGACCCTCGTTCCTGCGGTCGAAACACCCCGAGTACCAGCCCAAACTCCCTAGTTCCAGGGGAAACTTTCTAACAAAAACCGTAAATACGTAATCATTGCCGGAAACGATTCCTGTAAAGCGTCAACACATCAGAAAAGCATACCTGGGCAAGAGAAAATGGATCACAGAGTCTACACAACTTTGCTAATGGATTTGCCAAATATTACATTTGATGGAAATCAACAATTAGGCCTATTTACATAAATCTCAGATTACGACGCTATGAAGAATCAGCACTACATGACACGTCTTCCTTTGTTTGTGCGGACTTTGGCTACAGATCAAAATAATTTAAACATTATTCTATTTATTTATTTTTACATACAGCATAATGCTTTTAAATTTATAGATATGTTTTTATTTTAAAAGACAATCTATAATAATAATAATGTTTACAATATAATTAAAAAATAATGTTGATTAACATCATGGTTATATGTTTTAAAACAAAATATATTTACAATATGTATGGAGGCATTTTGCAAAAGTGAATTTTCTATATATTAAATAGCCTCATTATTAAATCAAATATAATAGATGTATTTTTTTATATATACGAAGCAACATCCATTTAAGCATGCGTGTATTTAGTAGTTCCTTTAAAACATTTAAATAGATATCAGTAAATAATAGTAATATATATAAAATATATTTATATTTCCGCACAGATGTGCGTCATATGCCGCTTTGTGCTGAAAGGGATTTAGGACACGGGCAGTTTGGTCCTTCATCCCGCCGGATAGCCTGAATCCATTTCCATCAAACTTCACCATCAACAGGGAAAGAATGAAACGACATATATGGCTGCTTTTGGGAATATCAAGAACAGCCGGTAAGCTACAATCACTCTTGCTCGTTGCTTGCGCCATTTGTTTACCCGTTACCCTGCCCGGTGAGGAAGAAGATTACCACGACGATTGCGGTCACAAATATGGAAGTTGTGAGAGGTCTATTGAGCCAGCTTTTGGCAGTGTGAAATCCTGCTGGAAAATGAAATCAGCATCTTTAAAAAGCTGGTCAGCAGAAGGAAGCATGAAGTGCTTAACAATCAGCATGACAACTGTAGCCAAATTCCTTGACACGTGTGTGTGTTCTGGCTCTTGATGCCCTGACCCCAGCCTTAGTCCATTCCTTATGAAGTTCACCCAAATTCTTGAATCGATTTTGCTTGACAAGCCTTTCAAGGCTGCGGTTCCCTTGGTTGGTTGTGCACCTTTTACCACACTTTTTCTTTCCACTCAACTTTCTGTAAACATGCTTGGAAACAGCACTCTTTGAACGCTTCTTTGGCAATGAATGTTTGTGTCTTGCCCTCCTTGTGAAGGGTGTCAGATCATGATTGTGTAGCCTCGTGAACCAAACTGAGACCATTTTGGAGGCTCAGGAAACCTTTTCAGGTGCTTTGAGTGGATTAGCTCACTGGCATATCACCATATTCTAATTTGTTGAGATAGTGAATTGGTGGGTTTTGTTAAATGTGAGCCAAAATCATCACAATTAAAAGAACCAAAGACTTAAACTACTTCATTCTGTATGCATTGAATTGATTTAATACACTAGTTTCACTTTTCCACGACATTCTAATTTATTAAGATGCACCTGTACTGGTATTTGCGCCATTTATTTACAGTAATGCCCCCAAAAAGCACGTCTTAAACCAGATACTAACTTGGAAATCACCCGTTTGCATCTGTGTTCTTTCATTTGCACGTCATCAGTGGATCACATGCTGAACTTTCCTCTCCCATCTTCACTTATGGGATTGCGCTCTCATGCTAATTTGCCCTGTTTGGTAAATCTGGTCCTAATATAACTTTTTTACACATTGTCATTTCTAATTCCAAAATACAGACAACATTGGAAGATATGAGCAAAAGTTAATTAAACCATAGCAAAACTAAAATTTGTCATGTTGTTGTTCAAAATTGTTCAATGCAGATGCAATTCACATATTTCCTGTTTTATGGTGCATGAGTAAAGAAACACAGACCTGCTCATCAATTTGTGTTTAGACGGCTATATGTATTATTGTGCATGTGCACATAAATTCAGCAAAAAAAGAAACATCCCTTTTTCAGGATACTGTTTTTTTGTTGTTGTAAAAATGAATTAAACTTTACAGATATTTATTGGAAAGGGGTTTCTTTCATGCCTTTTATATGATGCATAAACAATTATTGCACATGAACCTGTGGAGCAGTCCTTATGACTCGAGGTAAACTGATGAATTTGGGTCAGATAACATACAGAAATGAATCACACAGTGAGTGCGCTGTGAGGTTACACTTCTAGCTCGCTGTGACCACATCACGAGTATCCTGGAGCTCTTTTTTTTTTTGCAGAGTATACAACATGGCTATACTTTAAAGACAAATGTTTCCCTAGAAATCAACTAAATCTGAGGAAAAAATAACTAAAATTGAGAGTGGGTTGGGTTGGTTTCTAATAATTTGAATGGTGTGTTTTTGTCAAGCAACAAATCTAATATAATTATTTTAAAAAGGCTATGGTCATGTTATAATATGCCTCGCTTTGTAAAAATTAATTTTCTTTCTAATGGCTAAATCACAAAAAAAGCCAACTCTGGATCCACAAAACAACAAATGTTTACAAGAGGTGTGTGGTGTTTGGTTTGTGTGTGTGTGTGTGTGTGTGTGTGTGTGTGTGTGTGTGTGTGTGTGTGTGTGTGTGCGCGTGTGTGTGTGTGTGTGTGTGTGGGCATGTTTTTGTGAAATATCAGGACACAAATGTGTATAATGACATGGGTATATAGGTATTACAAAAAGAGGGTGAAATATGAGGGGGGATTGGTGTCTACATGTGACAGATATGCAATAAAGTTACAAGTTACAATGCAGTAAAGTTGCCATAAATGCCTATTTAAAAAAATGTTTGATCATACTCACAATGTTGAACCGCCATTTCATAGTTCCAAGGTTCGCCTATGAAAGTTATTTTTGCTCTCCTGACAAGCCTTTTTTAAAGGTGCAGTAGCCTAACATAGCCACATATGAAACCCCCTTGCTTTATTTGCAATGTTATCAGCCGTCACAGGGTTAATTCCCAAATATGGTGTGTTCTATGAATATAAAAATAGAAGGGAAAACATCTAGGCAAGCCTGTGAAGTGACGTCGTTTTAGGTTCGGGAGGTAAGGTCTTTTTGGTGGTGAGTGCATTTTGAATGTTTCATGTCAGGAAGGTAATCTGGGACTCGCTTAACTTTCAGTGTGGCTGAGGAGAACGGCAGATACGCGGAGTGAACGCTTGCACTGCGCAGGTATGTGATCCTTGATGCCTAAGCTAACGAGATGATCACCTAAACCTTATATTCTAATAGTGGTACAAGGCGCGGAGGTGTTGCAGGCTTTGGGGACTCTGGCTGGTGCGGTACTGAGTGACTCCGGACGGATTGGATGGTGTTTCACTTGCGAGACGCTGTGTTCGACCATCTTCCCATCTCTGGTTCGAACCGTGCGTTCTCTGTGGACTTAATGTGTATTCTAACCCAACAGGATGACGGTCTCCATCTGGTGAAGGACGACTAACCAAACTGATAAACATCTACATTGGTGCTTGGACAGGGGGTAACCTTAGTGACGAAGATCTATGTGTGTCACCTTTACTTGTATATGTTATTAGGAAGGTTTTGTATTTTCTTTTTGTTGAATTGATTTCTAGTTTATGATTATTTCTTTGTCAAGTAGTAGGGGAACGACCCGCTATCGTGCTGATCACTGTATACGAGCATCTGCTGGTTAGTCGGTGTCTCCATTGAGGGAAAGACGGCCCCTTCTGGCCGTTGTGATCTACGCTTCATTGACACACTGTCTTATGTGGAAAGTGTTCTTTTGTTTGTTTATTGGTTTTATATTGATTGTTCTTGTCCTCTCCCTTCAGAATCTGGGGTACCTGCGGTTCCTGAAGTCTGGGTGTTGTGGTGGTTTGATTGATGGTGTGTAGGTGATGTACAGTATAAAAACTGTTACGTCTATGGAGAGTCCCCACATTTCACAAAAACAAACATGTGTGTGAGATTGTATTTCATGATATTCTTTTGAAAGGTTGTTTTTGAATAAATTGTGACACTATGTGTCTGTGTGCTTCGTGTGCCCGAATTATCTGTGGGTTCCCGGACCTTTTTCCGGGTGGTGTAGTCGAATTAAATCTAAAATCTCAAACTTTCTGCACTGTTTAATATAATCAATGTCATAGAAAACTATTTAGATTATTACAGGTATTATTTATTTTTATGCCACCATCTAATAAACACGTTCCAGATTTAAACCTACCCAGAACAAACATGGAAGTGAGTTCACACACACACACACACACACACACACACACATGTTGTGTTTCCATGTTTTATGGGGACATTCCATAGGCGTAATGCATTTTATACTGTACAAACCGTATTTTCTATCCCCCTACACTGCCCCTGCCCCTAAACCTACCCATCACAGGAGACATGCTGCATTTTTACTTTTTCAAAAACATCACTTAGTGTGATTTATAAGATGTTTTCCTCATGGGGAAAAAATGTCCCCACAAGGACAAAAATTTGGATATTGCCATCTTTGTGGGGACATTTTGTCCCCATACCGTAGGGATTACCAGTACACACACACACACACACACACACACACACACACACACACACACACACACACACACAGTTTTGGGGTGTCCTGTTTCTACTACAACTCAGAGTGAAACCCCAGATCTCCGGCTGTGTCTGAGGGGTTTTCTGCTGTTAGTGTTACAGCGCCACCTGCTGACGGACACGGCTCATAATGTAAAAAGTATTACATTGTTAATATATAAAAAAATCGTAATGTAATTTTCTCAATGAAATAAAATCTTGAGCTCAATGCAATCACAGTTTTTACATTATGAGTATTATAACATTATAAACTCATTTTTTTCACAGTATTCTATTATAGTACATTTTTAATAATCTTTAACTACCTGCGCAATGCAACATTTAAATATACATGCAATTATTATGATTATGTTTGATAAACATAAAATCAAGCATTGGTATTACAGAACATGTTAAAGAACATTTGCACCTTTAAACTACTATTTGTAATCTGGTGGATTTGGTAGGCAGGTTAAAACTGAATTAAGATTTTAAAAATGTACTATAAGGGAATACTAATATTTTTTATGTTTTAAAAGCTATTAAAATAATTTTAAAAAAAAAAGTAAAAATGTATTACTATTGCTAGGCAAATTGAAGCCCAATTTATACTTCTGCGTCGAGTGTACGCACTGTGAAACCCTCCTCAGGAAAATAAATATGCGATAGCAGTGTGTGTGTGTCCAGAAATGGGATGATAGTTTCATTTTTACATCGGCTATATAACACATTATTTGTAGTGCAGAGATTCTTTATGTTAGTGAATAAATACATAGATCCGCTGTGTATAGTTTATTTATTTTCTCAATAAAACCAAAGATGTTAATCAGTGATTGCATATCAAGAACAGGGACACATTAGGGTGCATTTCGTTTTGTGATTTCAACAGAATGAAGTCTCCGCAACAGCAATCGATTAAAGCGATATAGCGTGTGCACGAGCTAGCGATACTGAAAACAGCGCCACGAGCTCTGCATGATTTCACAAACGCATTCCAGCACCAGATCGCCTCTTATGTAACTCTACTAACCAACTAGAGATGCTTAATTTCTATCACATACAACCCCATCTGCAAGAAAAGCCGTTTTCTGACACCATGGCGGCTGCTGATACTCCGATATAAACAAGCTGCATCTTCTTCAGCGTTTGCCTTGATACTGCGGGTTGACATCAACATGCCCGTGGCCAACTAGCGGTCTGCATGAGGAATTGCACATTGACGCGGACAACAACGCAGAAGTACAAATGAAAACCACGCGTAACTTGCGCCGTAGAGGATACGGAGTAGGTCCAACGCAGAAGTATAAGTCTTAACACGTTAACGCGGGCGATTATTTTTTTTCAGTTTTGAGCAAATTGTAGCTTTAATGATGTTTAATGTATTATTATTTACGCAGTTGAACGCAGTTCTACGCATGAACTATTACATTTCTGTATATGTCTAACGCCCAATTTATACTTCTGCGTCGAGTGTATGTCGTAGGCTGTGTGTAGCACGCATAGACTACGACGTACCCTGACGCGCACCTCTCCAAAAATGTAACAACGTGTCGACTCGACGCGGACCGCAAGCGCTGTGATTGGTCTGCCAGAACTCCTCCCTCAGGGGTACGCGTTACCTCTGCATGTCGAACTGTGCATTGCCACAGACAACGACGCAGAAGTATAAATGAAAACCGACGCGTAGCCCACGGCGTAGAGGCTACTGTGCAGGTCCGACGCAGAAGCATAAATCAGCCTTAACAGGGATGGCCACAGGTAAATACAGGTCCTTCTCAAAAAACCCAGACTTCCCACTGAGGTGCCTTGATACAGCACTCTGGGAACAGCCTATTGGTTCAGAAATGTCTTTCTGTGTCTTACCCTCTCGCTTGAGGGGTCAATGATGGCCTTCTGGACAGCAGTCAGGTCGGCAGTCTTACCCATGATTGCGGTTTTGAGTAATGAACCAGGCTGGGAGTTTTTAAAAGCCTCAGGAATCTTTTGCAGGTGTTTAGAGTTAATTAGTTGATTCAGATGATTAGGTTAATAGCTCGTTTAGAGAACCGTCTGATGATATGCTAATTTTTTTAGATTTTTTGGGGTTTTCATGAGCTGTATGCCAAAATCATCAGTATTAAAACAATAAAAGACCTGAAATATTTCAGTTGGTGTGCAATGAATCTAAAATATATGAAATTTAAATTTTATCATTACATTATGGAAAATAATGAACTTTTATCACAATATGCTAATTTTTTGAGAAGGACCTGTATAACATTTATTATAATGCCTTCATGTAAAGTTCACTTAAATTAAAAGTTTTTTTTTTAAGCCTAATAAATGTAATGTAATGTCATTAATGTTTCATAGAGACATTAGTATCAGTGATATTGGCCTTCATTCATAAAAAAGATGCCATTACAGCACATGTTTAAAATATGCTGTCGTTAAACCATTTCTACATTAATGTGATGAGTAACTGAAATTAATACTATATATATATATATATATGTAATTATCCAAAATATAAAAAACTCCAAAAAGTATTAAAAACTTGTGATTAATTACAGAAAAAAAATTGACTTAGTATCGCTACCATTGTTGTGTTTTGAGGCTAAATGTTGAAGTGTGTGTGACTCAAACATGATCAACTGCAAGATATTGTCACAAATATAGAGGGATTATATCAACACAAAAGTTTCACAAGGTGTGTATGACGGAAGTGTTAGCAATAATATTGTAAACGATCATTATATGACATAAAGGAAATATTACATAGGTTGATTTTAAAAGGTGACCTAATTTCTGACTAAATCACTAAATATAGTTACTCAATCAACTTTTAAAAGCAAGCCTATTAATTACTTCTCCTCCTTTGAAACCGAATAACTGTGATCTATTGTTGCATCGTGGCATCAGAAAGGAATTACAATAATATGAACGATCCAAAGGGAACACTGATCTCCATAATGGTGAGCTGTTGTTTTTCTGCTTGGCACCAATCAATTCATCTTAACTTGAGTTTTGTGAATAAACCAGGTATAGTATTAGAATAGTGCAGATTATTAGATTAAAGTTAACAAAAAAATGTTAGTTAGAATCACTGTTGGATTTTATAATAATGTAATACTTATTACATTATGTGCAGTTTCTACATTATGAGTAGTTCCACATGGTCTACTCAGATATCCTCAAATCACTGACTGACACAAACGCGAGCACTCTCTAATTCATGTTTTGAATCAACAGCCATATTTTCTCTATAGCTCTGATTTCTGAACAAACATACAGAGATAAAAGGAGATTTAAAATGGACAACATTAACTAGAAAGTGAATTATATCGCGTTAGGAACAACCGCTGTCTGCGCGTGAACATGATTCGGTTCCCGGAGCTGAATTAGTAACGATCTCACTGGAAACGGCCACCGGGCTCGGCTAAACCTCCTCATGCTGCCGGATCACCGTTAGACAAACACAGAAGAGGAAGAGAAGTTGAACATCCTCCTGAGTTTAAACAGGAACTCGGATCTGAAACGCTGCCAGATTACTTCTATATCTGACTGAACATCTTTATGAGGGTGTGAGAAAACAAACAGCTAATGCTAGCCGAGCAGCTTGTTTTGGGTCTTTTGTTGAGGAATTTGGGTCAGTCAATGTCCAGAAATGAATCCGATTGGTTTTACTTTTAACAGTCCTGATTTAGCAGGGGGTTGAGGTGGAAGATTCAGTGAGATGAAAACTACCTGCTAAGTTTTGATAATGTTAATCATCAGGTTTGAAGCTGTTTTTTCAGGATTTCAGGAACACAAATTGAATAAATCTGGTTTGACATTTGTATCATGTAATACACACATTATTTGGCTTCCTATTAAGCCTTTAGGTGTCCCACAGTAAAAAAGAGATTTTAGTGCCATAAAATAATCCGCAAATATCAAACAAAAAATATAGTTAATTTAAAGTTGTTGTTTTTTTCACAATAAGGGATTAATCAGTCAAAAGTTCTCTGTGAGTGAATGCAAAAGCATTTTTTCCCCATCTCATATTTCCTCCATCACCATGTCCCTTTATGGGCTCCATAGTTATCCAGATTTGGTCATCTGAAAAAGAGTTTATCCTTAAGGACCAGCTGTTCAGAAAATGTAATCTGATCCAGATACACTTTTCTCAGATTACCAAACCTGGATTACTAGAGCTCTATGGAGTCCCTGAAGGGACAAAGTGATGGGAAAAAATGAGATGGGATTTTTTTTTTCATTTTTAAATTCTTTTGCACTCTCTCTGAAAAGTTTCACATAGTGTTCAATCACAAATAACTTGACTGGTTCATCTCTTATTGTGGCGTTTACAAAAAGTGATTAAAAAAACATTTTAAATGTAATACATTTTTGTTTGATATTTACATCTGTATTTTATGGGGACAAGATCATTGGTATTTTATTTTATTTTTACTTTACTGAATATCTTAATTTGTAGCCTATGTCTACTTTATCTACTTTATCACTGTTACGATGGTTGCACAAGTCCAGTGCAAAATATAAATAAAAGTATATACACTAAATTATACAAATGTATTATTTGACCCATTTTTAAATTTTACTACATTTTCTTCCTGGAATCCACCTTGAAATCCTACAAGGTGGTGTTTTTTTTAATCAAAGTTATCCAAATCCTGCTGACAAGTTTTGAACAACACAAACTGAAGGTTTGACCCAGATTAAAACTAGGATTGGATTCTGTGATCTAATCTGATTTCAGAATCCCTTTTTCCTTTTGAACAACCCATTTTCAAAATTTGATTCAATCCAATGGTCGAAATCCGATCAGATCACTTTTGAACAACTGGCCCAAGATCTTCATTCAGTTTGCAAAATATTCTGTTGTCATGATTTCAGTAACTAAAACCGTCTCTAATTGAACTGAAGAGGTTCTCCGAACCTTTAGGGGAACTAAATCTTATCCTGATTTGGGATCTGGTTTCTCATGGGCATCACACCCAGATCTTCCATTCTTCTGTAAACACTCATTCCCAATTCTGAAAAGAGATTTTTTATGAGCAGATTTACAGGCCGCAATCTGTCAGCTTTTATAACACACAATCTATCTGCCACACATTTAGCTGCATGCTTTACAGCCCTGAAGGACCTTTGGCCCCTCCAAAGTTCTCCAGAACCTTTATCGAACCGCTCAGACTTTCTAGCACATTCTGTGAGCAGCAGCAATAGAGATATATATGACAGAAACCACCGGTCGGTTGTTTGAAGCCAGGAGGGGTGACGTTTATGGGACTTTTCTTCTGAGATATTTGGATTTAATTGAAAGTAGGCAGTAGCTGAGTAATGGACCTACTTGAAGTTCATTGATATGGTCAGTAGACGTCACCTCTTATCAAACACCAAGCAGAAACTGGATCGATGAAGGTTTTTCCTCAGATCAGGTTGGTGTTGGTTGTTCATTAACACGCAGAGACACACCTGAGCGCGCATTTCCTCTTCAGGTTCCTGTAAAAACACAAAAGCAGAACACTCTTGCTGCAGTCGCTGTATAATGTATTTTCAGAGACATCATGTGATCTGTTTACATGTGGCTGAGCGGACCTTTCGGATGGAATTAATCAGGAATGACTGTGGCGTTAAACGGAGACGCATCTTTTGAAGGACACTCGCGCTCACTGCGGACGGGATGTTGGGTTTGTTCTGGTTCTGGTTTGGCTCTGTGCTCTGCGTCTCCGGGTTCGACGTGTTGAGTTGCAGAAACTCGTCCGTCACGCTGAACGTGGTTCTGCTGGAGGATGAAGATTCGCCCTGGAGCCTGAAGTTTGTGAAGGACGTGGTGGAAATGGCTGTCGAAGTGGAGAACAAAAAAAACCAGGACGCAGGTGAGGGAGCCGTATATATTTAAATAAGCTACAAATGGGACAGTCTCAGGTTAATCATTTTGATTCCATTTTATAAAGAATAGGATGGGGGTTATAGTCAAAGACTACACTCTTAAAAATAAAGTTTCTTTATTGGCCTTGATGGTTCCACAAAGAACCTTTAACATTTCACAGAACCTTCAATTACTCAAAAGGTTCTTTAGAATTTTAAAATGTTGCTTACAATTCTTTTAAGAACTGTTCACTTAAAAGGTTCTTTGGGGAACCAAAATATTGTTCTTCTATTTTGAAACCTTTGTTGTCAAGACCATTGATATACGAGGTCTTAAATTAGTCAAGTGATTCAGTAGCCCAGGGCTAAGTTCAACCAATAACTAAAGATCTAAAACATGCTTTACCTATTGAGGCATATACCTTGCATTTTATTCTAAACGATACATTAAACATTTTTAAATTATCAAATTGGACAATATCAGCCTTGATATGACCTTCTTCCAATACTGGCCTCATGAAACTGATGCTGATGATTAGAATAGCTAATATTTCTCGATATGATAGCTTATATATGGGGTATATTTAGTCAAGACTAACTTGACCATTTCTCTAAAGCTTCAAAAGGGTGTTTTTGTATAGCAACACCATAAAATAACCATTTAGATTTCGCAAAACAACATTTTAATGAACAGTTCTTAAAAAGAACCATTTTTTTCTTAGTGTAAAGAACATTTGAATCGTCTTTTTTTCCACTTGTGTGCAATGGGAAACTTGTTAATGGTGTTAAAGGTTCTTAAATGGAACCATCAATGCCAATAAAGGACCTTTATTTTTAAGAGTGCACTAGTTAAGTGCCCAGTAAAGAAATACAGTCTATTTAAACTCCCTGCTTATACAGTCATTTAGAATGAGAAGAAAACAAACACAAGAGGATGTTGAGCCAGTGTTGGAATAAAGTTAACGATTCAAACATGGCGGTGACTTTGGTCTTGTAGGTCTAGACTTCCAGATCAAGGTGCAGTTCAACGGCTTCAACACGACGCATTACCGGCGCAGGGGTTGCGGGAGCAGTACGTGTGAAGCCGTGGAGATCCTCAAATCTCTGCATGTAAGTTCTGCTCCACTGCCATCGGCTCGAAGGACGTTTGAAGGACGTTCAGGTTTATTAACGTTGTCTGTCCTCAGGCACGCTGAAACATTATGGTGAAGATTTAAACCAGCTAGTGTGGATAAAACCCCGCAGCGCTGATTAGCGGTTAAATGTAATGCTGTTTCCCATTTGTTTTGTCCGTTAGAACAGCAGTGACCTCGGATGTGTGATGTTGGGTCCGTCCTGCACATACGCAACGTTTCAACTGGTGGAGTAAGTTAAACTCAAACGATCAACTGGATTAATCAATGGATGATTCTTAAACTATTATCCCCAATATTACATACAGTATGTGATTACAGTCTTGAAAAGTAGGCTACTAGGTTTTCATTACTAAAGGCCGTTGCCAACAAGAAACATAATGTTTTAAGAGGTTAATCATTAAGAGAAAAGCAAGTCCACAACACCATAACAAAGACAGAAAGGAACAACATTGATGGAATTACTTTCAGAACTATTTTGTTCAGCTAATGAGTGATAAAAACACTGACAGATGATCCGAATCCATCCGACAAAGTGCGCTTGTTCCCAGCAGGCACAAGATGTGGACTCCAACCTGGGATATTGGTTGAAAATAAAAGTTGGGCCGAAGTCTAAATCCAAAGTTTGTTTAACGTCAAGGTCCAACGTTGGGCAGACGTCGAATTTTGGTTGGAAATAACACCAAAAAAAGGTTTTAAAATCGGTGAAATGCATGGCAGTACACTTGAAGAGCTCTTTTCCAAAACGCGATAAACGCCAAATTAAAATAAAATGAGTTTGTCATGCCATCGAGCTGTGTACTGAACCTATTCTCTGCTCCATCAATCTTAAGTGCCAAATCGTTATATTTCCTTGTTTAAATGTACTGCAAAATGCAGTTTTTTTCCAAACCGCTATAAGCGCCGAGCCTGTTTTAAGCCTAAACGCGATACATCCTCTCGCCTCGCCTTGATCCTCTCGTCTCCCTGCCCCTTTGAAAGTGAAAGTGCCCTTTCGATCGCTGCGTGTCCCCGCGAACGCATTCCCGGCCGGAACAAAATCCCGTCTGGAACGCAATTCTTACCGGCAATCTACGACACCCCTCCACACCGAAAGGCGATTCGCAATCTACGACACCCTTCCCACCGAACGCGATTCTTACCGGCAATATATGACACCCAACCCCCCGATTACGGTTGTAATCGCAATCGTTTTGACCCCAGATGTCATATGCTTAATGTGACATGAGCTTGCTTTGTTGTTTTGTTGCTTTTACAGACATAAACCAACTACATATAAAAAGGATGGATTTGTAGCGTTTTGAAACAAAAATATATAACTTTTATAATCAACAATATTGTTGTTTCTTTTAACAATCATTGTTTAACATGTTAAGACTGAGCCAATAGACCATTTTAACAGGATAAATCGAATATTGACAAAATGTATAGGTGTAGGTAAAAAAAGGATCTTTTCATGAAAACTATTAAACTGGATTTATAGCGTTTTGGAAAAGAGCTCCTCACTTGTTCCCAGTTTCACTTATTACTAACCAGACTGACTTTATTTCTGTCAGACGTCTACAGAAGTTCTTATTGAGAATCTAGAGCTTTAGTTGAATTTTTTTGTTTGAAGTCACCATTATGGTGATCAGTGTTTCCTTTAGTTGTGCGGTTTGACTCTTGATTTTTTAACATTAGTTTTTCTCTGGCCGCTGTAAATTGTGTTCAGATTATTGTAATAGTCCTGTGATTGAGCTGCAGTGTGCTAATCTGAGGAATTGTGCACCAAAAAGTTTTAAAGATACATGCAGACTGTGGCGAGGTAGACGAGCGAGAGACGTGGGAGGAGCGGCGATTGATAATGAGCGTCGCCTGTGAGGCACACTGGTCTCGAGTCCTCTCATGAGGGAGCTCGGAGGCATATAAGGACGAGCGAAGGGCGAGAGAGAACCAGGCCTAGACTTTATGTTTTGTATGTGTGTGCACGGCAGTCGTCCGTGAGGGGCTTGCCACGGATTACTTTCGTTTTGTTTATTTGATTAAAGTTGAACGTTCGCTGGTTCCCGCCTCCTTCTCCCCTGAACTAAGAACTGTGTTACACAAACATTAAATAATCAGCATATAAAGTTTAATAACGATGACATGCTTCATGCCGCAATGCATTCTAGGTGCACTCATATATGGCTCCCAGAATGCATTGGGCATTAAGCATGTCACCATTTTTTAGATTTATAGACTGATTATTGATGTCTGAGTGAGTCAAATAGATACTGGAGTTCAAAATGTTTAGTGGACAATTACAGGCTTGATATTATTAATGATACAAAATGATCACGTATCAAACGATTATATTCTAGATGACATCAGTTAAATAGACCAGTATATGATGATTATATCTTTATCGTCAATAAGACAACATCATCTGATCTCATTTTCTCTTGCTTTTCTTGCCATAACAAACACAGTTACAGCAGCCAGAGAATAACTAATGTTAAAAAGTCAAGAGTCAAACTACCCGACTAGAGCAAACACTGATCACCATAATGGTGACTTCAAACTAAACTATTAGTTTCATCATCATCTAAACCTCTGTTGATTCTCAATAAGAGCTTCTGTAGTCGTCTGGCAGACATACAGTCAGTCTGGTTAGTAATATGTGTAGCTGGGAATGCTGTTTGTGGAGTTGTTTAATCGTGGTTCTCTGTATCAGGACATAATAAAATAATAATAATCTGGTCCTTGGCAGGTCTTAATTTGGAAAATAAAACATCAACACATGACATATCACACGGTGTCATTATTTATTTAGCAAAAATAAAGCCATAATGGAAAAGCCATGGGTGACAAAGTTAGGACACCCTACTGTAAGAAACGGTCAACGATCAACTTTCATTAACTGGTCACTAGCAAGTGTGATCACCTCTTTAAAAGCTGAAGTTTTGGCAGTTTGCTGGTCTGAAGCATTCAGATGTGTTAACACAATGCCAAGAAGGAAAGACATCAGCAATGATCTTAGAGAAGCAGTTGTTGCTGCCATCAATCTGCGAAGAGTTCATTTCCAAACAATTTGAAGTCCATCATTCTACAGTGAGGAAGATTATTCACAAGTGGAAAGACAGACACCAATCTTCCCATGAGTGGACGTCCCAGCAAATTCACCTCAGACTCTACAGGCCTCAGTTAACATGTTAAATGTTAAAGTTCATGACCGTACAATTAGCAAAAGATGGGTCAAGGATGGCATTTTAGGAAGGGTTGCTAAGAGAAAGCCTCTTTGTAAAAAAAAAACATGGAAGCACGGATTAGGTTTGCACAGTTGCATCTGAACAAACCATAAGACTAGAACAATGTCCATTGGACAGACAAGACCAAAGTGGGGATGTTTGGCCACAATGCACAGTGCCAAGTTTGGTACCAAAAATAATATCAGCACAAACACCTCATACAAAAAGTCAAGCATGCTGGTGGAGG